>RXID01011004.1:45712-525184 GCA_005019695.1 Trichopus zeylanicus subsp. travancoricus
CGCCCGCCCGGCCTCCGCCTCAGCTCCCACGCGCTGGGGTGTTACTTGCAAAAATTCAAATTTCGTGGACTTTTCTGTAAATCGAAATAATTTCCGGGGGTTTATTTGTAAAAATCCGAATTTTGAGGACTTTTCTGTAAATCAGAGTTATTTCGGGATGTTATTTGCAAAAAATCGAATTTCGGGGCGTAAAATATAAAAAAATAAGTTTTTAGGGGTGTATTTGTAAAAATAATTGAGGGTAAAATCGAAATTTTTTGGGAAAATTTTGATTAAATAACAATGAGGGGGTATGGGTAAATATTTTCGAAAATGGGGGTGTGGGTAATTCCGGAAATTAGGGGGTTATACGTAATTAAGACTAATTACAGAGATTTATACATAATTATCTCTTAATTTTTTAAAAAAATTAGTTTACACAAATATTTTATTATCTTCTAATTATATTATTTTAAATTATTTTAAACCAAACGCGCTGAGAAGTTTTCGTTTTCACATTCATTTTGTTCTTAAATTAATATCTAATTATAATCAAATGTTTGGATCGAAAATGTCATTTATTTTGGAAAAGTTACGATTGCTGCGACAGTAATTTTATCCCATTTTTTCTTTATTTAATAAAAATATTTAATTCCTATCTCAACTGTCTCACGATATTTATTTCGGATTCTTGAATTTGGATCCAAAAGTACAAATCCCATTATTTATTTATTTATTTTAATATTTAATTTCTTTTTATTAGGATAGAGTTACGAAAATTTGTCTCTCTAATTTTATTGTCCAATAAAGAAAAAAAATAATATTTAAGTATTTAAAATCTTTATGTGCAAAAAAAAAAAGAAGAATACATTTTTACGCTTAAATTTATAAAACTAGGACATAGTAATTTTTTAGATTGACTTAAATATTAAAATTAAATAAAATATATTGACAAATTATTTATAAGTAATAATAATAATAATAATAATAATAATAATTTTCGATTAAAACCTGTAATGATACATGTAATTTTTTTTACTAAAAACTTCAAAAAATTATCATATAAAACTTTCCAAGAGTCTCAACGTAATTATAAAAAAGTATGAAAACATTAGTAATGTTGTTGAAATATTTTAGTGAGTTATTTGTAAATTTTAGTCGGATCTGTAACGGGACGGGTCGGATTAAAACCGTAGATATGTATCCAGATCCAATACTCCCAAAAAAAAATGTCGGGTCTGGTCTTCCGCGCTGTCTGACAGCTCCGAGCGCTGCACTGAAGAGGGCTCTCTCTCGCCTTCCTTCTCGTCCTCGATTCCTCTGCGGGTGAGCTCTCCCTTTCGATTCTCTCTGTTTCTTTTGGTCACTCCTTTTAATTATAGGCTCTCTGCGGTGATTCTCGATTGCATTTCTGTTTCTGCAACCGCCCTGGGGTTTCTGTGGCGATAATGCTCGCGTCTTAGTTCTTGGTCCTTGAATTTTGTGCGGATCTGTTTGGACATCGAGTTTTACCTCTTTATCTGGTTGATTTGTGGAAGATCTTTTGAACGAGTTAGGTTGATGTTGGATCTTCATGAAAAATTCATACTTTTTTAAAATTCTGTGGAATTTGGTATGCTGGATGCTCATCTTCCTTTGAGTTTATTCATCCTGCTTACATATGTCTTGAATCCTTAGCAGCCTGTTGCTTGGAGCTGATTACTTTGAGACTAGCACGCCATTTTCTGTGAAGTAATTGTATATATATGAAAGATAGAAAAAGATGAGCCCTTTCGATCCTTCAGAAGTTCAAACGAAAATCGTGGTCAATAGTTTATCTTTTAGAATTCCTAAATACTTGGGTTTTTTTATAGATATATAAAATACTGCCTAATCTTTATATTGTGTTGTTTTGGTGGAGTTACTTGAGAGTTGCTGGTTTATGCCAATCTAGTTCTAATTTTTAATTTTCTCTGATCCAATTCTCGCCTTATTGCCAAGCATACGGAATTTTTTAGTTAGTGTTCTTAAAAGCTGGCTATACAACTCTCCTCAACACCTTGTCCATGTCCCATGTATCATATAATGTCACTTCTCTCTCACACGCATGTCAAACATATGTACCTATCTTTCATGTTGACAAATCTATGGACTTGCACGCATGATGATTGAGAATCAGTGAACAAAGGGAGCAGTACTACGTCAAATTGTCAGTTTTTGCCAGGAAGAGTTTAGGGAATGTTTATCTTTTGTATAAAAGGAGATCAGTTTAGCAGATGATTGTTAAACTTTGATATGTGAAGGCTGAAGATCCAGGATGTTGGTTATACATTGTGGGCTTATATTACTCAAGATCAAAAATTTTTGAAGAATGAAAGTAGCACACACTTGATAAGTTGCTTCTATGGAGAGGAACCTCCACTTGAGGAAAGAGGGATGTGAAGTTCTATTGGCTTCTTCTCTCTCTTAGTTCTTCTTGGACTTAATTTGCTTTTCGTAATTCTGCCACTTCACCTGTCAAAACTTCATTCAATGAGTTATTCCTCTTTTTCTTTCTTAATGGGTTCAGCATGTTTGAGGTCTTCTATTGTACAGTTCAATTTTCTCAGTGGTGCATTTCTGGATCGGTTTTTGGGTTTGCAATATGAACCTGAGGTTGCTTGTAATTAGGTACTGTCTTGCAGCAAAATGCAGCAAAACAAAGAGACTTCTGTTAGCACTACTCTAGTTGGAGTTTTACTACTGAAGGGCATGTTTTCATTGGCTCCAAGCAGCCAAGATTTTATGAAAGCTAAGGTTAACTGGTTTTACATGAGTTAATAGGGCAATATGATAACGAGGATTGTGTACTAGCATAATCTATTATCCTGTTTCCATTCTCTCGTACTGCTAATTCTTACTGTCAATACTGTTGCAGTTCCACTACTAGAGTGTTCCACCCAGGACGCTTACACAGAATACGACTAGTGATTATTATTGGAACTTTTATCTATTGCAAATAGATCTCATGTGTTGGTAATCGTAGATCAATACCATCATCTCTGTGTTTCCATAAAAATAATTGGATTTTTAATGTATTTTTTATTGGAACCAGGATTTCAAGGGAGGCAGCCATGTCCACTGCATACCTACGAGCAACCACTGATTCAATAGCGCAGGATTTAGAAGCTAGAGATCCATCCAAATCTATTTCTACTCTTTATCATGTACTGGGAGATCCCTCCTCTCCCTTGGAAGCTTTGCGTATAAAAGAGCAAGCCATCTGAAACCTCTCAGACCTTCTTCGCCAGGAAAAGAAGGCAGAAGAACTCCAAAGCCTGCTTACTCAGTTGAGGCCCTTTTTTTCTCTGATCCCCAAGGCAAAAACTGCAAAAATTGTAAGGGGAATAGTCGATGCTGTTGCTAAGATTACCTGGAAACTCAGATCTTCAGATATCCCTCTGCAAGGAGATGGGAGTGGACTCGTGTTGAGAAGTGGATTTTTCTCCGGCAGCGTGTTGAAGCTAGACTTGCAGCTCTTCTAATGGAAAACAAAGAATACACTGAAGCTCTATCCCTTCTCTCAAACTAGATCAAAGAGGTAAGAAGATTGGATGACAAACTCCTGCTTGTGGATATTGACCTGCTAGAAAGCAAGCTTCACTTCTCGCTACGGAATCTGCCCAAGGCCAGAGCTGCACTCACTGCAGCAAGAACAGCAGCCAACGCAATCTGTGTTCCTCTGGCTCAACAAGGCACAATAGATTTGCAGAGTGGAATACTCCATGCTGAAGAGGACTACAAGACTGCCTATAGCTACTTCTTTGAAACATTCGAGGCCTTCAATGCGCTAAGAGGTCTCTTAAATTTTTCGAAGTTCCTATCTGCGATTACAAAGTTCAGCTTGAGGAAGACCCCATTACAAAGTTCAGCTTGAGGAAGACCCCATTGTCCATAGGCACCTCTCGTCGTTGTACAACACCCTCTTGGAGCCTCTGCCAGATAATGGAGCCCTTCTCAAGAGTTGAGATCAGTCATGTCACTGAGCTCATTGTGCTGCCTGTCGACCATGTGGAGAAGAAGCTCTCCCAAATGATTCTGGACAAGAAATTTGCAGGGACTCTTGACCGAGGAGCAGGATCACTCATCATCTTCGATGACTCCAAGCCGGATGCCATTTACCCTGCAACACTTGAAACTATCACGAACATCGGCAAGGCTGTGGACAGCCTCTATGTGAGGTCTGCGAAAATAATGGCACAAATGGTGGTACTGGGCCCTCGGGCTGGCTGTCTTTGACCCTCCGGGCGTGTTTGTTTCGATTTTCGAAACCGGGAATAAGGGGAATGGAGGGAACTGAGAGCTCAATTCCATTCATTTTTTTGTTTGTTTCAATTCTCAAAATCCGGAATCGAGGGAATTGGTCATTTCTTAATTTTTCCAATTCCGGTTTTTATTTTTTCTGTCAAACCGAAGGGAAAACACCGAATTCCCTCGTTTTTCACTGTAGCACACGTGAGTTTTCTCTTATTTCCCACGATTTCAGCTCTCCATTCCCGATCTCGTCTGGAGCTCTTCTCCTCCACAGCTCCATTTCCAGCTCGATTCCTCTGCCTTCCACGATTCCCCTGCCTCCATCGGTCTGACTGCTGCCCCGAATCAGTGCGCCGGAGTGCCGGAATGCCTGCCTCCCACGATTCGAGAGCTCATCTTCATCAGAGCTCGTGATTTCGTCCAGCCGGCTGAGTTCAGAGCTCTATCGCCCCGACCGCTGCCCCGAATCACTGCGCCGGAGTGCCGGAGCGTTGATCTGCAGGTGAGCCCGTGATTTCAGAGCTTGTGAGTTCGCCAGAGCCTTCTTCTTTCTCCAAGAAAAAGCAGCAGGCCCGCTGCATCGACGCCTGCCGGAATCCAGCGATCCCCCGCCCATTTCTAGGGCTTCTCTTGCGAACTCAGCATCTTCCGGCGACCACCTCTAGGGTGTGCGCCGCTCCTAGAATCTCTTGTGGCTTCTCTGATGACAAGCAGAGGGAGAGGAGGGGACCGATCAAAGCGAAGAAGAAGGAGAACGTGTGGAGCGTCGAAAACGAGGCTGCGGAGAGGGAAGCGGCTGCTGAGGGGAAGGGCTCCGCGGGGAGGAGGAGGAGGGGGAGAAGAGTGAGGGCCGGAGGCCGAAGAGCGAAGGGGTCTAGGGTTTTGGTCTCCGGCGCCATGCTTATGGAGATTGAGAACGTGCTCCAGACCCAGGTAGCTAAATTGCTAGGTCTTTGAGTTTTGATTCTGGAATTTGCAGTGTTTGCTGGATTATCTTTCCATGGATTTCGAGTAACTTGTGTGGCGTTGTGAAGTGAATGATTTGTGAATAGTTATTTGCAGTTACGAAGATATTGAGTAGAAATCTGCAATTTGCTTGAACAGCCAGAAAAGTACAGTAGTTTGTATGCCACTACAAATTAATAATAAATGAATAGAATTCGTTACATATATATATAAATGTGTGTGTGTGTGGTTGAATTAATTTAGCCAATAAATGCATGTTTTATTATATAAAAACAAGTGGTAAAAATCTGGTCTTTTATTCTGGCGTTTAGCGTTATGCCTTTCAAGCAAATTAGGTTTCTTTTACTGCAAAAGAATCTGTATTGAATTTCTTTGGTATTTACTTGATTTTCTGTTGTTGTTGTTGTTTTTAAAGGAGCCTGTCATTAAACCGGCATGGAGCACCTTTGCTAGCAGCGTGAGTGGGATATGGAAGGGCGTTGGAGCTGTGTTTTCACCATTCACTGCTGAAATGGAGCCAATAGGATTGGGAAACCAAAATGAGAATCTGTATGACTGCTACACCTTTTCCTGTGTAGAGAAGGTGTTGGGTGAGGGAGGTTCTTCTCATATACAAAGAAAGATCAACTGGGCTTGAACCCTTTTGGGGAGATGTCAAAGCGTGCTGGAAGAGGTGATAACAATAAAAACAGGAGTGTGTCTTCAGTTCCTGCTGAGGATGGGTTTGGTGGGGTTGATGAGGGTCATGATTTGCCTAGTTTTGAGTCATTTGATTTCCAGTCCGGGATTTTGAAGGGACGTTTTCGTATATTGGAGACGACTCCTTTCTTTCCATTCAAAACCCAAGTTGATATAGTTCTTGCTTGTTGTGTCATCCACAATTATATCATGATTGCTGATCCAAATGATGAAAGCAAAACTGTTGATCAAAGGATGATGGAAAAGTTGATGATCAGCATGCATCAAGTTGCATCCTCCCTTCAAACAGCTAGAAAGGATTTTTGGAAGAAAGCCGTGTATCCAACTTTGATAAAGTTCAAGGGGGAACGATTTAGTAAACCTTTTCTAAAACTTGCATGTAGGTGTTTACATGAGTATGAGGTTGATGACATGACATTTGTTGATGGTATGACTGATAAAAACAGAATTAGGTGGCTTCAGGAGTTTATGGATGATATAAGTATATAGTTATATATTTTGTAATAACCTGTTAAATTAAACTATATATTTAACCATCTTTTGAGCGGACTTTTTATATTAACCTGCTAAGATGTCTTTTCTAATATATTAAGTTGTCTTTGTAGTAGATACAAATCATCGTAATATTTATTATGATATTTGTACATATAGCGAAACTGAAGTCCCTTCATTTTTGGGTCTTTTTGTAAAATCTTATTAATTTTTAAAATTATTTTATTACTTAAATTACTTAAATATTAATTATTTTCAAAAAAATAAGGATAATTACGTACAACCCCCGTAATTAGACTTAATTACGTATAACCTCCCGTAATTTCCGGAATTACTCACACCTCCCTATTTTCGAAAATATTTACCCACACCCCCCTGATTGTTATTTAATCAAACTTTTCCCAAAAAATTTCGATTTTACTTTCGGTTATTTTTATAAATACACCTTTAAAAACTTATTTTTTATATTTTACACCCCGAAATTCGGTTTTTTGCAAATAACACCCCGAAATAACTCTAATTTATAGAAAAGTCCTCGAAATTCGGATTTTTGCAAATAAACCCTCGGAAATTATTTCGATTTACAGAAAAGTCCCTGAAATTCGTATTTTTGCAAATAACACCCCGGCGCGCGGGCGGGAGCCAAGGAGGAGGCCAGCGGCGCGAGCGGAGGCGGAGGCGGGCGGGAGCCGACGGCTGGAGCGGAGGTGGACACCGGGCGGGCGAGAGCGGAGGCGGAGGCAGGCGGGAGCGGAGGCGGAGGCCGGGCGGGCAAGAGCGGAGGCGGACGCGGGCGGGAGCCGGCGGCGGGAGCGAAGGCGGAGGCCGGGCCGCTGGCGCTCCGACACCCGCGCGCGGACGGCCCAGGCCGACACCGTTCCGCCCCTGCATGCCGGCGCGCCGGCGCCTCGGCCTCCGTCCCACGTGCGGAGGCCGTCCGCGCCCGCGTGCCCTCGGCCTCCGTCCCCGGCGCGCGGGCGCGGACGCCGGCCGGCGATGGTCCGGCGAGGGGTGTATTTGTAAAAATTAGTTTTAAAATTTCGGAAAATTTAGATTTATTTTATAAAAAAAAAATTAAGGGTTTTTTTAATATATAAATATTAAATTTGTATTTATAAATTTAAAAATCATTAATGTCTTTTTTGTACAATTTTACTTAAAATATGATTAAAAAAAATAGACTTATTTATAAATAAAAATATTGAAGGGGTCTATTTGTAAATGTATAATATGAAAATTGTAATTTTAATTTTTCAGTTTTGAAACCTTTTGATGAATTATTTGTAAAATTTACTTATAAAATAAATAAAATTTGGACTTATTTATAAAGAAAAATATTAACTATGGTCTATTTTTAAATGTAAAAATAGTAAACTTGTAATTTGAAATTTTAAATTTCAAAACTTTCACCATATTTTTCATGAAATTTAGTATTAAAAATGATTAAAATATTGATCTATTTTAAAAAAAATCAAGGGATTTATTTTGTAAATGTTACAATATGAAACTTGTAATTTTAAATTTTATATTTTGAAATGTTTGATTATTTATTTGTAAAATTTACTTATAAAATAAATAAAATTTGGTCTTATTTATAAAGAAAAATATTAAAGGTGGTCTATTTTTAAATGTAAAAGTAGTAAAATTGTAATTTTAAATTTTAAATTTTAAATGCAAGTAACTTTGGGTGTCTGTGCCAAATACTCTACAAGTACTTCCTTCACATTCAAGGAGACAACCTGGTAGGCCTAAGAAGAAAAGGATTAAGGATCCAATCGAAACATCAAGTAGAGCAATATATACTTGTAGTAGATGTGATCAGCTGTGACACAACAAGAGAGTGTGTAAAGAGCCTCTTGGACTACAACAACAAATTGATGTTTCTGGATTTAGTAGTAATCAACAGTCAGTGGGAAACCAATATGTTGGAGAACTTGGCAGGGGAAGAGAAAGAGTAAGATCTACCGTAATGATTTCAAATTTTAGTATGCATTTATCATGTGAGTTTTTCTTTTAAAAAATTGACAATTTTTTTTTATTTTATGTGATTTTGAAACAATACATTAATAAATATCACTGTATTTTTTTGCAAGAAGTTCGTCAGATTTCTAGGATCAATTTTGATTGGGTAAACAGTCTTCTCGAAAATGATGATGATGTCATGTTGCTTGGTTATCATAACTATGGGTGCATTCTGTTTGCAGGTGCATATTTCTGCTAGATAGATTGGGGAGAGTTAGATGGCAAGGTTTTGAATTAGCAACTTAGGAGGAACTGTCATATCTTTTATCATCCACCCCTCTCTTCTTTTGTTGAATGAGAAATGAGAAGTGTTATTTTAGACACTTGTTTCATTAATGTTCTTCAAATTTTGATTTATAAGGAATAATGGAATGTTTCCTTTTTTGGTTCAATAATGGAAGATTTTCTTTTGTTGGACAACAGTAGAACTTATTATATTGCTTTATGTCTTGAACTTTCTAGCTGCTATTGCTATCTGATTACTAATTAGGCTATATTGTTTTAACAAACTGCAAGCTTCTATTATTATTATGGCAGACTATATGTTATAAAATCTCAAGAATGATTGTCATTCACTGAGAAGTGGCTTTCTTTATTATCTTCAGTTTTACATAAATAGGGTTTATCCTTTTGGTGGGAGATCTGGATCTGGTGTGATTTCTCTCCGTACTTTTTCTTTAGTTATTTCAAAACTTAAAATTTAAAATTACAAGTTTCATATTGTGCATTTAAAAATAGATCCCTTGATTATATTTTTAATAAATAAGTCAATATTTTAATCATATTTAATATTAAATTTCACAAAAAAAAGACAGTGACGGTTTTAAAAATTAAAAATTAAAATTACAAGTTTACTATTTTTACATTTAAAAATAGACCACCTTTAATATTTTTCTTTATAAATAAGTCCAAATTTTATTTATTTTATAAGTAAATTTTACAAATAATTCATCGAAAGGTTTCAAAACTTAAAATTTAAAATTACAACTTTCATATTGTACATTTACAAATAGACCCCTTCAATATTTTTATTTATAAATAAGTCTATATTTTTTATCATATTTTAAGTAAAATTTTACAAAAAAGACATTAATGATTTTAAATTTATAAATACAAATTTAATATTTATATATTAAAAAAATCCTTAAAATTTTTTTATAAAATAAATCTAAATTTTTCGAAATTTTAAAACTAATTTTTACAAATACACCCCTCGCCGAACCATCGCCGGCCCGCGTCCTCGCCCGCCCGCCGGGGATGGAGGCCAAGGCCGGATGGCCCGCCGGCACTCGAGCGCGGACGGCCTTCGCACGCGGGACGGAGGTCAAGGCGCCGGCGCGTCAGCACGTGGGCGTTGACGGCCAAGGCTGACGCCGTTCTACCCCCGCGTGGTGAGGACAGAGGCCGAGGCCGGCTCACCGGCACGCGGGCGCGGACGGCCTCGGCTCCTGCCCGCGTCCACCTCCACTCCCTCCCGCGTCCGCCTCCGCTCCCTCTCGCCCGGCCTCCGCCTTCGCTCCCGCCCGCGCGCCGGGGTGTTATTTGCAAAAATCCGAATTTCGGGGATTTTTCTGTAAATCGAAATAATTTCCAGGGGTTTATTTGCAAAAAAACCAAATTTCGAGGTGTAAAATATAAAAAATAAGTTTTTAGGGGTGTATTTATAAAAATAACCGAGGGTAAAATCGGAATTTTTTGGGAAAAATTTGATTAACTAACCATTAGGGGGGTGTGGGTAAATATTTTCGAAAATAGGGGGTGTGGGTAATTCCGAAAATTACGGAAAGTTGTACGTAATTAAGGCTAATTACGGGGGTTGTACGTAATTTTCCTAAAAAAATAAATATATATTTTCTATGTTTATTCAAAATTATTTTAGAAGATAATAACAAAATTATATTAAATAAATCTGTAATTGATTATAATAAGTTATTTATATAGTCTGCTTTTTTTTATTTTTTTAAAATATTTATTATTTTTAATTATTTTTATATATTTCTCAATTCGTTACAGTAAAAACTCATCCAAACACAAGAATTCAATAACTTATGGAATTGATCAATTCCATTTGTCAACCAAATAACGGAAAGGAATTGATCAATTCCCAATTTCTTATAATAAACACTCATCTAAATACTGTAATTATCTAATTTCTTCAATTTTTCGGAATTATTTAATTTTCATAATTCCACGATTCCTAAATCTGGAATCCAACCAAACGCGCCCTCCATGATCCGTTCGGTTTGCGCTGTATTCTGACTATCACGAGGCATGACTGTTCATCTTATGGATCTGACTGCTTAACTTTTGATATTTTGATGTTCTTTTTCTAAATTATATAAACTGTAATGCCTTCTTTGAACTTTTTCCTCCTCTCTACAGTCAAGATTTCAATATTTTATTTAATTATGGGTGAATGGGCCCCGGCTCAGGCCCTCCTAAGCCTGAGCCCGAGTTTGAAGCTCAATTTTTAAATTTAAATTCAACCTAAATCCAAAAAGATCAATTGCGCTTAACTTATTAAAATTTTCATAAATTATATATATATATATATATATATTCTTCAAAATTTAAAATTTATATATCTCTTCTTGAGTTATTAAATGTGTTATAAATTTTTTTAGGTGTATATTTACTCTCATTTGAAATAAAGTGAAAGTACGAAAATATTTTTTATCTTATTAGAGGTGATGAATTTTTTTCAATAACATAATTTTTTTATGAAATTATTTATAATTAATATGATTTTCATAAGAAATTTTTGTAATTTTTTTAAAAATATGGGTTCTAAATTTGGTTTAAATCTGATATACATCTAATTTATATTAACCCACAAATTCACAATATTTGTTTATCAAATTGTCATTGAAAATAAATGTTTCACATATTCTTATATTATTTTTTTAATCTAAATAATTAACCCAAATTTACACACATTCTATCTTTTTTTATGAAATTTGAAAAAAATGTCTAATTTTTTACTTAGATTATAAAAATAATAAAAGAAATATGTGAAAAATCTTTTTTTTATGAAAATTTGATAGAAAATTATTGTGGATTTGGGGGCTAATGTAAACTAGATCTATAGTTGATCTGAACCATATTTAAAATCCATATTTAAAAAAAAATAAAATATAAAAAACTCTTTACAAAATTATCATAATTACAAATAATTTCAAAAAAATAATTTTATTGCAAAAAAATTCTATCTCTTTAATAAAATAAAATGTATTTTCGTCTTTTTGACTTCATTCCAATGATGTCAAATAAATTTTTTTAAAATTTAATAATAGATATATGTCTGATAAAATTTTTACAACAGAAATATATATAATTCTTAAAATTTGTAAAAAGAAATTATAAGTAATTGATCCAATCCAAAATTATGTACTAAATTACATTCTTCAGGTTGGGTTTATTCATTTTTAACAATTTTTGACCCGATCCCGACCGAAGCCCGTAAGCCCGGGGCCACACCCAAAAATTTCGGATTGTCTGGCCCATTTACAGCCCTAAAATTTTAATCCGGAGGCGGCCGAAGCCAAATATTTGTCCGGTTTGATCAGCTGGACCAAACGAGGTGCCAACACAGCTGCCACGTTTCGGGATAGTGATCCCACGAGATTAGCGTGACGCGTTGATGATCATTCCAGCACTAATCTCGAAGCATTTTGTGTGTTGTCCTCGGAGCCCTCCGATTTTCCGGCGCCTGCGCCTCTGTTGTTTCTCCCGAATAAATGCCTTCTCGCGTGCGCTTTTGCGAATACGGAGCTGTTCCGTGTTCATCATCCGTTCTTTCGCCGATCTCGATGCCCGCGTTTTCTCTCTCCGGCTGAAGTCGATCATCAATCTTTTCTCTTTCTCGGGTCTCATCTCCGTCTCAGTTTCAACCAATTCAATCGCTATATCTGTTGCCATTTCAACTGATCTCTAGTTTGTTACTTGTTTTTCAGATCTAGATCTGCGAATCGAAGATATCCAGTCTCTTCGTGCGGATTGTTTAGGTAAGAGTTCCCTGATGCATGTGCCTTTGGATCATTTTTTTGGTCATCTTCGTTGTTTTTGTTCGATTCCTTTTGCCTGATGATGTTCAATTAGTTTTTGTTTGCATCTATCTTGTAAATGGAATGATTTGGTTGAAGTTATTTTGGATATTGTTGAAATTCGATTGATTTTCATGTTCGAATGGGTTGACACTCGACAGAAATTTAAAAAAAGGGCATCTCGGTGCATTCCTTGTTTTAAATATTTGAAATCAAGATACGGGTGCCTAAGAGCTGCGAACAAATCAAATCTTTAAGGTGTTTGAATATAAAAAATATGAAATATGCTATTATAATGAGATATTTATGTTTGTTTTATTTGTTTTTGTCCTTATCGATATATTTTCTCAGCTGAAATATGGATGCAAAGAAGAAGAAGAATAGAAAGAAGAAAGGCAATCAGAATAAAACTATGGAAGATGTTGTGTCCAATGGGGATGAAGTTGTCGTGCAGGAGCATGGCTATGCTGCTGTGCAAGAGCAGAATCACAACCATTCACAGATATCAGCTAATAATGTGGATGCCCAAAGCATTGGAGTGTCAGAATCTGATGTTGAGCTGGAGAGGCATAAGATTTATGAAGCAAAATTTGTAAGTGTATGGCTTTTCTGGGTGATTTAAGTTGTATGTAGCATGCAGTTGTTACAATGTTGCTTTACAATTAATACCTTGCTTTACAATGGTTGCTTTATAGGGCATACTGCATGAAGAAGTTAGACGGCTAGAAGATGAGAAGAATCTATGGCTGCAAAGAGAGGTAGTTGCTTTGTCGATTTTTTGTGTCTCATGATTTGAACACTAGATTGAGAATTTCTGAAAAAATCAGTGGAGAAACTTAGCTGTGAATGGGTTTAACCATAGTTGATTCATTAGTCTTTTTTTGGTCTCAAAAGTACCTTTATTTTCCAGCTTGCTTGTTTCTTAGTCACTGCTTTTATGCTGAGATTGGAATTCTTTACATGTGTACAACTTGCAGGCTGCCATGGAGGAAAAGATCAAGCATATAGAAGATGGTGTACACTCTTGTATCCGCAATGAGGTAATTTTGGTGTGTGCTCCGATTTATACTCAGGTTGCTGGCTGTAGGTTGACAGGTCATTCAGGCATTGAGATACTTTACTTTCTTTTGCTTTTGAAAGGGTGTTTTTTCCTGGCAAGAATAATTTCCTAACTATTTATGCAGGCTGCCTTGCAGAACAAACTCAACAACCTGCAAATTGGAAATGATTCTTTGATACAAAAGGAGGTACTTCAATTTATTCAGTCCCCTTTTTCATTTTGTGCTCTGCTTCAGGGTAATTAGCACTCGCACGGGTTTCTCCATGATCGCTGTTAATGGAAGCATATTGTCTGTATGTCTCTTATTTAGGTAGCTATGAAGTTGGCGCCGGAGTGTGAAAATTATCATTATGCTGGACCACTACATCTCATCTAGGGCTGTAAACGAGCCTTGGCTTGGCTCAGCTCAGCTCAGCTCAACTCGAGCCGAGCCGAGCCGAGCCGAGCCGAGCCGAGCCGAGCCGAGTCGAGCCAAGCCAAGCCGAGCATGACTGAAAATTAAAATTTAATAATTATTGTCGACTAATTTATATCAAAATAATTCTTTAAAAAATTAATATTAAAATGATAAATTAACATCGTAACATCTAAATATAGAAAATTATATCAAATATAATATCACAATTAAATAATTAAATAATATAATATATTATATGTTATATAATATATTTTTAAAATTATATTTTTATATAGTAAAAAAATAAACAAGCTCTCAAGCTGGAACTGAGTGAGTCGGGTCCAGCTTGAGCTCGGCTCGTTTTCTCATTAGAAAATGAACAAGAAAATGAGTCGAGCTCAAATTGCTTGCGAGCTATGAGCCAAATTAAAAAAAAAAAAAAGATTAAGTTTCCTCCTAAAGCAATGGTGAAAATAAAGAAATGCTCCAATCCAGAGCTACAAGTATTAGCAAATGGGGAAGATTGTATAGAGGACTACTAAATTTTTTGCCTTTTTGCTGTTGTACAATGTTATTGAAATGCTTATGAGCAGCAAACCTAGTGAGATATCCTGAATTGCAGGTGATCTTAGAGGAAAGGGTCAAGCATATAGAGAGCTTTCAAGATGCTTGGAATTTAGAGGAGGTAATGCTTTTTTGTTGGCTTCATTCTGGAATGCACGCTGTTTTGCTACTTCATTTAGCCAGAGATTTTGAATAGGCAGACATTACTTTTGACATTTCATAATTTTCATGAATTTAGTTGTTCGCTTTTTTACCATAATTTTGTAAGTTTCAAATAAATTTTGGCCTGCTTTGTATGCCATATTTGAATTGTACTGCTAATAACACATTTTCAAAACTTGTCAATCTCTTATTAGATTACTAGCAATGTTGAAAGACTTATGTTATGATTTGATTCATGTCTGCTTTTTTCAACTGGTTCTTAAATCACAAAATTATTCCTGAAATGTGTTTGTTTGACTAACTATTGATACTCTGCCTTTTATTCCTGTTCGAACCCTTGAAATTGAGGAACTGCATCGTCTTCAACAATACCTTGTTATTTATAGAGCATGCTAATGTGATGTCAGTCTAGTAAACAGAAATTGTGTTTGGACCTGCTGGGATGCATCTACCAAAGCTAGCCTGAGCCCAAAATTTTAACATAAAAATTTCATGTTCAGCCAGGCTTATGCTGAGCCTATTAGAGAGGAAAAATATTTCCAAGGTCCTCATGACACAAACTTAACCCTTAGCTTGAAAAGTGAGGCCTCCACCTTAAATTTTCTGGCTGGGCTTCAGGCCATTAATAACCCGCAAATGCTTGCCTTATGTCCAAGCTGATCAATTTTTTTTACTTTCTTGCTAAAGTTGAATTACCATTTTTTATTCGGTTGAAAGTTTTGTTCTGTTGAAAGATCTTGTTGGAAAGCAATTTGTGGTTTGAGTTCATGTTGAACTTTTTTGAATTTCTGACCATTTTATATTCTGCTAATGGTGACATTGTAGTCAATGATATTGTCTGCGTTATTTACTTATTTATGCTGTTCATAGAAAGTTATATAACTTGAAAGCAGCAGTTTTACTGATCTGTGTGCAGGACCTTTGTGGCTTAATGATTATGCTTATGCTTTATTTGTACCGGTTTAGCATCTTTCTTTTATTCTGTGATACATTTCCTCATACCACAATGCACATATTCATTTTCTAATTTTTGTGCCTCTTTGTCATGAGAAACCATTAGATTTCATTCAAGGAAATGATTTCTAGGCTGGAAGATGTAAACACAGGTTTGCAAGTGCAGGTAAATACTATCACAAACTCCAGTCTTTCTGTTGCTTGGGTAAGTATTGTTTAGATCAGTTTTAATTAGTTGTCTTTTTATGCTGTAACCATATTTAGCTGCTGACATGGCCTGAATCCTAACATTGGCACATTGTGGGTAATTTTCCTCTGAAGGTTGTAAATAAGTTGCTTTAGAATTGAGCTAAGCGGGAATGAACATATCTTTGCTTGAGTTTGGCTCATTATCCCCAATGGCAGACTAAGGTTTGCTTGAGTTACAATTGGACTGTGTGTAGAACTGCCCATTGGGCAGACTAGTTCTGAAAGAAATTGGCCAGGCTCACCCATGTTTCAACCTAAGAAATGGTCCATGCAGATGGGCAGGGGTGTCAGATTTGAACTTTATGTATGTTCTGGGACGGACAAAAACAAGAAGTAAATGGAGACACATTGAAAAAAGATATTTCATTGAAGTATTTTCTGAGTTAGTAAACTACTAAAAATTGCCTTCCCTTGTTCTTTTTGCTTCTTTTAAACTCATATTTTTAAGGAGCGAACTGTTTGTTGTGAGTACATCTCAGAGACAAGTATTAAGACTGGTTCTTAGGAGAGGTAGGTGAAGGGACATGAATGTCCCAAGTCAAGCTGGTTCATTTGTAGGTACGTCCCGTAAATTAATAACAATAAGGGTGGAAATGGGAGTTTGGCAATGAGAAGGGACACGGATGTTGTTTGATCTGATTTTACGGTCAAGAAGTATTTTGGCATTCCTGAATTTCTTTTGTTTTTATGGTTGTGTTTCTGCTATGTTGTCTATGTTTCTGATATGACTATAAAATAACAAAGTTTGGCAGGTAAAGGAGTTGGAAGAATCTAGAAATAGTATCATTCAAGAAAAGCAACAGCTGGTAGAAAGCATATCAACTCTGGAAATGAGGATTCAGCATCTTGAGAAGGAAACTTTGTATGAGTCCTCAGCAGAGAAACTAACAAAGGTACTGGAACTTCTAGTTGATTTTTTAGTTCATAAGCTCTTATGGAATTCACCTTGGTACTTCACTGAAGATATCTGTCTCCTACCTATCAATTGACTACTAATACTGCCAGGGAGAAAAAACTATGCAATTATAGAGCTTTTATGGAATCTGAATTTTGAACTTGCAGTTCAGATGAGTGCTGCATAGCTGTACTTTGATTTTGTTTGAGAAGATACATGTTATTAATTTGGAAATGCATCAATCAACATCTAATAAGTCCATCGAGCATTTAATTAAACATCATTTTGAACTCCAAGAAAAAGTTGGAAATGCTCAGTTCACTTTAGTAAGTCTCTAGTTTTAGATGTTAGGATAAATCTAGTATAGCTTGCAGCTTTTTTTGAGCTCAATGATGGTTGAACCAGTTCTTTAAATTAGATACAGCTTATTCAACTGTTTGGAAAACAAGGTCCTGATCCCTGGCCTGCTGCCCTAAAAACTCTGTTAGAACCTAGTTGGTTCCAGAACCAAGTGGGCCCATTTACATCCCTAAACTTGTTGGTCCCAACAAGAGTTAACTAAAATTTTTTCAGGTGTGCTGCTCAATAATAATGGTTATTGAGAGTAGATGGCCTTTTCAGAGCTCATTTTTTTCAATTTGTATCTATCTGTTTTTTGTTTACGTAATAGAATTCTTGATCAGAACATCAACCAAGTGTGCTTAGACTTTATTTTAGTAGGTATTGTAAAAGTAGCTCCCATTAACTTTTGGTAGGCATTGTACATCTAGATTGCTAATTGAGGCAGACAAGTTCCCTGTTCATTGCAATAGAGAAAACAATAGAATGGTCTATACTCAATTTGGTGGAACATGAAGTCCGTAGGGTTTTTCTATGTAGCCTATCTGAATTTGACTTTATTTTTAAGCAGCATGGGGAGGAGGAAATTCTATCATATCAGACAGAAGCAGCCTCTGCACCAGTGGAGGACCAGGATACTCAAAATGCACAGGTTTCAAATCACGCGATGAACTTGTAGAATATGCCCTGTTTTATCCTCTTTCATGCATATTGTGTCCACTAGCCAGTCTTATGAACTAGATGAAATTCTATGAACAAGTATTTTACGAGAGAGAAATCTATCACAATTCCTGCAATCACATAATGATCTGTGACATATGGCTTTTGATGTAATAACAAGTTGAATCACGACCGAAATGGAGATGATTTCCCACATAAATTTTTCTCTGATATTTCAAACTTAAATTCCTCAACCAGAGTAGAATGGTGTCGCATTAAAAGTTTTGCCTTTCTTTCCCAGGCCAATGAACTACAGTCTGCTCTAGATCATTCAGTTGATGTTGCTGATGCTGATGCTTCGACCCTTGAAGCCAATCATGTAGTATCACCCGTCAAACATTCCACTCCTGCTAATCTTGTCACGGATCAGAATGAGAATATCCATCATTCTGTGGGAAATCAAGAGAGATTCAGCATCAGAAACGGTGTTGGGAACTTTGATGCTGTTACTCAACTATTGCCTGGACAACCTTATGAACTGGATGAGCCAAGGAGGAGCGCAGAAATTGTACAGATTCCCTTGGATGACACTCCTGTCCGTCATACCCAGTCTCAAGCAGTGACAGAGAATAATGCAGCAGTCCCGCTATCAGATGCCCCGTTGATCGGGGCTCCATTCAGACTAATTTCGTTTATGGCCAAGTATGTCAGTGGTGCAGATTTGGTCAGCAAGAACAGCTATATAGCAAGGAGATGAGCTATTTTAGATTGATTAGTATTGTTAAATTTGTCACCTGGATTTTTTTTTACTAAGTACATTGATCTTTGCTTGATATTTAAATGGCATCTTGTGCAAATGTCCGGGAGCTCTACAGAGGCCACAGGCCGCAATAGATGTTTTAAAGTATTGTGTTGTATGAATCATACAGTGTCACATACTACATACTATTCTTTTTGAATTTATTATGTTCTTGAGACTGGAATATTTCAGATTGAAAGCCATGGATCACAGAATCAATATTATGTGCTTTTAGCTGAAATTCTTTCTTGATTTTATCTTTCTCCTATTAATCTCATCTACTTGCAATTTGTAGATTTGACTCTTCAATCTTGCTAGTCAGGGGAATCGCTTTCTCTTGAAAATGGCAATTTGGGGCCCTAAATGAATTCATTTTGGGGTAAGGGGAGCTGAACTGAGCAGACATTCATTTTGGGGTAAGGGGATCTCATGCTTTAGTATTGATACGATCATGCCCTCTTACTCGTTAAAAAAATTGAAAACATGTAGTTGAAGTTGAACTGTGAAGTCAATAATATGAGAAGTCTCTGAAAGACCTTGAGTAATAATACATTACTGCCCATTTCCTTTTTCCCTCCAGGATTCAACAGGTAAGGTTCAGTTCTGAACTAAACATTACCTCTTCCATCCATAGAAAACATACTGAGCACCATTAATAACAAGTAAAAAAATCATAAAAATTGACAATATATAGAAGATACTGGTATCTCTCGTCACAAGGGTGTGAAAGGTTCTGGCAGTGGCTCAAACCGGTGATCAAACTCCGGGCTCTGGTCAGACTTGTCTTCAATGCTGTGCAGCCAGTTCATGTTCTTTGAGTCCTCTTTTAGCAGAATCGCATCATATCTATAGCTACCATAGGGGTCTGGATCACTCGCTCTTCCTAGCAAAGATTCCGAGTCTGGAGACTTGCTTGTGCTATCTCCGTTCTCTGAGAATGCTCCATTGCTGTCCTCGCAGACAACACCATTGCCATTTTTATTCACGTTGATACCATTGCTAATAGCAGGGACTGTCAGTTCTGGTGTTCGAGTGGTTCGGCCTTTTGGAGTTGAGCGAATGCTGTGGGGGAAAAGGGATGTGCCACGAATTCCCCCAATATTTTGGCGGATATCCTAGCATAAAAATAAGCAGCATGAGTTGTATGGAAATATATGCTATAGTTAGAAGGAAGAAAGCATTATAAATATTCAGTTTAGCTGCTAATGAAAGTACAGCAGCCTCACTCTACAAATTGTGTAAAAACTCATCCTAGAAAGCTGGGCCAATAGTTTTGCATTTATGGAGTTTGTTGCTGAGAGCACAGTTTTTTTTGGTAATGATGAAGCACATATAGTTTGATGAAACAGAACTACAAATCATAGGTTCAATCTAAGATGATCACTTGAATGATTCATATCAACAGAAAAAATATACCACTGAGAGAAACCATACCATGTGTCGAAGAGCCATGTCAAGTGACTTCTTTGAAATATTCCTCCCAAATCCAGTGCTCTCAGTGGTTGAAGCTGGCTTGACTGGCTTCCGGGCTGCACCTTCTGATACTATAGACTTCTGGATATCTGGAGGTGTGGCCCCATTCCCATTGCTATGTGGTCGAACCTTTGGTGTGTTTTCTGGGAATCTTCCCCTGGTGGCAATGGGTGAAGAATTCCTGCGGTTTGAACTAACAAGAGCTGCTGCCTCAGTGTTTGAACTTGCCCGGATTGTCAATGCCATTCCTGGACGAGTCCTACCAGCTGAAGCTGGTCGCTCAGGAAGCTTGGTCCTAAGGTTTGGAGGGACATCAAGTGGGAAATCAGGGAGGGTAATTGGCTGCACCGTTCGAGCTCGTGGTGCTGGAGAGCTTGGGCGTGATGGAGGTTTATTTACCGTTGAAGCCCGGCCTACAGATGGGGAACGTGTTGTAGTTGTGGCTGATGGTGCTGCAGGTGTCCGACGAGTAGGAGTTGATGGTCTAGAACTTGGACGGGGTGCTAGGGAATTTGAGCTTGAATTGGTATGGATGGTGGTTCGTGCGGTAGGTGTTGAAGGCCTGGAGCTGAGGACTGGTTTGGGTCTCTCACCTGCAGAAGTTGAAGGTGTCCGTGTTCTCACTGGAGTAGATGAACGTGATGACACTGGACGAGAGGCTGGAACTGAGTTTTTTGCTGAAGAAATAGGGGTTGATCGGTGGTTGCCTGGTGTTGAAGGTCTGGAGTTGACTGAGGCAGAACTTGTATTGAGGATTGATGTTCTGTTGTTATTAGAGTAGTAACTTGAGAACTGTGTGGTAGAGATGGAAGGGCGCATAGCTGAAATGCTTCTGGCTGGTCTTGTAGAATGGCCATGCTCTGATTGAGACACAGAAAACTGCAACAGAATCATAGGGATGATACTTTTTCACGATACTGATCCTAATAGATAGGAAATACTCATTTAATAAGCAAATATATCTATAATAACTATCAAAACTTAGGGAACTAGGGCAAAAATTTATTTGGAAATTGATCTTCTACCACAGAACTAGATTTGGATAATATTGCCATATGGGTTGGAGAAAGGCCTCATGAAATTCAATAAGAAATAATCAAAATAACAACAGAGCATACCCTTGAAGCTTTTGTAGTAGACACTGATCTAATATTGGAGGTGTTTTTGGGAGCGCTTGTGGGAAGTTGGCGCTCAGTAGCATCTGAGGAAGGGAAGAGAGGAGTTCCAGGGGGAGTGAGAAGCCTGTGGAAAACAATTCAATTTGTGACAAAATACTAAGATGGAAACAAGTCGCTTGCAAGCACAATTTGAGAATCTTTACATTTCAAGAAATGCAAGTTTCTAACTAAATAGAGAAAGCTAAACATTGATAGAAACTTTCTTTTGGAGGAATACAAACAACCTGCTTGAGGTATTCACCACTCCAGTTAGAAGCCAAATGACTTAGCTAAATAGTAAATCAAATTGTTGCTGTGACCTGATGTTATTCATTGTTTCCTTCTGCTCACGGTAGACCAAATTTTAAGGATGAACCAATCAACTCAAAAAATGCACGATTAGTTAAAGATGTCTTTCCTGCCAGCAACGATGTCTGCACATAAATCTTCCAGAATCAAGTCTGAGGCTTTGCATAGATCACTGTAATTAGTGTCAACAAAACAAATTAAATGAAACCAATCTGGGAAATTTGATTTTTTTTCCTCTTTTTTAAACTAGATTTGTTTAATCTGTTCAGCAATTACCTAGATTTGGAAGAAGATCCCAAACCTGCTTAATTCTAACCATAAAACTCCATAAAAATCCAATAATCAATAATGTGTAGCATGAAATGCAGATAATCACAGATCCATAACTCTTCATTTGGTTTTGTACACCAAACTACTACTTTTAATAGTGTTCCAAAAACAGCAAAAATCTGCTCAACAAGATCTAAAAAGCAAGTTTACCCATCCATGGAATCTCACCTAATCTCTATCCAAATCCCTCACATTCAAATGCGATTCAACAGAACTAGAAAACAAAAAGATTCCGGATTTGAATCTCCAGAACACAAATAGATCAACAAAAATTTGTGATAGAAAGGAAAAATGAACCAAATGATTACCAATCATAATCGTGCTTCCCGAGCTCAGCAGACAACAGATCAATCCCACTCCGCCCCAATTTCCCCTCCAACTTCATCGTCTCTGCAGAAAAAAAAAAAACCCAAAAGTTCTGTAAATCTCAATATAAAAACACACAAAACCCCAATCATATCCAGCAACCATTATGCTTCCCAAACAAACAATAATCCAATCAAACAGGACAAAAACTCCAATCAAATCTAAACCCACGCATCAAATGCCAAAATCACCAAATTCTCGAATCCAAAATAAATTTAGAAGAGCGAGAGAGAGACAGAGAGAGATAGGAGCATGGATCCGGACCTGGATGGCCATTGGACTCAGAAATCAGGAGGCTGCGGCGCCTCCGGGAGAAAAGATCGAGGTTCTCGTCTCCCTCCATGATCCGAGGTCCAACCTTTAATTCCACCGCCGGCGGCCGCCGCCGCCGCAGGTCATCCTGCTTGAGACCAGGGCCGATCTGTGGCGAGGTGGAGCAGAAGAAGCGAGCCCTGGATTTCTCTCCTGCTCTCCTCCCCCGATCAGATCTGAGAGTGAGAGAGAAAGAGGAAGAAGGAGGCGAAGAGGAAGCGGAGCATATAAAGGGCGGATATCAGGGATGATGCACTCGGACCGTTACCGCCAAATTGCGGCTTTTTTTTACCGCTTTCACGGTGGGAAACGATGTATGTAAAATTGTAAACCGATTCCAGATTGGGAATCGCCCCGGAAAATGAAGCGATTTGCCCATCTGGGAAACGGCTAAATTTGGGGGGTTTCTTACATGCAAGTCCCTCAATTTTTTGGAAATGTTGTACAACTCTCTAGCTTCAGAGGTAGGGTTTTTTCGTATAGACCATTGGTAATTTAGAAATTACATGCATATTCTTGTAAAAATTAAACATGTTTGTGTGCCTCTTGAAACCCATTGTAATTATGTGTTGTCCTCTCTATAGTAAATATTTAAATATGAGGGTATATTTGCAAAATTATAAGAGTATATCTCTGTGTATTTAATGAAAGAAAAATACTTAAACCAGACAATAACAAAAAAAAAAAATTAAACAAAAGTTAATCTAATTATTTTAAAATATTTCATTCTTTTATTTTTTTATTGACAATGAGGATTTAAAAATTTTGTATTCAAGTTTTTTTCTTAGAACAAGATCGAAGAGACAAAAGATCATAAATTTATAAATTTCCAAATACATATTTCTAAATTTATATTTTTTAATATTTACAAATTCAGGGGTTTATTTGTATTTTGAAACAATTTTGAGTGACTTTTATCTGATAAACAAAATTAAAACAATTTTAAACTGGGAAACGTCGTAAATTGGGGATGGACGCGTTTCCCATCGCGGGGTCGGAGGGCAATTAGACGGTGTGAGCGACTCTATGGCGGTGCTGGAATTGAATACGTCTGTCTCGGTCATTTTTTTTGACTCGCTGTCTGACAAGACGACCATCTTCTGGTGGTCCTGCGGATCCGGTATGGGATCTTATCCGGATCCTGAGGACCACGTGGCGTTCAGGCGGATCCCGGCTGTCGGAGATGCAGATCGGACGGCTGATATTTCGAAGCCTGTCCCGGCAGCTCGTGGCCAAGCTGGTCCGAGAATCTCTTTTCGTTGGTTGCGGGGTCGCGGGGATCGAACGCGACGTGGCAGCCGTGCATTGCCTTGGGATCACCACCAAAATTCATCCTACCTCGGGATCAGGCGCAACGGTGATCGGAGTCATCAAAAGACTCGTTTGAAATTTCCTCGATTATCTTGACTATCGAAATTTAGAACATTTCTATACATTGAAAGACAAAATTAATATGTATAATCGAGTTTAAAATAGTAAATTATATTTTTCTCGAGTCAATGAATGAAGCGCTTAATTTGCCGGAAACACACGCCAATCATTACTGTAATTAAAGACCTAACGCTCATAATTACGCAAACTCCTTCGATATGTTAATCTTAAATTTTTATTCTTAATTTGGATTGGTTTGTCCTCGCCCTGGTAGACAGTCTCACTTAGCTCATATCATTCTGATTTCACCTATCGATAGTGAGACAATTTATCTCAACCAATTAAATTGTATTAAACTGCTACACGCCTACGCTGGACTTTCTGTGAATATCAATGATTAATCTACACGAGAATCCCGTAATTTACGTTTTTAAAAAAGATAATTAAACTAAATCAGTATCATTAAAATATTAAACATGCATAATTAAAAAAATTAATTTGATTTTTGATTTATTATATTAATTCGATTTGATATTTTATTTGTAAAAATTCCGTAAAATTGTTAATTGGTGTTGCCAGAAGTTAGGTCCCAACATAGATGGTTGTGGTTGTCTCGTGACATGCAAAGGGCTATGCCACCCACCTACTTGCATTTTTTTTCCATCTTTTAGCCTCATTTCCCATCAAATGTCAATAATATCGCTACATTACATCCCTATCGACCATTGCTAAGGGCACATGTTTCTGTGTCCAGTAGTTTGAAGCAGACAGATCCGCTGTCACCTAATCTCACTATAAAAAGAGTGGATTTAGCTCATATTCCGTCGGACTTAAATTTTTTGAGGTAGCACGATGTTTCGTTTGTGAGAATAATCTAATTTGACTTTTTTTTAACCTGCCTGGCTTATATCCAGTAAGCGAGAATATTCCGTGAATATGCTCCATTGATCTCACTCTGTCTATCAGAAGATGTAATCTACACTTGATAGCCCAAGTATGGGAAAAAAATGAAGCTCTCATGACGTGCACATATCAAGGGACCACCAAAAGGGATAAGCAGATGAGTACGTGCGAGAGAGGATGTGATCCCCACGCTTTGAAGCCAAGACAGGAAGAGTTCTTCAAAGCCTGCAATTGCTCACATGTTCTGAAGACAGTCAAGGAAACGCCCACTTGCGTTTTTTAATAGAATCATCAAGAACATTGAAGAGTAGGTCCGAGAACAGATGCGGGAGAGGCCATTTCATCCCACATAAGGCACGGAAGCATGAATCTGAGGGGAAGACTGGACCTTATTGATTGTGCTGGTGGGTACCTGTATGCCAAAGAACGTGTAAAAAGAACTAGCAAAGATGAGAAGACAGACCAACTCATGGTCTTATTGTATCCGTCTTTTCTCTACAGGGGTCATGTGTTCATGAACTGCAAGCTCACTTTACAATTATTGTGGGTGAACAGGAGCCCGGTTAAACCTACCCCTTGTTGCGAACAACTCTAAAAGAATAGCTGCTGAAAATCTCAAGGCTTCAATAAAGCAGCAACTTAAACCAATTAACCATGTTATACCACACCTACTTCCAAGGGAACCAAATACTTGAAGGATAGAAAAATATTCAAAACCTTAAGTTTCAAAGGCAACACGAAACGATGAGTATGACCACAGCTTCAATGATTTTTCCTCTTTTCACATGGGAAGGTATGACTGTAGATCAATATAGGTTTTTCTAATGCACAATTTTCTATATATAAACAAAACAGGAGAAATAAACAAACATTTAGCTGGAAACAAAACACAGAAAAGGCTGTGATGACTACTACATGATCTTGGGAGCTACCGTGAAGACTCATGAACTAGATGATTTTGTGAACATGGTTTCATTGCTTGTAAAAATCAAAATTTGTGCCTGGCTTCTTCATGTTTGTGCTGTAACCTTTCTCAAAGTCCTCTGAGAGGATTACATATAGGTTCGCACAGCATGCATCCCCGCTTCCTGACAGATTGATGCAATCTGCAAGGGCATCAGACCAGTAGTAAATCAATGAGTATTAGTATTGATCATGTAGACTACTCAGCAAGAGTAGAACCAGAATTTCTCAGAATGACAGCAAAAGAGAGATTCAGAGGTGAAATATAGCTTGTAATTGCAATACAAATCGTTTCTCACAAAATTTTCAACATCATTTCTTTCATACATACTTTGATTGCGCATAAGGATATAACAATTGAGTTCAACCAGCAGATCACAACATAGATAAACATGAATGAAAAAAGATAGTTCAAAGTTACCAGAAGTATACTCACCTTGTGTTCTTTTTTTCTTTTTTTCAGGCTTGCACTTTTATTCTCTCTCTCTCTCTCTCTCTAATCATCTTGAATCCTACCAGGATTATGGTTCCATCATTATCATTCCCCTTTTGTCCTCATTGCCAGTAGGAAAACTCCCAACTCAGGGCAAAACAAGCCCCAACCATTAGACTAGTTTCTCAAATATCATATTAGTAAGGACTGATACACGGAGAGGCTTAGAAAATCCAAACTACTTGCTAGGCTGAGTTTTGCATCACAATAGAGCACTGATGCATCAAAGCTCCCATGAGAGTTGCACTTTCAATAAGAACCATATGTATAAATGGGATTTGCGTGTATCAACCAAAGGCAACTATCCTCGGCTGATTCCCAGCACAATGCGTTGATGGTCAATAAATGTTAGAAGAGGAAAAAAATTCATTAAGCTTGCATTCCATCATCTGGTGTTAGTCAAGCAGAAGTGTTTGCCCAGATGGGATTTTAACAGTAAAAGCCAAATCCTTCACATATTAAACAAGAAAATCTTTAAAGAAAACCAAGATTTTCAACAGAGAGAGAGAGAGAAACCACCAGCTACCAAGTGAATTTCTTGTCATCACATATTATTGAAACTACTGCAAACTTCAGATTCAGTTTGACTGGCCGCAGCAAATTCAAATGACTTAGAAGTAGGAGAAAAGAAAAGAAAAGCAAAGCTCTGAATTCAATTTGACTACCCCCGGCAAGTTGACACACAAGGATTAATTGGCAATATGTAGGCAAAACTACATAAACATAAGATTGTTTCACAATTATGCATCTTTGGGTCTAAACCATAGCTAGATTTGAGCATACAAAATTAAATGACTGAGAAGGAAGTGTTATAATCAAGAAAAGCAACTCCGAGAAATTAATTTCATCATTACGAAAATAATTTGTATGATCTTATCCTTTCTCAGGGTAAACAAATTGCAAAAACAACATAAAACATTCAGCCAAGAGTTTATAAATTATGAGAATAAACCATACAAACAAATGCATGAAATGTCAAGAAACTAACATCAGCAGCACTGATTTTATCAGGGAGAGAAACATAATCTTCCAAGTCAACCTCATCACAGAGATTCATTTTGGCAGTGCAAAGCTGGAGAAAAAGTACAAGAAGTAGAAAAGATATTATTACAAACAACACTATTCCCCATTCTAAACAATTAGTTACCTATTTTTTTCGACACAAGCAAACAGGTATCCATGTCATTCAAATATCAAGAGTCATCAACCATAGATTATTCTGCCCTATAAAAAATATGAATCCTTAATTCTAAGGTTGGGCATTTTGGCAACTATGATAGAGTTCAACTCCAATGCCACATTAGTCATATAAAATGATACAATATACAATTAAGCCTTTTTTCTGCTGGAGAACAAAAAACACTCAACTTATGTCTAAATCCCCCAGTAGCATAGCCTGGGCATAGGACATATCTAGTGAATATCTGTTGATTCGATTTCAAGCAATCCATAATAAAAAAGAAGTCAACAGATCTTTCAACATTAAAATTCACCACCATAAACATTTCAAATAAAAAAATACCTGAAAAACAAGATTCCTTTGCCTTCTGTCAGGCAAGGGGAATTCAATTTTCCTATCAAGCCTCCCAGGATGTAATAGAGCAGGATCAAGAGTATCCACTCGATTGGTTGCCATTATAACCTTTAAATTCACAGTTTGATCAAACACATCCATCTGCAAATAAAGGAATATGACTGAACAAAATACCACAACTGGACCAAAATCTTGTGCATCTAGAAATAATAATCAACATGTATCCTGGCATTTTTCATGTTCCTACTGGTGTGACTTGGATGAGATGCATAATAAATACCAATAACTAAGTTTATGCGTCAATATTACATGGTCCAACTCAAGCGATAGCCTACCAAGACAACTGTCTGGCATATTTTATGACAACATGGAAAAATCAGTAGCCTGGCAAGTTGAGCCATGATATTCAGACAGAAACTACAGTTTAGATAGTCTATATCTTTTTTGATAATCAGGTGGTTCAAATAGATACAAAACAGTGCAAGAGGGAGCTCAAGAGCAAAGTCAAACTAGACTAATATCATTATTGTTATTGAAGCACTGTCTAGTTTGAGGGTTGCATAAGGCAAGGTGTTAAGTTTCGGTTTTGGCACCCACTGAAAGTGATATATTTCGGTTGTTTTAGTTAAAACCAATTCGTTTCGGTTTTAGTCAAATTATTCTTTAATTTTCTTTGACTAAATTTTGACTTTAGATTTAAAATTTTTGAAAAATTCTTAAGAAAATGTGAAAAAAATATATACATATATTATTTTACAATTATTAAATAAAAACTTTTAGGTAAAAAATTATTTAAAATATGAAGGAAAAGGAATTGCAACTGGTGGGGTTCAAACTTAAAATATGAAGGAAAAAGAATTGCAACTGGCGGGATTCAAACCTGGGCCACTGTGACCCGGGATTGAAGTTTTAACCACCTAGCCTAATAATATCTTGTAATGTAAAGACAATGTATAAAAATAAATAACCTATTTTTAAAATCTGAAAACAAATTTTAGACCAAGACATTTCAGGTTAGTCTGAAACCAAAATATTTTGGCCAAAACTGTAAAACCTTGGTATAAGCATGTTAGGCTCAGTGAGCAGTTCTAGAATTTTTATTATTTTTTTTTTTGTCTTGGTTTTCTCTATGACAATTGTAATGGAGATGTTCATATTCAAAAGAAGGTGAACCATTTAGTGCTCGTCAAAAGTTGTCAACAGTTCCAGCTCTGTATGGCTGACCTGATTCAAGAGTTTCATGAGGATGCGCTGAACTTCTCTGTCAGCACCAGTCTGTGCATCAAAACATGCAGTGGCAATAGCATCAACATCATTCAATAAAGATAATTGCAGATGCATCCTCTTTGTCAAGCTGGAAAACATTACTAACCATTCTAGGTCCCTGTACCCCCAAAAAAAAAAAGGGAAATAAGTTGACTACCAAGTAAGCAAATTAAATAGAATATCAGGAGACCAAGGAAGGAAGCAGCTCTACAATTAAAGCAGATAGAATATTCAAAACACAGACAAAGCTACCATAAATTTCCTCACAATAAAAGGGATGGGCAATAAAGAAAACAAGCATAAAACCATTGGATTTTAGAGTCAAATATTGCTAACAATGAGAGTATTTTCTTGTAGTATAATTCAACTAATAAGATACTACACAAATTCTTCTGAGCAATATACCTAAACATACCTCACCCAAATACTTCTGAACAAATTCTGAACCAACAACTCATATAAAAGCAGTTGTATGATGAGTCACAGCCTACACAAGCATGGTTTTACCCATGCCAGGTGGACCATATAGAAGCACAACCCTTGAAGGTTCTATACCTATCTGCTAGTATAGCTCATGATATGTCAATGGCAACTCAACAGCTTCACGTATTTCCTGCTTCTGAATGTCACACCCTCCAATATCCTGATCAACAAGAAAAAGAAGAGTTCAATGTGATGAACATCATGCAACAAAAGTTATCACACTAACTACAGCAAAAATGTATCTGACTTTGTCAAAAAAAAAACAACCACAAGGTAATACACAGCAAAATTCCAAGCCTCCAAAGTGAATTAACACTAACGTCCAGCAAAAACAAAATCATAACACCATAAGAACCATAAAAGCTGCTTAATAAACAGAATTCAATCCCAGCACATAACACGTAAAATAAATGCACACACAACTTGCAGATCTTCAAACATATGCACTAGGAATAGACTAATTTTACGTCAATTTGCCAAGATAATCTAATAGTGTTCACAAAGCTAATTACTTGAAATTTTACAGGGAAACAAGAACTTCATGACTAGGGGTTACTCACTAAACAGTACTGGAAAATTGATTGTAATGCTCCAAGAAGAAAAGGCCCATTAACCAATTATTTGACCTAGTATAAAGGCAGTATCCAATTGGTAACTAAAATTTCGTTGATCTGAACACTGGACCTAAACATCCATAGCCTGAATCCTCTCAAATCTATGATGGAAAATCCATGAAAATTCCAAAATTTTTCAAACCCTAACTTCAAAACAAACACAAACACGAAGATCAAAAGATCACGCTCGTATTATAAGTGACGTCCGGCCTTCCCGACTGGCTCAGCAGGGAAATACTCGAATCAGCCTCCGGCGGAAGCACATCCACAAGCGCGTTCGAGTGGCGGTGCAGCGCCACCGACGCGGAGGGCTTCAAGAGCTCCTTGTTGACAGTGCTCAAAATCCTCACCTAGTAATTGGACCCCCGTCGTGGATACAACGACGCCATAGTTCTGATCGACCATCCCCATGAACTGGCCGATGACGAGGGGGACGGACTGGATGCGCTTCACCTCATCCTGCGAGCGGAGGACCTTGCGTTTGAGGTTATTATGCTCGTTCTTGACGTACTCCTCCTGGATCTCAATGAACTCGAGCTGGCGCTGCAGGGACTTGAAACAACCGTAGAGGTCATCGTCGTGGTCGCCGAAGGCGAAGGAGGGGACGGCTTGGGGTCAAGCACCGTCGTGGAGGCCGCTATTCGATAGCTACGGCCCACGGAGAGGTTCTTGCAGAAAAGGAAAGAAGAAGAAGCCAAAAGATGTCCCCATTGGCTCGGGTTGGGTTTATATCGAGAGATAGAGGTAATAACGGATTGGATTCTGATTTAGATCCAATAGGATTATTTGCAGACAACTCCCTGACATATTTTATTTGTACATTAAACCCTCATATTTCTGTAATTACAACTTCCCCTCTATTCATCTGATTCACAAAATGTCTATATTCATGAATTGGATGTCAATCAAGCAATATTTATGCAAGGGAGAAGAGCCCAATTGCTATTTGCGACCTTGCAAAAACCCATTTGTGTATCGTCATCTCAGGTAATTTACAACTCCAATATATTTTTTTTCATTAAAATTTTAAATTTAAAACTTATCATTTTATTCTATAATTCAGTTTTTATACGTTTAATTATTATGTCTAAGACATTATATCGTATTAGATTCAATAAATTAGTTTTATATCATATAATTGGATAAATAAAATTTAATATATATAGTAAAAATATTAATATGCATATATATCCTAATAGAAAACCACGAAATAGTCTAATGAAGTAATTTTTTTTTCTAAAAAATAATATTAATTAATCTACATTATTATTAAATTAAATTATTATAAAAATAATAATTTTTTGGTCTTTAAATTATTATAGTGTCAATTTTAATAAAAAAATACTAATATATAAAAATAGTTTATTGATTTTAAATTTAACTTTAGCCTTAACTCAGTTATTAAACGCATCACAAAATTATAAAATCTTCTCTAACTAATTATAAGCATACAAAATTTTTGTATCGCTCACAACGCTCACAAATATTTTTTTCAAATAAAAAATCGAAGATAAATTTAAAAGAGAACAATAAAATCGCTTACCTCCTATACATAATTTTTTTGGCATTTTGAGATGCATAACTTATAGATCATAAAAATATCTCAAAATGATAAAATAAAAGTTCAGCAATTTAGAAATAGAAATTTCTTAAAAAACTCACCAAATAAAGATGATAATTCCTCCACCTTATTGTCTAAGTAGAGATGGAGAAAAATAGAGTTGAAAAAATTAAAATCAAACGCTTAGAGATTTTACTAACTTTATTTTTATATATTACCTTGAAACAAAAATAATACGAGTGTCACAGTCACACGCTTATCCAATCACGTAAGTGATGATAGTCCAAATCAAAGGAGACACTACAATAAACACTACTATGCCCCGGTGGTCAGCTGCACGAGCTCGACATGGACATGGCCGTTGCCCAAATCCTAGCCTACCTCACCACCACCGCTCCCCCCGCCACGGACGGCATGGACGGGTGCTCGACATCGACGCCACATGCCTTTCCACTGTCCCCTACCTGCAGTCCACCAAATTCGGGTACGCTCGTCTTCTCATCATACAATGCAGTAATCCGCATTCGATTCTGAAGCCTGTTTCGATCTTGTACGAGTGTGTTGCCACACGAGGCAAAGGAGTTCAAAGCAATAGTCCAGAGCGGAGCGTGTCCCAGGATCCCGGCTGTTCTGCAGCTGTACAAGAAGTTGATCAAGGCTGGCTTCAAGATTTTTCTCATCACCAGCAGTGGAGAAGGAAGGATTTACTGGCTACGAGAGAGGATCATTATGAGGTACTTCTTCTGTTGTTATTTTCTCGTATTTTTCGCGACTATCGATAATAATTGCTTTGATTTCTGATACGAGTGCGGCGAACAAGGGACAGAGCAGCCGGGCGCACAAGTCGGCGATGCGCAGGCAGCTGGTGGCGGGAGGGATTCACAATCAGCGGCAATGTTGTTTTCGTAAATTTATTATAACGCCAAGTGTTCCGTGTTAAAAACTTTTTAAAAAAAACTAATTTTTGATGGTTTTGTGGATTGCTTCCGTGATGTCCTCACATAGTCTGGAATTGTGTATTCGTCCTTGGAGTTTTATCTTGCACTTGTTAAGGCGCCAAAGAGTTAATTTCAACTCTTTAGAAGGGCTTATGTGCAAAACACTTCGAATTGTGAACACGTGTCAGCCAACGCTGGTAATGACACGCGTCGTCTCGCAGGCTACTATTCGACCTCGCCGGCATCGGGCTCCCATTTCTTTGAAAGCGGCAAAGCGAGCGAGATCGAGGGCGGAGAAGAAGATGAAGATCCACCACATCCCATGCCTGGAAGACAATTACGCCTATCTGTATTTCCGAATCTAACCCAATCCTTCCCCTCCTCCTTCGATCTCTTTGATGAATCTCTCTTTGTGGATCGCAGGATCGTCGACGAGGCCACCCGCGAGGCGGCGGCCGTGGACCCCGTGGAGCCGGAGAAGGTCATCCGGGCGGCCGACGAGGCCGGCGCTGACATCAAGCTCGTTCTCACCACGCACCACCACTGGTCGAGCTCCCAATCCCTTCTGTTTCTCTTTTTCGATGATTTTGGCTTATTTTTGCTGATTTTTTTGGGATTTCTGATAGGGATCATGCGAGCGGGAACGATAAGATGAAGCAGCTGCTGCCGGGGATCAAGGTTTATGGGGGATCTCTTGATAATGTTAAGGGATGCACCAATCACGTGGATAATGGGGATAGGATTTCTTTGGGAGACGGTGTCAACATTTTGGGTCTCCACACGCCTTGGTATGCCATGTTTTTCTTGTTATTGAATTGCTTTAGCTTGTGGCAACAGCGCATGATTCGATCCGTTTGGTTGTTTTGAGGAGCAATATGTCATTAGTGTTGATTCCTTTGTGTTTGCTTCTCGATTGATATGTCACAATTACTTAATCATGGGATATTTGTCATGAAAAATGCAACTGATTACTGGAGAAAAAGATTCAGCAAAGGAAGAGCAATATCCAAAAGAGCAGTATCCAAAACCGTTGTTTTTGTGATATAATATTTCTATTCTTAAATTTTAACTGGCCTTTATTGAGACAAAAGGAAATAGATATTATCAGCGCGAGGGGATTCTTATGGACTATGCTATATTGATATGTGGATGGCAACTTCCTGCTTGCAACACACAAGTGGGTCTCGTACTCCTGTGTTATTACTGAATCTCAGTTATTGATATGAATCAAAATGTGTTGCTGGTTATGATTTGTAGGTAGTGTGATCTGTAGTCAGTTGTTGAGATTCATCAGATAATGTGTTGGGGGCCGTGAATTTCTTATTCTTATTTTGAATGGTTTACTTAGTTTTTCTATTAATCATACTACTTTTCAGCCACACCAAAGGTCACATAAGTTACTATGTCACAAATAAAGAGGAAGAGGATGCAGCTGTTTTCACTGGAGACACATTGGTGAGTGGGTTGCTGGTTCTAAAATGCAATTTAGACCAAACCTTATTGACTTGCTGACTATCCATTCTGGTAATTCTTCTATTTCAGTTCATAGCTGGCTGTGGAAAGTTTTTTGAGGGAACTGCAGAACAGATGTACCAATCACTTTGTGTTACACTGGGTTCCTTGCCTAAGCCAACTCGAGTTTTCTGTGGCCATGAGGTTTTATAGTTCTTTGTTTATGATGAAAAGCATTTTTCAAAGTGCATAAGTTTAAAAATAGCATATATTCTGTCCTCTGAACCAGAGAAACTCATGGATGATGCCTGTCTATTTGTGCTCATTAGATCCTTGTAGACTAATAGCAAGTCAAATAAGAAAAGGGCTCACATATTTCGACTGAAAACCAAAAAACTGTACCATGTATGATATGAATCATACAGTGATAATAAGAACTGGGTAGTGCTTGATGATCAGTCCTGACCTGTTCAATTGAGGAAGTTCTTTATCAGGAATGATTGACCAAGTGACAATCCTAGCCCTTACCATCCTATTGGCTGACTTGTATTTTTCATGTGTTTGAATTGGTATTACAAAACTGGTGCTAATCTACTTATTTTTAACCATTTACCACAGTACAACATTGATACATGGTGGTTTATAATTGCTTTGCCTGCTTTCATTGTTCTCATATCAGATTTGTGGGTAATGCATATGATATTGGGTTCTTTTGCTAAGGAAGCCAATGGCTTAGAGCTAGAACTTGTTAACTATTCTTTTTCGATTTTCAGTAATTGAGAGTAGTATAGCATTCATCTTACCCAATTAGCTGAGAAGAAAAAGAGTGAAGTATGCAAGATGCAACCAGCAGAGCATTCATCTTACCCAATTAGCTGAGAAGAAAAAGAGTGAAGTATACAAGATGCAACCAGCAGTTGACATCACTGGTTAATTTCTAATGAAGTGTGAAGCTTGATTAACTTATTTAAATCAACTCTAGGTAATTTTTTAATTAAATCATGAAATGGGCCTAATTTTTTGAGATTGCATCTACAGGGGTGATAGACCCATTTCCACTCCCTGGTTATGTAGTATGGGATTCTTGGATTTTCTTACATAATTTATCGGGTCATTCCATTGACTTTCTTTGTTTGAGTTTATTCGTCATTGTTTTCTCTGCTATCTTTGCTGTTAGATCGTATCTTTTCAGCCTTCACATTCAAAGAATGATAGCTTCATGGGTTTGAACTTTTGAACAGTACACGGAAAAGAACTTGCGCTTTGCATTAACTGTTGAACCGGATAATGAAAAGATATCACGAAAGCTTCTATGGGCTCAAAAACAGCGCGAAGCAAACTTACCTACCATTCCATCAACAATTGATGAAGAATTTGAAACAAACCCCTTCATGCGTGTTGATTTACCAGAGATACGGGTATGGTTCATTTTCTGCAATCTTTTGTATGTCCATCTATTGCCAAGTAATGGTTAGTGCTTTCAGGTTTGGAGTACTTTTTTCCCTCATGCTAGCGGACAACTAGCTGTTATTTTGAATTGTAGATAGAATAAAGTTTGCTTCAATTATGCTCATGTCCTTGGTGAATGGCTTATAGATAGCCTTTAGTAGGGTTATTCTCATGCAAAATGTACTTGGGGTTTTGGTAGGGCATATCCCAGGTGAAAGTTCACTTCTGTGCAGCCTCATTTCATGGGGATGAAGTGGAAGAGGCTTGGAAATATTGAGTTTTGGCATATGCTTTTGATGGCTGTGCTTTTCTGGGACATCCCTTTGATTAGGACAACAGCTAACACCAATGCACTTCATTGCTTCAGATTTCCTTTACGATGAGGTTTAGAAGAGCTCATGTGATGTTCATTAGAAAATGTTCATCTTTCTCCATTGCTCATTGGCTGAATTGAATAGTTATAGGTTTGTCAAACTTTTAAGTTCTTGTTTCTTATAGCACCTTTAAAATCTCTGGTGCATCTTTTGTTCCCTTCTTGCTTGCTTGCAAAAAAAGACGAGTTATATGCAGTTTTGAGTGTTATTTATTGCATACAAAAAGAAGATCAAGGTTTTGATCATCTTTCTGTTTCCTTTTCCATTTTGTTTTTCAGGCAAAAGTTGGATGTCGTTCACCTGCCGAAGCAATAATGGAAATAAGGAGGATGAAAGATAACTGGAGAGGCTGATCAGGGATCAAATGGTACTTACTATTCTCTACTCCAGTAATGTACTCAAGTCGAAGGTCGATAAATTATGGAGAACTTGGTTTCCTCCTTTGTCATGTTGAATCATGTGTGGTTTCTTTGTGTGAGATAGTTGTCTGGCTACCAAATAATATGCTGCCAATAATACTTGTTGACTGAGAACAGGAGGTGCTCTATCCCACACATGATAAAATCAACGGGTATAAAAGGTTTGTGCTGATTGCTGTGCTTTCAAATATATGTTTCTAATGTGATCGTTGGTTTGAACTAACTAGCTTCGACTGTGTAAGCAGTTGAAAACATGTGTTGTAAGTTTCGGTTCCCATCAGTCTCCTCTGCAGTTTGTGTATCCTTCTATTGTTTTTTTGTGTATGGATCTAGCAAATGGAAAAGATTTAGTTTGAAGGATCTGTAATACATGTTATATATAGTTGAATTGCTGATAGATCATGTATAATTGATGTAATATGGAGGGAAAGAGCCATGGAAATAAGGGGGCCGGCCTGCACCTGCGGAAAAGCCAGAGAACAGCATGAGATGAGGTAGACTATCAGTTGTTATTCGGGTTTTGGTGTAGAACTCTTTCGGAGTTCTGATATTCCAAATGGACCTCATAGGAGAAAAGCAATTGTTCACCAACTAACATTCCTGGTTTCTTCCTTCTCGTAATGCAGGCGATGTGTCCTAATATCTTTTATATCACTAGCAGAACTGTACTGTAATAGGCATGTTCGGTGTTTTGCATTTGTTTTTTCAGCTTAATTATCATTGGTGCAAATGATTGGATTGGAGGGTTGGGGGGAAGCTTCGCGCTGACAAAGCTTATATATTTCTATACGTACCACCAACCAAAAGGCTTTGACATTTTATTGTGCCAATGACTTGTAGTTATTGCATAACGTTTATTATTATTGTAGAAGATTTAAACTGTGCATATAAACTGTAACATGAAAATGACGAGGAAAGGAAAACAATAAAATAGAATGTGACCCATAAATTTGTCATGTCACAAATGATAGTCCCAAAAATCTGAGTCATATTCGTAGATAACTGTGTGGTAATGGTTTTTTGGCATTTTAGGCCTAATATGTTTTTATAATTTTTTGAGTTTTTAATAAATAATTATCTTTTTTTTGTGAATTTAATAAAAAATATTTATTTTATATTATAAATTTGTAAATAATTACAGTGATTAAAATTTTTTTATTTTTATTTGATTCTATTTTAAATTAAATATAAAAAGAATAAATTATTTTTATTTGATTTTATTTTAAATAATCGATTCATAATTATAAAATAAATGGTTTGATAAAATTAGATTTTTGAGTTTTTAATTTCATAAAATTAGATGATCAATTTCTCATAAAAATAAAATAAAATAAAAGTATTTTTTTATTAATTTAATACTTATTTAAACTAAAATTAAAAAATATTTTAAATTTATATATAATTTTAATTGATAAAATTAAATTAAAATAAATTTTTGAATATTTTAATTGAAGTAAATTTTTATAATTAAAAAAATATAAAATCAGTGATTTTTTTATTAATAGTGATAGGATAAATAATTTTTTATAAATATATAATAAAAAAAGCGATTATTTATTAAAAAAGTTAACTTTTTTTATTTATATTTATAAATAAACCTCTGAATTTCACGTATGTATCATTTGGGGCTCTTTCCGTGTAAGGCGCGGAACGCGCGGAAACGGTAGACCAGCCTTGGCCCCAAGAAAACAAATACCCGAATAATCTCCGACAAAAACATTCATTACGCGCAAAGCTGAGAAAAAAAAATTTTTTTTTAAAAACAAAGCGAGAGAAAAGAATTCCGGCAGAATCTTCCTAGCTTGCCCCCGCTTTGTATCCCAGCCCGATGCGGGCCAAAACGCAACCTCCATCCCCTCCGCCAAGTCTCCTCCTCCTCTTCCTCCTTCGTGTTCTAGGGTTTCGATATCCACCATTTCGATCCCCGCGTCCCCGGGGCTCTGCCGGAGCTAGCGTTACGATTCCCTGGCAATGAACTCGGCCGGCGGCAGCTCAGATTCTTACCGGCCCTCACCCGCCGGCTCCGGTTCCCGGCACTACGACGTCCAGTTCTCGACGGCCAATTTCATCCAGGCCCCAATATCTGCGCTGTTGGAGTATTCGGGTATCCTGCGACCGAGATCGAGCCATTCCGAAGCCGACAGCTTGATTGCCGGAGGGAGCGGCGGTACCAGCCTGGCGGATGGTTCTTCCGCCCGCGGAGAGGTCTCGATTCGGATTATTGGTGCTGGGGATCAGGAGAATCTGAGGTCGGCTTCCAGCGGGAGGGAGGGGGTTGCTGTTGAGCGGGATGGGATTCCGTCTGAGAGGCAGGTGGGTGATAGAGGGGTTGAGGAGGCCGCCGCAGCGACCAATGCTGTGCCGGCTCCGGTTTCCGGGCTTGGGAATGGAGCGAGTTCGGATGGCGAGGGAGGCGTGGTGGGAGGTAACGGATCATATCAGAGGTATGACATACAGCAGGTAGCGAAGTGGATCGAACAAATACTGCCGTTCTCGTTGCTCTTGTTAGTTGTATTCATCCGACAGCATTTGCAAGGTGTGTTGATCTTCTTTACTTGCAATGTGTTTTGTGTAATCAGAAATTAGGAGTTCACCTACATGGTGCCTCTAATTCTGCTCAAAATCATCACAAGTTTACAGTTTTACAGACAAATAGACGAATCCTTGATGCTATAGCTTGAACTGTTGTTTCCGTTTTGTTCAAATTATTAAATTGTTGTTTTTCCACAAGGGCTTGCAGGTTTCTTTGTGACGATTTGGATTGCGGCTGTGATGTTCAAGTCGAATGATATATTGCGTAAACAGACTGCCTTGAAGGTTCTATATGTCTCCCTTAAAATTTTTATGTTTGTATGTGCATCTATGATATGAATTCTGTCTTTTTCTGCCCACATCTGTAACACATTCGAACAAGAATGTTATTATTTCTCTTCTGATTTTAAGACAAAAACTGTTTGTAGCTTCTTGTGCCTGTACATGAAATGGCTTGACATCTGATGTGTTGCTTTAAGCCTGGTCCTGGTTGATTGCTCATCCAAATAACCCCTCTCTCTCTCTCTCTCTCTCTCTCTCTCTCTCTATCTCTCTCTTCAAAATTTTACCTAATAGGACTTATAACTTTCATTTCTTCATTAATTATAACATCTTTTAACTCTTGACTATACCTGAGTACAGTCGCATCATGTAGGAAGGAGGATCCTCAACACTGAACGGCTGGACTGAAATTGGGGGGCCCAGGCTAGAACTTACAGCTGCAGGCTGGGTTTAGGCTTAATAACAAATGTAATTGAAACTGGGTTTGGTTTTGATTTTCTGAAGAATGCATTGGCTACTACGGATCCATGGCTTGAATTATCAAGGAAGTTTGGCTGTTTTGTTTTTAATGAATAAGCTGGACATGACATTGAAAAAATAGGCCCAAGCTTAGTCACAGATGGAGTCCTCTAGGATCATCTTGCTAGTTAATAATGAATTGATAATAGGCAACTGCTTATATAGTATTGGATTCATCTTGACTCTTCACTTAGTAGATGAATTTAGGCCATCATTTGCAGGTAAATTTCTCTTGATACGTGCCATGGTAAAGGATAAGCCTTTTCTGATGAAAGATCTATAGCTTGGCCGTAAACCTTATGTGCCAACTGATTGACAATCTCTAGCTTAACCAAATAGTTTGCACTGTTGTTCTCTGTTGAATGAAGCAGGATTTCTGGAACTCCTAGTTCAAGTAATTCAGTATTTGTGTCCCTTTGCCCTTCTATTTTAATCATTTCATCACAAGATGATAAGCTTCATGATCGTGGTTACTTGCCTCTTTCTCTTGGTTTTGAAAAATCTGGAAACAAATTTTATGCATATTGATGTGTCTTCCCTAATAGAAAGGGTGTTTGGTCTTGCTTATTTCTTATTGATGTTTTAAATAGGTCATAATTATTTTTTATGAATTTTTAAATATTTTCAGTCATCTTCTCTGCAGGGAGAGAGAAAAATTTCCATGCTTATTGGGATCACCTTACTTTTCATGATTCATGTGTTTGGAGTCTACTGGTGGTACAGGAATGATGATCTCTTGTACCCCTTGGTCTTGCTTCCTCCGAAAGAAATTCCTCCCTTTTGGCATTCCATATTTATCATCATGGTCAATGGTATTGACCTATACACATTCTTAACATATTTGTTCCTGAATACTCACTGCATGTGTCCTGAGACTGAGATTTTTCATACTGTGTTAAATTTAGTGCTTCAGACAATTTATTTTTTACATTAACTTGTGTGGCTCAAGGTTTTTGCCACTTTTATTTATTTGGAAAAACGATTAGGCTGTTTTATCATTACTTGTTGGTTTTTGTCTGTGCAGATACAATGGTGCGGCAGGCAGCGATGATTGTCAAGTGTGTGTTGCTCATGTGCTATAAGAACAGTAGGGGTCGAAATTATCGAAAGCAGGTAATTTGTTTCTCTGTCGCAGACACTTATGAATGAGCTTTTGCCATGTCAAATGCAACTCTAGATACCTTTTTCTTTTGAGAGAGAAACAAGATTGACTTTAAAGTGCTAATCAGTTGTTGTGATCTTGATTCCTTACTATTTCAATTAATATTTCATAGCTATTGCCATTGTGATGGAACGTATCCTGCTTCTGGTTGCTATTTTTAGGATTCTAAGAATTGTGTGATTCCCTTGCAAATTGACACATGGATTGTGAGTTTAAACAACTGTTAAGAATTCATCTTACTTGAACCTTTTAATGCATTTCAATTTATCCTATTTGGAATTCTAAACTTTCTCTACATTTAGGGCCAAATGCTGACCCTTGTGGAATATTTCCTACTCGTGTACCGTGCATTGTTACCAACACCAGTTTGGTACCGTTTCTTCCTCAACAAGGAATATGGAAGCCTCTTTTCATCTTTGACCACAGGACTGTACCTAACCTTCAAACTGACATCAGTGGTAGAAAAGGTATATTTTTTCCTTGATAAGTTTCTTTGATCTCTTTTACACACAATTCCAATGTCCATACACATTGGTGGGGGAATTAGGTATCCTCTTATCAGAATGGTTGTGTTTTAGAATTTAGAGGAATTTATGATAGTCATTTGATCTCACAATTTTCCCACTGGTAATCCAGGTTCAATCATTTGTCACAGCATTGAAGGCATTGTCACATAAAGATGTGAATTATGGATCTTATGCAACCAACGAGCAGGTAGACATTTTATGGGCTATACTCTGCTTAACATATTACAGTTACCAGTGTATTTGTATTTTCTTAAGACAAATTAGCTGGAGTTCAAGAACCACAAATTATCTATTCATGACTGGTCAGTGACATATTTCTGGTCTCCAGTCATAAATTACCCTGTAAATGTTGTTGCCTACATAGGTTCAATCGTTGCTCATTTCTTTTGGCATTTATTATGCAACAGTATACTTTATTCTTCTTAATAATGTATGCTTCTGTGCTGTTGTTTACATTCTTCATCCTAAAAAATTCCTCTGAATATTGTATTGGAATTCTATTGTAGATTAACTGTGTCATTGTTTTTAATACAGGTTATTGCAGCTGGAGATTTATGTGCAATCTGCCAGGAGAAGATGCATGCTCCGATCTTGCTACGTTGCAAGCATATATTCTGTGAAGACTGCGTATCTGAATGGTAGAATATTTCAAGAATTCATATACAAATTTGGCCTGCTCTTTTGTTATGGTTGTTTATTCAATAGAAAATTATTCTGGCAGTTAACTAGGTAATATCGATGCATAAAAAGCCCTACATAAACCTATTTCATCTTCATCAGGTTCGAGAGAGAACGGACATGCCCATTGTGCAGAGCATTGGTGAAACCAGCAGACCTTCGGTCGTTTGGTGATGGATCAACGAGTTTGCTCTTCCAGCTGTTCTAAATTGCACTAGCAATCAAACCGAGTTCCAAGAAGATTGAAGACACATGACCCGAGATGGAATCCTTCCCTGTGATAATTGAGTCAACTACTCTTCCTTCTGGTTCTGAAGCTATGTAATTGAGTCTCAGGGACTGATCTGTTCATATTTTGGTATTCAGTCCCCAAGAAGAAAGTTTAAAATGACTGATGGGCAAGAGGTATTTGATCCTCATGTAAATATACATGTATATAAATTTTAGAAATAGACGAATCCACGCGATCTTGTTGTTGCAAGAGAAATATATAACATTATTAATATAGTCTGTTCAATGCTCTTTAATGTACGCTGTGGACACTCGGGTACAGTTTGCTATGCTGAATAATTCTGAATTTTGTCAAATTTGTTAAGTTTGTTTTGTTAGGATGGATTTTTTTAAATGCTTTATAAAATCAATATTGGAACATAAAGCAAAATCCATTGATTCTCGCAATGCCCCCTGATTATCATCTTTTTCCTAATTTTTGAAAAGGAAAACCTTTTTCCTTTTTGGCTAACTTAGCATAACATTATATGGAGAAGCTTAATGCTGTCAGTAGCTGCAAGACGCCATAGCATCAAAATTAAAAAATAGATGCTTGCACTCCCAGTTTAGTGTACATAGCAATAGAGGAAGAAATCTCATACACCTGAACTTCATTTGCTTCTCTATCTCTTTAATACAAACAAAGTCATCCATACTTCAATAGGGTGAGGATTACGAATTTTGAATACAATTAAGGTTCATGGAAGAGCAAAATGCACCATCAATTCAAAGTTTACAGATACAATTCCAACAATGATTATAGTTTGCTCTCAAGTTCAACTGATATAGGAGACCCAGAATGTAAGAATTGGTACCCTTAATCAGCATGATGCCATCAGCTTCTTGCCTGGACTGATTTCTCATTCACAGACCTGGAAAACTAATATTGGCATAAGGGTTGCAGCAATAATTTCTTTTTGAGGAGAATGAATGTAAACAACAATTAAATCCAGATTTCTAACAATTGCAAGCAACAGGAACCAATTATCTTGGGGTGAAAAGATTTGGGAGCAATAATAAAGATGTCAGTTGGTTTTGTTTATGTACGAAAGAGGAGGGACTAATTAGACAGACAAAAGTTGAACATTATCAGAAGCAGAGGGAACACACAACAAGGGGGGTATGCTTGGTGGTAAGCTATAGGAAAAAAATTTTTGAGTTCCTATAATGCATTTTGCTCTGCCAAGAATCCAAAAATAAAATCGGTCCAAGATAAGTTTGCCGCAGAGATTTCAGTCATGTTGTATGTATCTGAATTCTGAAGTTGTGAGGATAAAATAGCCCAATATCAGGAGAGCTATTAAATTCTCTCTTTGAGTCGGTTTCTGTGGCCTTGAAAAATGGAGCAGCTGCAACCAGAATGAGAATTATTTTTGACAAACCACAAAAATTAGAACATCTGAAGCCACTTCTAAACTTCCATATCAGTCAAAAGTAGCACAATTGCATCCTGCACAAGCTAAAGCTTAGTTGGTCTCTTACAAATAAGAATGCTGCTGCACACACTTGAAATGACATATGAGCAGTCACCAGTGATGTTCAATAGCATATAAAGACTTATAGCTGAAAGAAAATACAGCTAGATAGATATCCTTTCTACATGCAGCTCTGAAACCACTTTAGAAAGATTAGTATTTTATTATCTGAGTTAATGGAAGAAGTAGAAATTGACAAGATATGGCCATTGCTAGTATATCCAGATGCAACCAAAGCAAAAAATCCACCTAAATTATATGGTAGGAGAACAATACATCCCTGTCGTATTTTATTCCAATGTATTATTATACATGACAGAAAAAAGGCAGGGAGGAAAGAGGAAGAAAGAAATATAAAGTTGAATGTAAGGCTTCGTCGGAGAATCAAAATAGAACAAGATCAGATCTTATAGGTTAATTTTGGGCAGAACAGAAAAATAGGAAGGTCTTTTTTTTTGGAATAATTGATCTCATTTTAGGTTGAGAGGAAGAACAGGGAACTTGAACCAAACCCTATTGGGAACTCCTGCTTGCATTAATGAACAAATTGTGCAGCTTCAATTTTACATCAACCAAAACTCCCCCTACCAACCATGCCCCCAAAATAAAACAAGTGAAGTCCAAAATCTGCAACAACTTCTAATCAAACTATTCAATAAGACCATTAAAAAAAATCTTTTAAAAGCCTTTCAGGTAAGCATGTGGATGCATGGACTATGGTTCAGCTCCACATTAGGGTTGATTAAACTGCTCCCCACATAAGGCCTTGACACACAAATCAATGTAAGAACATCATTCAGTTGTGTTAATTACCTGGTATCCTTAGCCTGAGATCAGCTTTACAACAATGGTGATGACATTGAGAACTATCAGAGGCACTCTCAGGTATTGAGTTGCATAAATGAGGCCAATAACCTGTCCTTTCAGTGACTTTGCCCGGCCACCCCCAGAAACTTCAGAGAAGCTCCATCCTCTAGGAGCAAGAAAACGATCTTCATTTAGTATTGCCAGAGCATTTGCAAGAAGCAAGAAACCCTCAAGCAATGTCCACAAACCCATTCCTGCAAACATAGTAGTATCTTAGAGGCAGTATAGCATGGTTTACAATGCTTAAGAGCAAGATGGAAACCGCACTGCATTCCTGTGGACGCATTGTCACCGAAAGCACTCACAGAAGTTATCAAAAATATCAATATTATCAAAAGGAAGAGATTTTCATGCTAAGTACAATATCATTAGCATTATCCGAAAGAAGAGATAGTGCAGGGTAAAATTTGCTAATTTTAGCTCAAAAAATTCCTACGCAACTTCATGTACAGAACAAGCAATCTCAATTGCTCAAAAAAGAAACATGCTGCCCAATTGAAAAAGATAAACTAAACTAAAAGTAGCAGCAATTCTTCTGACTGCAAAATCTTGCAAAGCACTCACTGATGTTATCAATCACGTCAATTTTGTCGGAAAGGAAGGGCTTACATCCTTAAAAAAAATTCATGAGCGTTTTCCGGAAAGAAGAAGCTGCGTAAGGTTAAATTTTACTACTTTGTACTCAATAACTTCTTCGCACTCTAACGCATAGAACAAGCAACCTCAATTGCTTAAACACACAAGAAAATGTATAGAGAAAATAGTGCCAAAACCCTAGAACAAATAAGTGTCAGAGAGTTTGGATTCCCCTTCATGCTTATCCCATTACATCCATCACAACAGAACAAAAGATGCTGCTTTCACCAAGGAACAGAACCACGAGCAATCAAACAAAGATCCAAGATCGATCCTAAAACCTAACTCGCCATGAAAATTAACGCCTAAAATGCGCAATTATCAACGATTTCAAAAGAAATCGCAACAAGAACCAGATCCACGCAACATTAAACAAAAAAAAAACTTAAAATTCTGTAGAAAAGAGGGGATTGTTTGAAGGAATCGGAAACCCTAGCTAGCGGAGACGGCAAAAGTCGAACCTTGCACCGGGAAGCAGACAGGTCGGACGGAGGTTGAAGACGAAGTGGTTACCTTCGTGGCTATGAACCAAGCTTTGAGTTCGGTTTCGGGTTTGGTCTGATTCACCTGCCGAAACGATGTTGGGCCATGACGTGGACCACGACCAAACTCGGCCCAATTCAACTCTGAATTAAATTTTTTAAAGCATTTTTTGTGAATTAAAAATGCATTACAATTTTCTATGCATATACATTTGCTTTGGACTTCTTCCGAAAGAAAAACAAATGTGCGAAGAAGAATGGAATTCAAGCCATTCAAAACATTCATTTTCTTTAATTAAAACCTTCATTAATTTTTTAATCAATAACATTTTTGTGATAATATAAATAAAAAGAGTATATTATAGAAATAAAAATAAAAATTTAACGAAATAGACTAAATGCGGTCGCTGACCGTTGGCTTCTTCGGCGGCATGTGTTTGGCGGCGGGCCTGCTGCCCGTTTGTCAGCGCCCCCGATTTCTTGTCGATTAAAACAAAAGAAATAGAAATTAATATATAAATCATTTTAAATCCAAAAAAAACTCTGAACCGCGTCGACACAATTTGCTCATTGCTGACACAAATAATAAAAATTTCAAAACAATTTGACTTTCATATGAATTCAGAGTTTTTCTGGGGCCAAACTGCAAAAGCCACGCGCTCTACCCGCGCGCTCTCCCCCTCTGGCTCCGACTATTTCCCTCATGCCTCGGAACTTATATATAGCCCCCTCTATTTTGCCGTAATTCAATTGGAGCCCTTCTTCTCCTTCAAACAAGCAACAGGATTACCCATCCGCCACCCAATCTTTCTCCATTGTTTTGTTTTCCGGCGATGGAGGGAGGCCAGAAGAAGCCAGCCTTGTCGAGGCCATCGCCGTCCTTCCGTCTCCGCAGCCCGAGCCTCAACGCCGTCCGCCTCCGCCGCGTCTTCGATCTCTTCGACCACAACGGCGACGGCGAGATCACCGTGGAGGAGCTCGCTCTAGCTCTGGACCGCCTCGGCCTGGGGGCCGACGAGGCCGACCTTCGGGCCGCGGTGGAGCCGTACATCCCCGCCGGGCAGCAGGGCCTTGGGTTCGAGGACTTCGAGGCGTTTCACGGAGTGCTCGGTGACGCCTTCTTCGGCCCCGCCGAGGAGTACAAGGAGGAGGAGATTGAAGAGGAGGAAGAGGATATGAGGGAGGCGTTCAAGGTGTTCGACGAGGACGGCGACGGGTTCATATCGGCGGCGGAGCTGCAGACGGTGCTGGCGAAGCTAGGGCTGCCGGAGGGGAAGAGCATGGCACGGGTTCACGAGATGATCTGCTCCGTCGATCGGAACCAGGACGGGCAGGTGGACTTCCATGAGTTCCGGGAGATGATGCGCACCATCGCCGTCAAGGCCACCGCTTGATTCTGCGGCTTTCATTTTTTTCTCTCTTTTTTTTCTTTTTTTTCCTATTTTTGTGGGTTTTGACTTCTAGGGAAGAAATTGCGGTTCATGTTAGTATGTTCCTTGGAGCGTTGACGATGGAGAACCAATGTTGAACTTTTCTTTAATATGATGTTTTCTTTTTTTATTTTTAATCTGTAATTGATGTGTGGATGTTTTGATCTGTCGTGTCTACTTAATAACTCAATATTTGCGGTGTTCATGCTATTAAATATGAATTTATTTTATAAGTTATGGCGATTATTTTTTTAATTTTTTATTACTATTTATAGAAGGTAATTCATTTATTTTTACAACTTTTCATAATTATAGGCGAAAAAGATGATTTTAATCCTTAATTGTTTGTCAATAAAAAGAATTTTTTACTATAAACCCTTACAAATTCCCAATTTTCACTTTTTTTGAAAAATTATAATTACTCTTGTACTTCAGAAAATTTATTTTTTTATTGTAAAAATTGAATCTTGGGAAACAAATATCTACGCGGTTAGTTTCCGTTAGTTTTTTTTTTGACTTTTTATTAATTATTAATTAAAATAATTAATTTTAAGGTATTTATTTTTTTATTGTCTCATATTGTTTCACCTTAACTTAGACAAAAATATTACATTGGAGTATTTGTCATAAAAATTTTTTTTAGGGATATAGAAGTAATTTTTTAATAAAAATAATTTTATTGTTCAAAAAAAATTTATTAAGATAAATTGTATATAATTTTTTGAAATATTATCAAATTACTTTTTCTATTTTTAAAATATTACTTTTTTTTTTCGGTTTGCGCACTCGTTATAAAAAATCCTCTCTCGGACAGTTAAAAAAATTTATTTTTAAATTAAATTTTAATATAAAATATAAAATAGTCAATTTATCCTTGGTGAGCGTGAGAGAAGGGAGAAGTGAATTGGCGATGTCGAGCGTCAGTACTACAATCCACGTCAAGAAAAAAATGAAAATTACAAAAACCTCCTTATAAAATTTTTATAATTACAAAGAATTTAACACAAAATTATAATTTTGCAAAAAAATCCTATCCTCTTGACTTCCATCCAACCAAATTAGGATTTCCAGTTAATCCATATTATAAATATCCTTATTATAAAGTTAATCCATACTCAATAATAATAATTTTCGGTGGGTTTAGCCATTAAATCACCATTAGTGACTCCCCAAGCTTCAAGAGCATGGAAGCTCAATTCATAGACTTCATATCAGCTTCAATGATTCCAAAATCTGACTTTGGAGTTTAGCATACTTTAATGGATCTTAATCAATGATTACATAAAGATTAATAAGTTAATTATTATACTTTTTTTCTGGCAGGTCAAGGACTTTTTGGGTATTTTACATTACTTAATGGATAAATTAGATCTGAGGAGGTATTTACAACAAATCCAGTAATACAAGGACAAATATGTCATTTTCAAATTTTAGCGGAGGAACAGATATTTCGACGATATTTCAATAAGCTGTTTGTGATTTATTTTTTATTAAATATGTAAAAATAAACTTACATAGAGGTCCTCAGGTGAAATGAATCAGGGACCCATGTGAATATAAAGAAAGTTTTGAGGGGATTTCTGAATATGATCCAGAAAACATGCAAAGTTACTTGATAAGGTCCGCACACCAAACCTCCTTCCTCCTCTCGCTCCGCGGCTGCCAAGCTGTAACAATGGTGGCTCCGGCGGCTCTGGCTCTCGGCCCATGCGCCGGACTAGCGCCGAGCCAAGCTGAGAGAACTTCTCTCTGGTCTTCTCGGCTCCTCTTGGCCAGCTCTCTCCACCTCCAGAGGCCCGGCTCGGCCCCGACAAAGCCGCGCCAACTCCGGAGCAAGAAGCCGTTGTTGCTCCCTCCCAGAGCCGTCACCTTCGGGACCGACCAACTCGGCGCAAGTCAGCCGGCCGAGCACGTATCTCTGCGCCGCCCAAGCCGTAGTTCATAGATTTTGGGGGAAAAAATGCATTTTTATGTCGATTTGGTGGATTAGAACAATGCTCCATTTCGTTTCTATGTAGATTTTACCTTTTTTTAAAAAAGCATTTTCAGCTTTTTTTTTTGTGCGATTGGATGAATTTATTGGTTGAAAGCGGCGAAGAAACCCATCTTTCACTCAAAGAAGTCTCATTTAGAGGCAGGCTTTTCCCATGTTTTGGTCGAGAAAACTCCTATTCTTTCATTCAAATTATGCTCTATGATATAAAAAATTTCAAATCAAATTTAGTACTATGGCTAGATTTTCACCCTTAACATGGATTATTTTTGTTCTTTCATGTAAATCATACCTTGGAAAAAGCAACGCCCCTTGAATTATTTTTCTTCTTTGATGAAGATCATACGTTGGGAAAAACCTTTTGTTGGTTTGCAAATTTTGTAGGAAGATTATGCGATGTCAGGTATTAGAAGAGGACATTTACTTGCCTAATGAGATTATGAAAAAAACCAGAAAAGAGCGGAGAAGTATTACTTTGTCGTGGCAAATGCCAAGTTCATGCTGGATGAGGAGGAGCACTTCAAGGAGTTGCTGTTTGAGAGGCTACGGAACTATGGCGAAAAGAACAAAGAGCAGGATTTCTGGCTCGTGATTGAGCCCAAGTTCTTGGATACGTTTCCCCACATCATCAAAAGATTGAAGAGGCCTGCGGTCGCTCGTCTCCAACAATGGCACTTGGATCGCGTAAGCGCGATCCTTTGCCTCTGCTCCCTCTTTTTGTCATCCATGTTGAATGAAGAATTTCTTTCACCTAAGACATGCATATTTAGTATTCTGTTTTGCCAAAAAAAAGTTATCAGAGACTCCTTTCGGTAACCAAAACCTAATCAGGGTTGTCCATGAAGAACCAGAAAGACTTGACAAAATTAATGTTTGGGTAGTGATTGTGGGGTTAAAGTATTTAATAGTGTGAGTGAGCAGAACATAATTTCTCATTTTGTCATGATTAATGACCTAAGACTGAGGGGTGAGATTCAGCTTATGTTCAGTTCAACTTTTCCCATTATATCAAAGTTGGAATGTGAGAGTTTTCTTTTCTTTGTGCATTCTTTTTTGTACATAAAGTTGAAGATTTTGTTACTCTATTGAGTTCCATAATCTCAAGCAATCACAATGGCTATGGCAGGTTCATGAAGCTTAGATTGGACAGAGTATTAGCAGATAATTTCGAAGGGTAGAGTTTGGAGGAAGCCTTGGAATCCAATCCTGTTGAGTTGCAGTTTGAGAAGGCAGAGAAGTGGGTTGCACCATATCGTAAGTACGATTGTGGATGGTGGGAACCCTTCCAGCCATCGACATTATCGCTCCAAAATTGAATTTCACAGCAGGCAGCGGCTTGTTCAATTTAATTTTGCAGATATTGTGCGGACTTTATGCCCTTCGCATTTGTTTTGTAATTTGAGATATTAGTTTGTAACAGTAACAGTGTCCAGTGTTTTCAGATTCTGATTATTTACTGGCAGTAATCTTGGCCTTGGGTGACCTGGTGATTGTTTCATTCACGAGTCTCCTAATCGCCTGCAGCATTATTTTTATAAATAACGTCACAGAAATTAACAAGACAAAAAAAACCTGATCCAGGGAACAAACCTCACGGATTTGAATAGCTTCTCTAATATAACAAGCATTAACCAAACAAGTCTCAAAATAAATTACCATATTTGGACAACAAAATGTCGAAAATTCTGATCTTCCACACATTCATGTACTCAGGAAGCTAATAGAGAACCAGCATGAGATAAAATCAAGAACTTAACAAAAGGAAGGCTCTTTAAGAGTGTATCCCCATTATAGAGAGTATGTGAAGGAATTCTATCGAGCTGGTCATTGCTGCTTCTTATCAGCAAAAGGAACTCGAGGGATCTTTTGGAGAACCTTGGCGTCCAACACAGTGTACTTCTTGTTGATTTCAACCATTGCCTTCTCAGCAGCAGTGTCAACATGATCTTCATATTTCTCATAGAGTGCAGGCCCAGTGTATAGAACAACAAAAACTGCAGATTGAACAAAGAATAATAGAGTAAACCTTACATGTACATATTATTAATTGTCAATGAACACAGATTAGAAAGGCTATTTCATATAGGAAGTAAAGTACTCTAATCCCATCGCATATAAGAGATAAGGCAATATCTGCAGTATAATAAGGTACAAGGCAGGGAAAGAGGAGGGAGACTCACCAATGTAGGAAAGAGTCAAGAAACTAAACCAACTACCAACTACTGAAAGAACCCATAAGCCTGCAATCACCTGTATAACAAACTAAGGTTCTTAGGACCTAAAAACTGAAAGATACGTGGAAAAGTAGATTGCATTGGGATTTTACCATCAGGAATTTCTTCAAATCGTTTCCAGAAGCAACATATTGGAAGGTTGCAAAAGCTTCATTAACTTCATATCTGACAGAATGAGCTATCCTTGATACCAATTCCTCCGAAAAAATAACCTCTGGGAATCTCGGGGATGATCTGCATTCCATAATAAGCAGTTCCATTTACAAGAAAAGCAAAAGTTGAGTTTCTCAAAAGTATAGTACATTAAAACACATCACTTGACAAAACATCCCCTCACTACTTAAGAGTATGTTTTACAGAAAAAATCCCCCATAGAGTTTCAATGCTAACAAGAGAATGTTAGCTTAAGCAGAATATCACATATAGAGTAATTTTAAGTTTTCATGAACATAACTACATTTTTGGCAAAAATTCAGACGGATGTTACTTTGGCCCTTAGCAGGACTGCTGTGAAAAGACAAATTATAGCTCCAAGAACATTGAGGTAGTAAGTGCGCATACATTCATTACCAGTTAAAACTAGTCTGTAAAACTAGTCTGTGTTTGATTTCTCCAGGCAGTATACTGATACACTGTGACATTTATGAGCTTTGGATTTATTAATTATTCAAGCCTTTAATCATAATTAGGAAGACTGTAACATGCAATTACAATGACCGATAAATCTTGAAACAATTCTAGCGGCCTAACCAGAAAAGAGTTTTTCTACTCTATAGAAGAGCAATATCCTATATATTTAAAGCATCACTCCAAGGCAAGAAAAATACAAGGTAAAAGAACTCACTTGTTAAGGAATGCAGCTGCATTTGACCAGATAAATAACACTGTCAGGAACAATATCAGAGCATGGCAGATAAAAGTAAGCAGGTGGTATCCCATCCATTCAAATAGAAGCCAGAAAACAGTCACCCCAGCAAGTATGCTCGCAGACAACTGCTTGTTTCTCCACAGTACTATATCAGCAGCTGAAAAGAAAATCAATGAACATGAGTATATAATTTAGAGCAACAATATTACTCTACAAAAGGAGAGAAAATTTAAATATCTGATGAAGAATATGAATCCTCACTGTGAATATTAGTAGCTTTCTCAATTCATAAATGTAAAGGCTTAGAAAGTGCTATTTTCTTTTCAGAAAAAGTAAATATCTACATATGCCCCTCAAGCAATGCATCCCAATCTAGATTTTGCTTTCATTAACAATTACCATTTGAGAACCATTTTAAAACTCAGAAATGCAAGTACAAATTCTAAAACAGGTCTCCAAAACATAATAGACATCCAAATTCATTCTAAATTAACATTTTGGAGTAAACAGCAAGGAACAACAAAAAGGGGATAAATGATGCCTCTTTTAACTTAGTTTACCTTTTGTGAAATACCTCTTGATTCTTAGTTTTTACAAGAGAAATAAACTACATTCACATAAAGCACATTCCAATCCTTGGAGAAAATTTCCTCGTTTGGAAGACAACAAGAACATTCTGTGGACCATCACAAAAGAGAAAACAAGGACAGAAAAGTTCTCATGCGAATAAATTGCAACCTTATTAGTTGCAGAATATAAGATCTGAAATCAAATTGCACACATCAATTTAGGCTATTTTCAAAAATAAATTCATAGATGGGACGATCATGAAAACAAATAAGAGATGTGATGCTCAGAATGAATAAGGAATGAATTGAAAAGTTTGCTCACATTTCCCTCCTCCGAAAACTGTGTGCAGGGGCTCCTTCCTCCCGAACAAACGCTTCTTCCTAAAGGTCGGCTGCTCGCTCTCTGAATCCGAAGAAGACGACTCCTTATACTCGTGAATATTCTCATTGATCTTCTCCATAAAAGACTCCTGCTCAGAATTTTCCGACATCTTTCTTCAAAATCTTCAAAACAACCCAAATTACACCTTAAATCAACCAATTCACAAGCAAAAGCTTCAGTTTCGATCTCTAAAAGCCTAGAAATCCCCACAAAAAAAACTCATTTCCAACATATCAAATCAAGCGAATCACACCGATTTGAAAACTAGAGAGGAAAAGGCATTACCTTTGTGGAATTAGGGTTAGGGTTTCGATTATGTCGGATCCGGCAGCTCTTCGTGCTCGCTCGCGTTGGACGAGAAGAAAGAAACTGGCGAACGGAGAGCAAAAAGTGGGACGGTTATATACGAAACGTACGCCGTTAGATTTGGATCGATCGGGATGCGTTGGATCTAAGTGTAACGCTCCGGATGTAAGAGCTAGATAACGGATTTGTAAACAGCGTTAAGTATCCTTGGAGGAAAGCGCGGGTCCATAGGAAACGGCTGCGAATTTAAAGGGATTACCCGATTTACAAAAATGCCCACGAGCTAAACCAGCATGGAAACTGCAGGTCACCGTAAGAAATAGGGTTTTTAATAAATAATCACTTATCTTTGTGAAAATTTATTTATTTTATTATTATTATTAAAAAATTATTTTTCTTATGTTATAAATATATAAAAATCACCTCGATTAAAATTTTTTTAAATTATTTTATTTTAATTTTATTTTATTAATTAAATTAATATAAAATACTAAATTATTTTCATTTGGTTTTATCTTCGAACAACCCATTCACAATTATTTTAACAAACTGAATTTTAAAATTTTAATTTCATAAAATTAAACAACTAATCTTTGATAAAAATTGGGATAAGATAAGTTATTTTTATATTAATTGATAGTTATTTAAATTAAAATCAAATGAGAATAATTTTAACTTTTTTATCATTCATTTTAGTTAGTAAAATCAAATTAAAATAGAATATTTTAAAGTATTTTAATTGAGAAAATTTTTTGTGAATTTATAGTATAAAACAAGTAAATTTTTTTACTAATAGTGATAAAATAGGCGATTTTTTGTAAATTCATAGACAAGTAATTTGTTACTAAAAATTTTTAAAATTATATTTCTATGGAGTATTTTATAATCGAGTTATTTTAATTTTTGGAACTCTTATTTTAATACTTGTAATTCTCTAATTAATTGCATCCAAACACCTCTAAATTATATTTTTATGTCTATGCCTCAAAAATTAAAGGAACACTAAAATTTTTTATGCCCCTTTACATATTTTTTTTTCTTCCTCTTAAATTCACGTGATATTTTTCTTTTTAAAAAATTCCTTGAGACCAGGTAGACTTTTCAAATTCATCAAAAATAACTTATGTAGTATTGCGATATCATTATAAAAAGAAAAGATTCGCTAGACTCTATAATTTTTTCTATATAAAAAAAATATAAAAATCTTATTTTTTTTATAGAATTTGAGAGTATTCAAACCGGCCTAAGAGGCGTGAGTATATCCATGTATGTAGGATTGTGCATTTGGTCCAAAATCGAACCGAATGGAAATTTTCGATTTTAAAAATTTAAAAACCGAATCGAAATATTTGATTTGGTTCAATTTAAATTGAAAACCAAAAATTTAAACCGTTTTATTTTTTCAGTTTAAATTTAATTATATTTAAATTAAAATAAAAAATCAAAATTAAAACTAATATTATATATTTATATATAATATATAATTCGGTTCGGTTCAGTTTTTACGATTTTTCAAAATCAAAAATCGAAACTAAAACCGAATTTTATATTTTATATTTTTTAAAATCAAATCGAATCAAAAATTGAATAACCTAAACTGAATTGATTATTCGATTTCAGTTCGGTCGGTTTATTCGATTTAAACCGAATAGTGTGCGGGTCTATATGTATGAGAGGTGGATTAAATAAAGCCATGTTTAGTTACTTAATTGTTTTCACCCATTACATAAATAGCCATTAAATTGTTTTTTTTTTTTCTTTCAAATTTCTTCTAATATATTTCAAAATTGCTGAAATAAAATATTACCAATTCACATAAAAAAATAATTCAAATTGCCCATTGTTAAAAAATAAGCATTGTTTTAATACAATAAACATAAACAAACTGTTTTTAGTTGTGTTTCTATGTATTTCTATTCCTTATTTTTGCAAAACTATCAATGATAAATTTTAATTATTAAAAAAAATAAACAGAAAAAAAATTATTCAGAAGAATATGAACAAAATTAGAATGTTTCAGAGCAAAGTATATGTCAATTCAATATTTTTTAAAGAAATGCCTGCGAAAAACTCTCCATTGTATTCTTAGATCAACTTCTAGAAACTGAAACCGGATCCATTCGCTGTAGTTGCAAGTCGGGGCAGAGCCACCGGCATGGCCGACAATTCAACTATTTCCTGTCCTTGTGGCATCGCTGAAGTATACGCTCGAATAGCTTCTAGAAACAACCAGGTCGAACGTCATTGAAAAGTCAACTCCATGGATCACTTCCCACTGAATACGCGGAAGAAAATAAATGAATCTGAGACTTCAAAACCAAAAAAGAAATTTATGCTGTTTAATCAAGTTTATTTATGAAAAAAAAAAACGGAAAACAGAGCTTAAATCGAGAGTTTCCCTATCAAGATTTGTTTCTTCGTATTATCTCTCGCATGTCATTCATGTCAACAACGGATGCCGAAGAGAGAATTAAAAATTATTAAGAAGCATCGTAAACATATAATATATGCGCGAGAAGTCAGTCATCTGCTTCATCATCCACCTTCCTACCCGAACATCTGCTCGAGCAGGATGACGACGGCCATGGCCACTGATGCGTCGAAACCCGGGTGTACTATCAACCGGAAGACGTCGGCGTCAAAGGCCACGCCGGCTACGGGCTCTTTCCGCCTTATTTCCGCTACGGGTTTCCGCTTGCCGCCGGTGTAAACCATGCAACACCGCTTCGAGTACGCCCCCTCGACATCGTAGCTGCTGCAGTGGCCGCCGCCAGGGCCGCAAGGCAACACGCGCGCCAGCGTCTTCGGCTGCAGGAGGCGCGCTTGTTTCTTGACGGAGAACCTGGGTTTCGAGGCTTCGTCGCCTTCGTATACCACCCAATGCTCCCCTAAGCTCAGTTTCTACACAAGAATCAAACCTTCGCAGTTCAATTCTATACACATTTTTTTTTCTTGGAAGTTTTGATAAAAAAAAGGGATTTAATCTCGTACCTTTCTCCGAAAAGTGAGCAAGGATTTTCCGGCGGCGTCCATGAGAACGATCTCATCCTTGTTCGCCGACGAGTAGTTATCGACGCGGAATACGAGGTTCCCTTTGGCGTCGAACACGGTGAAGCCCTTGCCGTCCAGGAGCAGTGACTTGCGCCACACGGTCAGCGCCTCGCCGTTGTTCAGCGCTAGACTCGGCGACTCTCGTGCGTTCGGGTGGACCTTCGTCATCGGCCGAGGTCGTCTTCTCCGGCGAGCTTTGAAACCAAGCAAAGAAGAAGAGCTCTTGGCGGTAACTGTTTGAGTCGGGAAGGAACCTGGGCCGGGTATTTATAGTACGAATGGACGGAAATTCCCCCTGGAAAATGCTGAAATGGCGTCAACGTTCGGGCTTTGGGATATGAATCTATTTTTATCGTTGTTGTTGTCTAGCGATTTCCGTGGCTTTGACTGGTGACACGTAGCATAAAAAGGTGATATAATTGGTCGAGAGATGGGTCCCGGATATTGGCCGGTTTGGTGTGGGTCCGGTATTTTGCCACGAAGTGATAAATATCTTAATTTTGTAATTTCAGTTTCAAATTTAAAATTAGACCCGGGCCGTCTATGATCTGACGGTAGTGGTTGAGTGTGGCGATGGTGATCCAACGATCCAAACATCATAATCATCTGTTGTGGTAACCAAATCTTATTATGATTAAGAACCCTTAATTAGCTTCCAAATTACTGTCAAGCGATTCTCCTTGTCCTTTAGCATGGTTGGGAATAGAAGGGATAATAACGAATTGAATTCCGCAATTGTTAAGCAAATCATGGTCATTAGTGTGGCTTTGGACGCTAATTGCCAAATAATTATAGAATAACACATCTAAAAGAAGCAAGGACAAATGCTTGCGTCATTGAAACCCATATTGCACCAATTATGGCGTTGGTGATTATATTAGTGCCTTGTAATTAATTAGATCGATAATCTTATTAGCTCATTAGTCAAACCAGTATAGTTAAAGTATTTTAGTTTTTTATTTCTTAAAAATTTATATATCAATCAAATTTAGGATTTTTTTTTTACGAGCTCATTTGGCTCGTGATTAGCAAATACGATTATCGCAATTTGTAATCAAATAGATTTGTAGCATGTAATATAATTCTTTCAAAGTTAATTACGTACGGATTGGATTTTTGAACAACAAATATAGCAACCAAATAATTTAAAAATAGTATATTTTTGAAATTTATTGTTTATATATATATATATATATATATATAAACAAAAACTATTTTTTTCACTTTTTAAATAGTAAATATTTCTCAAAACATAGGGTGAATCAAACCTGCGTTTGAATTGAATCTTAGATACGGATGCAAACTCTTCCGTTCTAAATTATATTTAAAAGAGGTTGATAATAAGTTTTTTTAAAATTAATTATTTGTTTTTATGTTACATTTGTTGCAGAAATGTCTGCGATCGTATATATATATATAGAGTCAAATTTTGATCTCGAAGCATTGACTTGTGCATCCATGATTTTTGATTTTTTGGGAATTTTGTATATGATTTTGCTCATGCACAAGTGACAAATTCAACCAAACCTTTAAAATTAGAACAAATGACATGGTTTGATGATCCGAGTGAAGGTTTTTTTTCCTCATAAAAACTGTAAAAAAGGATAAAAAGCAGGCCATCCAATTAAAGAACAAGATACCATGTAATGCGTTTTGTCAAAGAACAAGGGAGAAGGGAACAAACGGACTATAAATAAAGCAAATGGCAGGGGTATGTATGCAAAAATTGTTTCAATAGGGGCATGTATGTTAATTATTTTTCTTTTTTAGAATAGACATGCAACCAATTTTCTATGTTAAGGAACTTGTTCTGTTTCTAGATTTTGAGTTTCATGATTTTAGATGAAAGATTTTTCTATTGATTATAAAAGTGTGACAAGTTTTACATGAACTACCGATTGTATTTAGGTTTAACTGATCCTCTCACTTATATATATAAAAAAAATAAGTTTTTCATAAAAAAAATAAGTTTTTCATAGAGTTTTTTTACATATAATTAATATATTGAAAAAAGTTAAATTACATATAATTTTTTGACTTTTTTCGTAATCACGTATAATCTCTTTCTTTAATTTTTAACTAGATTTTAGGTCTCTAAATTAAAAAAATCTGCTTTTAAAGAAAATATATCTAGTATATTTTTTAATAGTTATAACTGAAAGGCCAAAATACTCGTGTTATAGCAGCTGAAAATTTTTATATAATTACAGCAAAATCAGAAAAAAAAATAAGATAAATTTTTAAAAAATTTTAAAAACAGCTATATCTAAAACAGTAGCTTCAAATTTCAAGTTTCAAATAATAAAATTTGTTTTATTGGCATGTGGAGTATCACTTCCAATGTTGAGATTGAATATATTGAGTTTTAAGATAAAATAAAGAAAAAATTTTTTTAAAAAAAGGTATAGGTAATTATATTTTAAAAAACGTAATTTAGTTATTTTTCGAAGAATTGAAAGGAAAAAAACTCTTTTTTATATACCTCTTAAAACTTTGTTGATTGTATTTATGCTACGTAGATGCCATAATTTAATAAATTTGCTTAAATACCGTATCATTAGCTCTTGTTTATTTTCCTTCATGTAAATAATAGATCACTCATTGACTTAAATGGCTGAAGGAAACAGATATTAGAATAAGGTATATGTGTAAATTTCTTGAATACGAAAAAGTATATGTGCAATTGCAATATTTATAAGGAGAAAAATCCCTTTTCAGCCTTTTATTTTAATTTTCTTTTTTTGAACAAACAAAATTTATTGATTTTTTATCAATTTTCTTGTGCGACGCTAATTATTTGGCTGTGAAGGGAGCCATGAGCCGGGGAGCGGACGATTACGTGAAGGGAAACTAAAAAGAAATTAAGAAACTATGTTAAGTTACAAAGAAAAAAGTAATAAATAATTATCTGTCTTAATATAAATTTATATAAAATTATCTACTTTATTATTATTGGTAAAAAAATGATTCATATTAGACTATAAATTTGTTAAAAATCACCTCAATTAAAATATTTAAAAATATTTTATTTTAATTCGATTTTGCCAATTAAATTAATATAAAAAATTAAAATTATTATCCTTTAATTTTAATTTAAATAAATATTAAATTAATATAAAAAATAACTTATGTTATTCCAATTTTTATAAGAGATCGGTTGTCCAATTTTATGAAATTAAAAATTAAAAATTTAATTTTGTTAAATCAGTTGTCTGAAATAAAATTGAATGGAAATAATTTAATTTTTATATTAATTTAATTGTTAACATTAAATTTAAATAAAATAATTTTTAAATTTTTTAATCAAGATGATTTTTTTATAAAATCATAGTATAAAATAAGTATTTTTTACTAATAATAATAAAGAAGGTGGTTTTCTTTAAATTTACAATAAGATAGGTTTTTTTTTTGCTAAGATCTCTAAAAAGAATTACTAAATTTTTTTTGTAACTTATAACAAATTACCTTTATTTACAAGGACTATTAAGATAAGAAAAACCAATTTTATAAAAAGAAAGAAAAATGTTGTTAATTGGGGATTATTACATATCAGTTCTTGAGATTTGTCATATTTACCATGTCGTCTCTATTTTCAAAATAAATTATCAAAAAGATGCAACAAACATGATTATAGTATCGAGAATTTTTTTATTTATTAGATGACATTTATTTTTTCTAATTCTGTCATTAGAGAGGAAAATAAAATATATATAACATTCTTTTATATATTAATTTGACCATATTTTACTGAATAACTCAAGATCAAATAAATATGATGGATTATGAAAATTCTCAATAATTTATTTTTAAAATAAAAATTATAGATAATTATTGAAATTGCAAAGAGTTACCGATAAAGATAGTAATTCCTGAGGGGTTATATAGAATAATTTATATTATTTGTATGCCACGGACAAAATGGGGGATGATATGCAGGGCTGTGCACTATTTGGTTCAAACCGAATAAACTAATCGAACCGAAACTGAATAATCGATTCAATTTGGGTTATTTGATTTTTGGTTTGATTCGGTTTTAAAAAATAAAAAAATTTTAATTCAATTTCGATTTCGGTTTTATATTTTAAAAAATCATAAAAATCGAAACGAACCTAATTACATATTATATATAAATACATAATATTGGTTTTACTTTAATTTTTTATTTCAATTTAAATATAATTAAATTTAAACTAAAAAAATAAAATCGATTTAAAATTTTTATTTTCGGTTTAAACCGAATTGAATATTTCGATTCGATTTGAATTCCATTTATATAATATTTAGTTTGATTCAATTTTCGATTTAAAAAATTCAAAAATTTCCGTTCGATTTATTCGATTTGGTACAGTTGAATTTTAACCGAATGCACAGGCGTGAGTGTAGAACCGATCATCGAAGTTCAAGCGCATGGAAGCTTACCGACCAAATTGGCAACAACAAGAGGGGGAAAGAGATGAATTTCAGATCCGCATGTTTGCCTTTTGCGCCTGGATTTCTTGATTCCGGACTCCGACCAGACGCGAGAGGAGGATTCGTGGCAACCAAAAAGTCGCTTTATTAGTTCTGATTTGCTGCGTCGTATTCAAGCGTTTGTCGCTGCACCGTGCGATCATTCAGATAAATTAGATCAGGACCAACCAAGAAGCTGCGCGCGAGATCACTAATAATTATTAAACGATAAATTACCATAATTAAGAGTAATTTTTTTCATTAAATATGTATTACAACATAATAATTTTTCTCTTAATTATATTGAAAATTTATCAATAAATTTCTTTTTTGACCTTTAATTCCTTGGGTCTCGCCTTAGGCCGATTTCGTGGAACCCCCACACGAAAGGACAGCGTGTGTTAGGCCCAATAGAAGCCCACGAATACCATGGGCCAATTGTAGTATCCAAATACTGTTAAGTGGGCCGAGTTCTTTCCCAATATGGGCCCAGATCGGGCCGGGCTTTCTCCAATGCAACGGTCATTTTGTCAATAACCACCGGTCCACTTCACATTTTCTCGGCGAATGTTCGCCCGATAGCAGCAGCATCGAGTTCCTTTCCGTTTCCTCCCTCTTTCCCCTTCGCCGAACCACCGCCATTATTTCTTCTTCCTCGATACCAAGAACCCTCTCCACCGTCCCGCTGCTGCCGCTGCTCCACTTCGCATTCGCCAACGCCGTCCTATGGCTGGGTCTCCGATCCCGGCGATGGCCTCTTCCTCGACGGAGGGGATGGTGCCGATCACGCGGGCTTTCCTGGCGAGGTACTACGAAAAGTATCCTCTTCCACCGCTGTCCGATGACGTCGCCCGGCTGACCTCCGAGCTCCGCGCCATGTCGGGTCGCCTCGTGGAGCAATCTCCGCTCGCGCCCGGTGAGTCTTTCTTTCTTTCTCTAGGAGCCCTATTCTTTTTCCTTTTTTAGATCTTTGGAAAGCTTCTCTGATTTTGTCTGTGTGAGCGCAATGACCGTGTGTAGGGTTAGAGTCAGTTCGCATCGCATTGTTTCTGGTGGAGGTTTGGGGTTTTAGAATCACAAATTTGAAGCAATTTTGTTCTCTGAGGGCAATGTGGTTGTGTGAGCGTTGGGCGTTGGGCGGAGGGGGGGCGGGGGTGTGGGGGTGTGTTGGGTGGGGGGGTGTATGGCGCGGCGGGGGGGATGGTGTGTGGTGGGTGGTGGGGCGCGGGGTGGGGGAGTATGGCGCGGCGTGGGGGGATGGCATGGGGGAATGGTGGGGTGCGGACGGCGGGGCGGAGGGGAGCGGAGAGAAGAATTTTAACCAAGAACTTATCTTTACAGCTAGTCGAAGAATTTGAACCAAGAACTTATCTTTACAGGTAGTCCTTGTTTGTATGTTTGTATGTCTGTGTTCCCTGATGATAAGCAACGCTTTGGGTTATTGTTATTATTATTATTATCTTTCTAGGTGAACTATTCAATCTCTATATTCATCCGATCTCTTGTTAGTTTGGCTTGATTTCGTGAACCAGGCAATGCGTTAGGTCGAAGTCATGCCAAGCGTTTTCGAATGTAAACCATTTCTTTAATTATGTGTTTTTCATTGTGTTTCACGTTTGTGATTGTAGGAGAGGAACTGTTGGCACGAGAAACAAATCTTGAACCTCCTCACAAAGTTGATGAGAACCTGTGGAAGAACAGAGAACACATTGAAGAAATACTGTATTTACTTGAAAAATATCATCGGCCTAAATTGGTACAGTACATGCTCACATTCTTATGCATTGTTTGACCATGAGCAATGTGAAAAAAAAAGTTTTTTCATTATCAATATTTTCAGCTTCAGAAGCAGGACACTTCTGAGGAAAGAGATGTTGCTGCTGTCCTTGAACAACTTCAAGTCAGATTGCAGCACATTCTAAACTCTCTGGAAAAGTTCCAGTTGAAAAATGCAGACAATGTATTTAATACAGGTTTGTTCTTGATAATCTACATACTGATCCATTCATAGGTAACCGTTGTAGTGTAAGACAACTTGGAAATTTTACACTGCTCTCTCTCCCTTTTTTGAAACTATACTAGCAAACTAGCTGGTATGGTGTGTGAAATGTAAAATGTCTAGTATCTTTCTGCCACATAAACTTTGTGCATTCTTGCAAAATGGCAAAAAAAAAAAGACCAGGTTGTACCAATTCTTGCCCTCTCTTGGTTGGAAGTGGTTGTCAGTTAAAAAAAGGACAGAAGGAATGCATAATAAACCAACACAACTAGTCTGGTCAAGAAGGGTGTTTCTGATGTCAACATCTGACTGATATACATTGGTGTATGCTACATTACCAATTCACCATGATAGCAGATTTGGTTTTATTCTACATTTCAGATCTGATCATGAAGTCCAATATCGTTCTTTGTGAATTGTAAGTCAGTTTCTTGGCAATTGATCAGAGATCTGTAATTGTAGTTATGACCTATATGCCACAAGATTTTCGTGGTTCACTTATTAGACAACAGCGGGAGCGGTCAGAGAGGAACAGACAAGCTGAAGTTGATGCTTTGGTTAGTTCTGGTGGAAGCATCCATGATCGATATGCTTTACTATGGAAGCAGCAAATGGAAAGGTGGGAACAATAGTATATCAGCAGAAACTCTAATTAGTTGGTGGCATAAATTTGATGACTTAGATGAGATTAATTCTTTTGAATGCATGTGCCCCTCCAGACGGAGACAATTGGCTCAACTCGGTTCAGCAACAGGTGTCTATAAGGCACTGGTAAAATACTTAGTTGGGGTTCCACAGGTATGTCAGATACACAGATGTTTTCTATTTTGTAGATTTATTTCTTTTGCTTTATGAATTGCAATAATCATCTTTTTTTCTTTCTTATTTCTACTGTTGCATTCTGTAATGTGGAGATATGAAAAACTGGAACATACGAACCATTTTATTATGGTAAATGTGCCAAAGCTGCATAAAAAAGCCGCAAAAACTTACTAATTTGAAAAATGACCATCTTTTTCATAGCTTACAGCATACTCCAGTATCAAAAAGATTCCCCAAATTTATCTTCTTGACCACCCGGCCTCCACATCATTCATAGGTGCATCTTTCTTGCTTTTGTAAATTCACCCTTCATATCTACTGCACCAAATTTACTGTGTTCTACCCCAAGAAACTCCAGTTTAGACTCATGGTTTCCAATCTCCAGTTTAGTGGAAGTCTTCATGTTTTTTGCTTGGTCTGTTCAATTTTTTGAATAAGACTTCATGTTTTAGTTTAAATCTCATCATCTTTTGGTCCCTATCCTTCAAAATTTTCATTCTTGCTCTTTGAAATTGCTTTTTCACTATTTCTCTTTAACATTAAGTTTTTTCTGTTTAAAATTAGTTATTTTCTTAATAATTGGCATTTATTTGTTATTTTTCAAAATTATGTTATTTTGCTTTCAACATTTATTATATCTCTTTACAATTTAGTTTTTTGAATCACATTATTTCTTTTTAAAATTTCTCACTTCCTTGTCACTATTTCATGATTATGTTCTAAATTTTGTTGTTTTGCAGACATTCAGTGTAGAGCATTTAGTTGTAGTTGATTTATTTGTTCTTCCAAATTTAGTTGTTGTTTTATTTATAACATCTTTGATTTTTGTTTTAAATTTTTATCTTCTTCTCAACAGTTGGTGCAAGTCTTTGAGTCATTATTATTATCTTTTAAATTTATGTTATTATGTTTTAACGTTTAGCATCATGCATTCATTCACTAGTTCACACATACATATGTATAAACATAAATTCACATGCAGGTTTTACTTTTCTCTCTTGCAGGTTTTATTAGATTTCATACGACAAATAAATGATGATGAAGGGTATTATTTATAATCTGTTTCCTTGAATTTCACCATTCACTTCCTTGATGATTACCTTTTTCTACTTGATTATAGATCTTCTGCATTGAACATCTTTTTTTGATTCTCCAGCCCCATGGAAGAACAAAGACAACGTTATGGACCATCACTTTATACCCTTACAAAATTTATTCTTTCTATTCGGCTATTTCTACTTCTTTCATGGGGGCGATTTGAGGCAGTAAAATTGTAAGATATCTTGCTTGTTGATTCTTTGGCTCATCAAAGTTTTTAATGGAAAAGTTGCAAAAAAAAATCTTTCAGTATTTATATGAAGTCTTGCTAAGAGTTTGTTTCTTATTTGTCATTTTGAGCAGACAGAAGGATCAAGTATCAGTTGTAGGACAAGCTGTGGATGTGTACACATCTGAGTTTGAGAGATATATTAACTTCATAGGGTATCCAAAATTACTTGTTATCCTCTCTGAATTTACCGGTCCACCTTCCTTATGTTTTCTATTATATTTTAAGATATTGCAATGCTATTTTAGTTGATACTGGCTCAATTCCTGGTATTTATTAATATGATCATGCGGTTGTTAATTCACATCCTTCGACACTTGCATTAAGTTGTACTCTTACATATGGGATTCTCGTTTTGCTGTTCCTATTCTTGATGAAGTGTGCAAAACGTGGAAAGAAATGCATACATCTTCTGTTTGACATTTTATTTTCAGCATCAAATAATTTTACCTTGGGAAAAAACCAAAGTGATACTGCTGGAAAGTACGCTTCAATATTCCCCTTTAAGTAACTCTTATTGTGGTGGATGGGTATTAATATGGAATTGACATGCTAACAGGCTGACCATAACTGGTGCAAAATGATAGACTATTTCTTCTGAACAAGAATCAAAACCTTATTCTTTGTTTGATATGTTTTTAGAATCATCCAGAGAGTTAGGTCAGTAGTTATCTACAACTCCATCTATATCAGGTTGCTGACCTGTATACCATGTACAGTCTGTCTTCTTTTGTAAATGTTTTCTGCTAAATTATTTTTTGGGTGGCAGTTCCAGAGAAAAGTTACTGCATGTGTGATCTCCTCTTTAACTTCTATATGCATATATTGCTTGATCTTTGAATATCTTATGGTTTTGATAAATGTTGTACAAATTTATGGGGGTGAAGAATAGGAAGAATTTGTTGTCTGGAATAAGACTTGCTGGTTGGGGTGTTTATGGGACACATATTTGACTGCCATTTTGGTCAAGCAAGTTGATAGCAATTTTTTCTCTAATTTACTGCATATTGTACATCCAGAAAGTGCTCATCTAGTTTCCTTTATTCTGTCCCATAAAGCTTAGTCATAGTTTTTTCCCTATGCATAGCTATAGTGTTGTTAGATCCTACTGCACTTTCAATCACCTTTTAGCTGCTTATATTGGATACTGATATAGTTTGGCCATGTTTTTTACTCCATGTGTGTTGTGTCTACAAGCTTTTTGCAAGTTTTTTATTCTCAATGGCAGACAGTTTAACTATTAACCATTTGTTGGATAATATATCTGACATGAAATTTGTTTGTTGTAGCAAGGTATTTGCTAATTCCCCTTTCTTTATTTTGGCAAATGATGCTGGTGCTGCTGTGTCCAGGCATGTCCTCCATTAACTCTAGAGCTCGATGCTGTTTAACTTCTTTCTTGCATCTGTTTGGAAGTACAATAACTGATGCTTGAATAGAATGTAGAAGTACTTTATTTATTTCGTTCTGATTCTCTTTTTATAAAATTGCAGTAAAGATGATTACAAGGAAACCATCATTCCAGCAGGGAAAACCTATGAGGTATGCAACACTACGGTTTCACATCTCCTGATGCCTTTCTTCATTTATTGCTTGATACGTGCAGTAACCTCTAGCTACACCTTTTCTGTGTTTTTGTTGTTCCACATACTTCTTACTTTCCAAAATCATCTGGAGCTTTTTCTGAAAAAAAAAGGAAGTGGGTGGAAAAATTTAGAAGGAGAAAACAAGTAAATACACAATAAAAGCTATGTATTTACTGAATTTGATTTGGTAAATACACAATAATAGAACCTTTTGGGTGTTGATGTGCCTCATCAGGTGTCTTTTTGCGGGAACCTTGTCAAAACTTAGAGCAGATCCACCTTGTGCAAAACTAGACAGTTCTGATGTTGAGTTAAACCAAAGCTGTTGTAAAGTTTGTTTAGTTGGATCCTGGTGGGGTTGTCAATGGAGATGGTATGAGAAAGAAGGTTTAGACTTTAGCATATAAGGATGTGAAGAAGGTCTGCATATAAATTTCCTCAAAAGTTGAAGAGGCTTGAGCTTGATGTAGATGAAAATCTTTCTGTGGATAATTCCACCACAAACCTGTCCCATTACTAAAGGGTCCTAGTTGTGCTAGGGCCTGCCTCAGGATTCGGGGCTTCTTGACCTGTGTATGACTCTGTTCTGAATCTCCCCTAACTTCATCCTTTTCAAATGGTCATAAAAAGCTAATTAGGTACTTGGTATGGGACCCTGAGAAGGAAAGCTCTAGTAGAGTGAATTGGTCTGGATGAGGCATATGGAGATCGCTAGTGGTTGTCTCTTTTGTGGCCTAGACTTCAGAACCACAAGTGATTGGACAAAAGAATGAACTGGTTGTTTGATGTTTTGTCCAGCACATTTGGATCTACATAGTGGCAGTACCTGATATTGGAGCTTGTTGCCTGTTGCATGCATTTGTCTAGCTCAATTTTGATTATCTGAGCCTTGTTAGCAAATTTCAGTTGGCTGCCTGACAATCCAGTTCAGATCTGGTAAGGTAAAGAATTATGCCCCACTCTCACCTTAATTGCATGTAAAATTTCACATAGTTAATGAGAATAAATTTTGTGCTATTTTAGTGGACAACAGAATTGATTCAGCTCAGAAGATGCTATATTTTGTATAAAATAGCTGCATTCTTCTTTTCAACTTTTATATGAGTGATTTTGTATTATTATCTTCTTCTCTTAAATAGAAATTTAGGTTATGATTGTGACAGATTTCTGAGATTATGACTAATGTGTAACACTTTGCAATTCTTGAATTTTCCAGGTTACTCTGACAGTTGAATCTGTGAACTCGTATATTGCATGGGATTTCTCTTTGATACAAGGGACACTTAATATGGTAGAGTCCAAACTCTTAATTATTTAGTAGATTTTCTTCATTTTATTGGATAGCTGCATGCACTTTCCATTTTAGCTTTAGCTTCTTTTATAAAAATCTAAACTTAGACAAGAAGATCCGTCGTTTGTTATTAGCCATTGGTTCTTGCATAATTTGTTATTTTTAACTTATACAGTTCTGATTCTGGAGATTTACTTTGCTCTTAAGGTACCTGGTTGGAACATTCATTAGAAACTCCAACCACATTAGAAGATTTCATTCTGGTTTTGGATGAATATACTTCCCATAGTTTTTACTATTGGCTTCATTTGTTTAGTTCTAACATCTGGAAGAGTGCCTTTGTTTGCACTCAACCAATCTACCAAAATCTGCAGCTTAGTTTTGTGAATGCAATCAGTTTCTGTTGAGGACTTTTCAATATTCCAATAACTATTATGCCTTATAACCTTATACCATCCTGTTTCACTGCCTCAATTTTTAACATTTACAGCTTCTTTCTGTGTCCAATATATGTGATCATGATCTCTATTTAATGTCTTGTTATATTAATTGCTAGCGTCTGTATTGTTTCATCAGGATATTGGATTTCAAGTTGAGTATGTCAGTCCATCGGGAGGGACTACAGTAAGTGCTCCTTTGCCCCCTGAAAACAACCTCATTCTTCATTAATATGATCAGAAGTAAATTCATACAGAAGATAATAGTTGTCAAAATTCTCTTTCGGATGTACTTGTTTTATTTCTCTCCTGTAAGCTTTACTATATATTTCAATCTATGTGGATCTCATCATTGTTAATCTGTTATTGTTATTGCTGCTGATGTGTTTCATTCCACAGTTGATCTTACCCTACCGACGATATGAGAGTGACCAAGTGAGTCCCTTGACTAGTGATATGATCTGAATCCATTTGTTTGTTTGTTTGTTTTGAATGATTCCATTGAGCAATAATCTCCATTTCCTTTTATGGTTGTAGGGGAACTTCTGTACTATTTTGGCTGGAACATATCGGCTTGTCTGGGACAATTCCTACTCATCATTTTTCAAGAAGGTAAAGCTTTGAAATCATACGATCAGCTGAAGAATCACATCTATTTCTAAAATAAAACTATAAATTCATCTGACCAGTCCCTTAATAAAGTGTATTACCCAAACATTTTTTTTTGAAAAATCCTGGATAACCAACCCCTTTCCCCTAGACTGTAGACCTGGTAAAAATTTAATGTAGTAGTAAATTCTTCAATAAAGAAACATGATTGTTCACCAAGAAATTTATCCAGTTCACTTTTTTTTGAAAAATCATATCCGCGAAGCTCAAGTCCTGTCACTTGAGTCCGGTTCATTAGTTTCCTGTTTGAAAATCTTGCAAATAGTGGGAAGTGAAGTACTTTCCAAGATTGTTTGGAAATGTTCATTGAATTTTTCTTTTTGAAGTGTAGAAAGGCATCCGATGCATTTTGACTGATCTGCTTGTTTGTTTGCTTACAGAGCTTGCGGTACAAGGTGGATTCAATACCTCCAGTTGTAGAACCAGCACGACCAGTTGCCGAAGCTGGATGAATTATGTTCATTTGCAGCATTAAGGGCCTAGTCTCTATATACATTTACTCAGATTTTTTTGTACGATTACATCACAGTCAATATCAAACGAGCCCATTTTACTGATTTTGGGATTTATTATATCACATGGGACGCAATCTCGACAGATCTGTAAGTTGTATAAAATCATAAATACCTGTATTCGCTTACTACTATAGTTTGATGCTCTTGTCTTCTTCCAAAAGGTATTAATTCTTCGGTTTTCATTTTATAAATTTATTTATTTTGGCTTGTGCAATTCAAAATTTTCACAAGCTGATGGTGGAACAAAACAGGTGCAACCTGCATGGGTATTTCTGGGTTATAACAAATATTCGTCTGAAATCAAATGGATTATGCATAGCCAATGGTTACCGGGCACACGACAGACTCCTCCAACGCACTATAAATGAAAAAAAAAAATACTCACAGGAATTAAAACTAATGCTCAATTCTTATATTCTTGTATTAAAATTTTATTACAATTAATTTATGCGTTAGGACGGTTGCCATTGAAAAATTTCTAATAATTTTTTTGGTGATATTTTGTCTCTTATAGAAGGATGGTAAATCTATCTAACATATCAAAATTTGGCTTCATCAATAATTTTAGTTTGAAAGAAAGTGCGATTCAATCTGTCAACTCGAGAAATCATGTCGTTATTTATGAAAAAACTAACAAAAATAGTTGTGCCATGGACAAAATTGGGGAAGAAACACTCTGCTGTCCTATTTGTCGGCAGGGCAGCGTCGGTCGCGTCCGTGTCCATTTGCTACGTCCACGTCAGATTCGCCCCGAAAGGAATCCCGTCGCCGTTGTTGATGACAAATTTGGTTTGCAATGGAGTACATCCACTTCAAAACAATGTGCTCCGGACGCGTATTACACCCCATCTTTGCTCATTCGTGCACGCGACGGCTTTCCATCAATAATCCTTCTTCGCGAAATCCTACCTGCAGGCAAAATATATATAAAAAAAGATTTATTGCATAAATTATTTATTTATAAATTTTTTTGTTTTTTTTTTTTTTTAAAAAAAAATTATTATAATTTATAATAATTTTAGAATTAAAAATACGTAAGGAAAATAAATTATTCCGGTTAGCCCAAAGGAGACAGAGAGAGCGAGGCCGAAGACTGAAGTTGCCTGCCTGCGTCACTCCTATATTTGGAAACACGTAGCACAAGTGTCTCCCTCTCTGAGAAGTTCAACATCATCATCTGATAATCACTCAGGTCCCCCCACAAACTCTTCATTGGAATCCATGCGTGGATATATATATATATATATTTCTCGATTAAAACATCAGGTTTGGTATAAAAAGAATTTTTTTAAAAAAATCCAAATATAGCATTGAAATATTGGATTGGATTCGATTGGATCAGATACCCAAATGGGCATGGACTAACCATAATCGAACAATTGTTTTCGTTAAAACCCAAATTTACCATTAGCACACATCGTTTCCCGTTTCGCGTAGTCGGTTGCAGCGAGAATAACAGCATGGAAGCAGTTGTGTTTTGGCTCTCTCTCGCGAATGTCGGATTTCCGTAAAATAGACAAATATAAATTAATTATTTAATTAATGCTAAAATAATTAAAATTTTAAAAACAAAAAACTTACGCAGAAAGGATCCCCATCCCCGTCTCCCATTTGCTTTTCTCTGGCCTTCGCATCTCCCCTCTCCGAGATCGCAAAAGAGGACAGAGAAGAAGAGAGGGAGCGGCATTGGCGATAGGATTGGAGGAGGAGATGGGAGGAGGAGGGGCGTGGAGGAGGCTGAGATAGCGTGGAGCGGAGCAGGTATCACCGGCGAGAGGAGGCGATGAAGGGGCACGCCGGCGCTGCGGCAGCACCGGGGAAGCGGCGGTGGCGGTTCCGCTCCCTCCTGCCGATCGTCGTCTTCTCCCTCTTTGTTCCGATCGCCTTCGTCCTCGGCCTTCTCAACCGCATCCCCTACGGTAAGATCTCCCTAGATCTCGCGCTTGATCTGCAGTTTGGGAGAGATCTCGATTGCCGTTTTGGGCTTTTGCTTTGCGTTTTGGTGATCTGATTGGTTTTTCGCGCAGGGTACCTCGTTGATGAACAGCCCTCTTCGGTGAGGATCCCTTTGCTTCTTGCTAATTGATGCATTGGTTTTTTGTTTTTGGTTTATGAATGTGTTTGTGGTTTTGATGGAGAGGCAGGTTTTGGCATTTGAGAATTACGGGAACCATGTGGACGGAAGCCAGGGATTGCTGGAGGTTGTCTCCTGCTTCTCTTCTTTGTGATTTGTTGATAAAGGATTGGAATGAGCCATTGCTTCTCTGGGTTTTTGTCTATTAGATTGAAAAAGGAGTTTTTGTTTGTTTCTTCAATTGACGTCTGCTTTCATGTGCTTTGCTTTTGTTGCAGGGTTATCGTGTGAATAGCATTGTAAGTTCCAGTTCATCCAAGGTGCCCACTGATTTGTGCCTTAAATGTTATTCAAATTTTGTTGTTTGTCAGGTTTTGTTCTTTGGTCTTTACTTGATTTATGATAACCGAGTAGGCAAAAAAGGTAGTTTTGGTAATGTGATAATGCGGTAGTCATATGACACTCAGAAGGTAATAAGGGAAGGCTTGCCGATCAAAATTTCTAATAAAAGTTTTGGATTCATAAAAACTGAGAAAACAAGAGAGAATGAGATATCAAAGGGAAATAGAATGAGAAGAGCTACGTGTTCAAAACCTTCAGAGTTTATTTTGTGAATTATTTTCATATGCAAGCGCCAAACTTTTTGAGATCTGTACGAGAAATAAACTCACCAAAGTGCTGCATTGCAACTGGGATACTTATTTGACCAAGATTTACTACAATAATTCTCCTAACATGACACTTTTAAATGAGTTGTGCTCAGTTTTGTTTTTGTTAGAAGCTTGGTACAGTAGGAACAGTAAGCAATAGAGCTTATCAAATCTATTTGTCTCTTATCATAGTCTGAAAATAGATAGGTAACATTTGTTAATATGCATTGCTTTCTTTCTTTTTTCTTTTTCATTTTCTGTGGTGAATTGAAAATGATATATTAGTGTACTAACCAATAGCATAGTCGAGGAAAATTTATGCATTGATTGAATTTGAACTAGATTGTAGGATTATGTTTTACGTTTTTACCCCTGGGGCCTCACTTCAATTTTTTTGTGGAGGGAGCATTGGACTCATACTTAATTTTCTTTTTTGAGTAAGAGGGCCCATTACCTTATTTGACCCGAGAAATCTTAGACTTGGTTTTTATTTGATTTTGGAGTCCATTGGATGTGGACCTGAGATACTTGATGGAAGCATATAATATTTGAGACTGGGTGTTCAAGCCAACCACGTGGTTCAATTAGCCACATATGTATTGAAGTCTGTTTAAAGTATCTTTGTTCACTGCTGCTTTTACATGTATTTCAACTATTGCTTCAAGTGTATGATGTTCTTTATTGGTAACTACTATCTATGCCAAGTATAGCATCATGGCTGCTTTTAACTTAGATTGAAGAAGTGTGTATATGTACGTATCTATTCCTTATAAGATCTATAATGAAGTAAAAACTTCATGTGCCATCAATCTTCTTATAATCCGGGTTGGACAATAGTAGTTCATTTTATGTTTGTCTTTTGAGGAAACTTTTTGTTTTCATTTTTTTCTGCAAGTGGGCAAATGGAATCGACAAGTGACTGTCCTGGTTCATAGGATCTAGTACATATCTAATATGTTGTTTATCAGGATGATGCTGAAGTTGTAGTGAACCAGGGTAACAACAATTCTGACACAGAAACTGATAGGACATCCATCGACAATGGCTTCACCTCACAACAGGGCAATACCCTCCAAGCTCAACAAAATGATGTTCACTCCCAGACTGAAATCAAAGGTGGTATCTCCAATAATGGGGTGAAGGATATCGCTTCTCAGTCAAATGGTAAGCAGGCTCAAATGATTCAGATCCAAATCCTTATGAAACCATGGTCAATGTATTTCTTGATATGCTATGTAGGTCTCTTCACACCACAAGTGGCTACACCAAAAATATTTCCTTCTCCAAATGCAACAGTAAGACTTAGCCCTTTATACTTTCAATTTCTTTGGCTGCAGGTGATTATGCAAAATCCAGGCAATCAGATTGATTATTGTCTTTTGCACATTTCTTTGCACATATTTGTAATGTGTCTGCAGATTTTGTTTTTCTAATTGGTTGTGATTTTATTGCAGAATGTTGGTACAACTAATCGGGATGATCTCATTAAAAATTTCACCGGCGACGAAAATGGCAAATCTTGTCAACTTGAGTTCGGGAGCTACTGTCTCTGGTCCTTCGAGCATAAAGAAATAATGATAGATACTACAGTTAAGAGGTTGAAAGATCAGCTTTTTGTGGCCAGATCATACTATCCAAGCATCGCAAAGCTTCCAGGACAAGGTAATCTATCACGCGAGATGAAGCAGAATATTCAAGAACATGAACGCATGCTTAGTGAAGCTATTGTGGATGCAGATCTACCACCATTGTAAGTGTTCTCAAAAGAATGCAGAAATTATTTTCTTTGAGAAATGTTATCTTCACTTCATTAAAGCTGCTTACTGGTTCCATGATAAAGCTACTTCTTTCCTAATTGAGAGGCCTAATTTCTAGTAGGTGGATTTTGGTGACTAAAATGTGGATCAAATCCCATTCTCAGTCAAAGATGCAGCTCTTTGCCAGTAACTGCATCATTACTTGCTGTAATGGGTCTTTATTATTGATATTTTTGCACAAATCACAAAATTGGATATATAGCCTCATAAAGGCTACAGTATTTGCAGTACCCTCTCCCAAAAAGCCATGGTGTTTCCATATATACCCTTATTTCTTGCAAATATACCCTTCCCTTTACTTTTCTGGCTATTGCAATTTGAATTCCAATGAAGAAGTGTAAGAGAGCAATATGTTACATGTTACTAGTGTGTATTTTTCATAAGTAAATATGCACATGTAATGAAATAAATTTGGAAATGGTGTCTAACAACAAGGGTATATTTTCAAAATCGAGGGATATATGCAGATATCATGGTCTTATGGGGGGATATAACATAGTTTTTTTTTTTTGAATAAAGGGTGGAAATACATAATTCAATGATTTTTATACTGGTTTCAGGAAAATATCAATTTTGCTTATGTGTAAATGCAGTCTAGTGATTTTTACAAGGGTGTATGTGCAAACATCAACCTTGTGGGGGAATGAATGCAATTTTGTGATTTTACGGTAGTGTATATGCAAAAAACACTTTTTATTTAATCTTCTTGTTTGGCATGTAAGTTATATCAAAGGAATAAGAAGTCATTGTCACTTTGGCATCATGGTCACTTAGTCATGTCTTCCAGTGGTAAAATCACTCCTTTTCTAAATGAGGCCCAGTTTTTATGCCTGTTTTTACTCGCTGTTGGAATTTTTGTTCCTTTGCAATCAATGTTGTGGACATCAAACACCTCAAAAAACATGTTGTGGACATCAAAATTGACGAACACTTCTTAACGTCTTTCTGGAGTAGACTTTTTATTGACCTCTTCTTGAAGAACTCCAAAACTTCTGTTGGTGACATCTAGAAATAGTTAAGGTTTGTCTGCTTCAATGTTTTTTGAATGTTTTATAGGGAATTTGACATATCATATGTTGTTCCTCTCTTTTAGGGTTGAAAATAAGATACAGAAGATGGACCAGGTTATTGCAAAAGCTAAATCATGCGCTGTAGATTGCAATAATGTTGACAAGAAACTTAGACAAATACTTGACCTCACTGAGGACGAAGCTCATTTTCATATGAAGCAAAGTGCTTTCATGTTTCACCTGGGTGTTCAGACCATGCCCAAAAGTCATCACTGCTTGTCAATGAGATTGACAGTTGAATATTTCAAGTCTTCACCAGTGGATGTCGAGCAATCACAGGCTGAAAAAATAGGGAATCCATGGTTGAGGCACCATGTGATATTTTCCAGAAATATACTTGCTGCTTCTGTTGCTATCAATTCAACTGTAATGAACTCTGAGGTACAACATTCTATTTTAGGTCCAGTCTTGTACCATATTCTTTCTTATGTTTGTTGATTTCTTCTGTTTACAGGATACTGGAGGTATGGTTTTTCATGTGTTGACAGATGTGCAGAACTACTATGCTATGAAACTCTGGTTTGCGAGAAATTCTTACAAGGAGGCAACTGTTCGTGTTCTAAACTTTGATAAACTTGTGCGTGATCACTTCCATAACTTTGGGAAGCGATTATCACTATCCGAAGAATATCGTGTTTCCATTCGTACTCATGATCAACCAACCCCTGCACAAATGAAAACCGAGTACTTATCAGTCTTTGGCAGCTCACATTTTCTTCTTCCACATTTATTCAAGCATATCAAAAAGTTGGTTATTTTGGATGATGATGTGGTTGTCCAGCGGGACCTATCATCCTTGTGGAATGTTGACCTGGGTGGAAGAGTGGTTGGCGCTGTTGCGTTCTGTGGGGTGAGACTTGATCAGCTGAAATCTTATTTGGGAACCAATGGATATATTGGGAATTCGTGTGCTTGGATGTCTGGAGTTAACATTGTTGATTTGGATATGTGGAGGGAGCGTAATGTTAGTGGGACATACCAGAGCCTCCTTCAAAAGGTCAGTATTAGTAGTCCACATATTTCCTTCAATATCTGGTTTCCTTCGTAATATCATTTTCAGCTTTGTGAAAATGGTTAATATGCCTAAGAGTTCATTTAGGTTATGAAGTTTTCCCTGCTATCAGTATCAGAGGGTACAGTTTGAGGTTGATGTTTAAGATATTAATCTGGCTTCACTGTGAACTGAGTTATAAACATAAACTTTCTATTCTAATGGTTTTTTTTTTCTTTTTGTATGTGCTTCTTTCCCATGATAGTTGGATATAAAGAATGAAGCATCAAAGAAGGCTGCAGAACTACCCATTACCTTGCTTGCATTCCGAGATCTTGTATATCCTCTAGAAGATTCATGGGCGTTGTCCGGACTTGGTCATCATTATGGAGTGAGCAGAGGGGTCATCGAGAACACTGCAGTGTTGCATTACAATGGCAACATGAAACCATGGCTTGAACTTGGTATACCAAACTACAAAATGTACTGGAGGAAGTACCTTACAAATGGAGAGAGATTCATGGACGAGTGTAATGTGAGTGTATAGCTGCAGAAAGTATCACAGACATGGGTGATGAACATTACAGAAGTCAGTCACAAACAGCAACATGATTTTTTATCGAGGTATGCGGAGATTCAAATACTTAAGAGATGGAGCTGAGGAGAACGAGAATTCGAATAGCAGCTAAAGGCTATGAAATCTTGGAATTGCAGGTAAAAGGTACCTCAGTTTTTCGTGTGGCAAGGGGAAATGCACAACATAATTTGGTAGGAGACTTGATTCTGTAAATCAGCTTTTCAAGTGATTTTGGGTAGCTTTTCTAAGCATTCATTTATTTGACATGGTTAGATCATTGTTTGGTCTGGCACCGCGAATTGGATTGGTGCCGGCCACCTATCTTGGACCAATGTAGATTGTTTTTTATTTTTTATTTTTTATTTTTATTTTTCTCTTTATTCTTCCAGTTTGTATACACATCATTTTCTATTACAAGTTCTTTGCTGCCAACTGCTTCGCGAGTGTCAATTGCTGGACTTTAGAAATTTTTTTCAGAATTTTCTTGCTCAGGACCATTCTGTTCGAAGCTTTCAAACTTTCAACTTTCAAGCCATATTAGAATCTGTTCTGTAGAGAATATTTTCTTTTCCCCTTCTGTTCCAAATGCAATGTTTGTGAGATTCTTCGTCCAAAAAACACAACCTCGTGATTTATTAAAATATTCAAATAGTCTTTCATAGAGCTGAGCTTGGGGTTGAATTGGATTTTTTTTCTCTTTAGTTCAAGTTGATCGAGGTGATTAAATGGGCAATCCTCACTTTGGCAGGATGTCTACGGAGCTGGGCAGCGTCCTAAACGGACTTATTTATAATTTTATATTATAAAATTATAATTTTTTTTAATAGCTGCATGAGAATTCTTTAAATTTCTAAAAGTCCCTTCTAACTGTTGAAATTCCCATTCAACCCATATCCATATACTTTATCTTTGTACCCGTGGCATATGTCTCTATACTTGTATCAATACCATATCAAATGTTTCTGTGCCTATATATATAATCAAGATCAAACATATATAAATAGAATTAATTAGTTATAATCAAAATTAATTATATATGAATAGAATTAAATAGTTATGATTTAAAAAATTGATCCTTACTGTTTAATTCTAATCATATTTACTTGATTTTAGTCATAATCTTTTCTAAATGCAAAAATCTTCCAGCTACAGATGTACCTACAGCATTCTCAAAACGAAAAATAAAGAAAACCAAATTGTGATGATTTTTTACATTTGTTATATCAGCAGAAGTTAATCACAAGGATACCTGCACAATTTTTTTGAAAATGGAGAAATTAAGGGGAAATTATAATTTTTTTAAGGACACATATTCAATTTTAAAAGTTTTCTGCAAAATTTTCTAAATTCCAAGGCTCGTTTGTTTTGGGGCCAGGATCTCGTTTCAAAATTATTTTTTTAAAAAAAAATTTAATATTTATTATTTTATGTATTATTAAATTAAAATTATTATAAAAAATTAAATAATTTTTTGAGTTTTATATTATTAAAATTTTAATTTTAATAAAAAAAATTATTCTATATCTTAATTTTAATAAAAAATTATTAATTTATAAAATAATTTACTAGTTCTAATTTTGACAATGCGATGGCATGACAAATTTAATCACTTGAGCTTGCCTCTGCGACCGTAACTTCTTCGCTTTACGAAGACGGGATGCTCTTGTGTTTGATTTTGATAGCCAGAATTGACCAGCAGCTCCACATTTGGAGATCATGAAACGTGTCCACATCGGAAGAGAAGTCCAGCAGGAGGCAAACATTTTTCCTCATCAAATCGAATATGAAAATGAATCCTCAAAGCTTGAACCTAAAAAAAAATTAAAAAAAAACTCAGAATTTGAGAGAGAGAGAGCCAATATATTCCAAGTAGGAAAATTAAACAAAATAATCAAATCAAAAAAAATCAAAAACACAAAGCTGAGGCCCTACAACAGCCTCTTATTACTCTCTCTAATCTCTCTCTCTCTCTTCCCCCCTCTCGTATCAATACAACAAAGAACCAGAACAACAACAAGAAGGAGACGATGACGAAATGATGAATCGTGAGAAGAAGCTGCATTGCTCTTGCTTAGGTGTAGGGCTTCGGCAATGGGAGCCCGGTGACGGTGCCGCAGCGGAGAGCGTTGAGGGGCATGTTGTACTCGTCGCGGAGAGACCTTGCCGGTGATGTGACGCTGACGTAGAGCTCCTGGCCGAGGTACTTCCTCTCCCATAGGCTGGACCGTAGGTTCCACATTCCGGCGTTGTCGAACGTGAGCATGATCGCAGACCACGACCTCGGGTACACCTGGATGGCGTGCCGGCTCACCGCGTCGAGCAGGTTGTATGTCTTTCTGCTCTCCGGCGTCCACTTCCCGGCTCCCATCCTGCTCCACACATAAACACTCATAATAATTCGTCGTATAATATGCAACCAAATCTGTCGCGGGAATGAGATGTTACCCGACGGGGAAGAAGGAGTAGCCATCCAAATGATAGGACTGGATGCTTCTCTCTGGGTTCTCGAAGATGATCTCGACGAAGGTGCGGAATTCGACACTGATCACGCTCGGGGCCATGGTGATTGCGTCGCTCGTCGGCGGCTCATCCTTGACAAGATCATACTTGAATTGGCTGTTGTCGATACCGAAGTACTGTGAGAGCTTCAGCGGCGTCTCGGGGTCAGTATGGGACACGCCGTTGAGAGCATACCGCCGTTTTCCGTCGACCATGCCGACGGAGTTGAGGAGCTTGATGGTGCGGGTGATGTTGATGGAGCCGTAGTGGTATGATCCCTGGGGATTAGGCCGTGCGGCGCTGGCCGTGAGATTCCACCGGAAGGAACGGAATTGATTGAAGGACCAGGCCCAGCCGACGGGTGCCTCCGGCAGTGCTGGCGAGGGGGGTTTGGAGGAGCCGGTGTAGCGGACGACGCCGGTGCCCGTGAGCGAGTACTTGGTGAAGCGGGTGGAGGCAACCATGTAGTAATCGCCGGGTTCCTGGTCGGCGGTGATGAGCACCGACATGCACTGGCCGACGTGGATGTCGAGGGAGCCGTAGTTATTCTGCATTGTATGGGATCCGTCCATCTCCACGAGCTTCATGGAGTGGCCCTGGAACCGGAAGTTGAGCGACGTCTTGACGCCGACGTTGCAGATGCGGTAGCGGTAGGTCTTGCCAGCGTCCATGAAGAACAGCGGCGCCTCGTCGCGGCCGCTGCTATCCTTGCCGGACTTGCCGTTCATGAGGACTGCAACAGGGCGGCCTAGGCTGCGGCCACGGTCAAGGAAGCGGGCGAGGGTGGTGTGGCTCTTGGTGTACCAGTCATTGATGAGGACGGTGTAGTCGTCGGCTGGGTCGGCGAAGGGCACTGGGATGAGGAGGCGGCTGTTAATGCGGAGGCCGCCGTAGGCGCCGGCCGCCTTGTGCATGCGGAGAGATGGGAAATAGAAGAAGCTGCCGATCTGGTCCTTCACTTGGAAGTGGTAGGTGTAGTTCCCGCCCGGAGGCACTGGGCAGTTGGTCCCCGCCGTCCCGTCCTGCCATGAGTTCTTCCTCTGCTGGATGCCATTCCTACATTCGAAGTATTAATCATTACACTGAATGAGGAAATAGAAGAAGAAGAAGATGATGATGATGAAATGAAATGTTGTGTACCAGGTGAGGAGGAAGGGCTCGTCGAGGTTGTTGAAGAGGTTGAGCACAATATTGTTGTTGGTGGTGGAGTTGATGTTGGGTCCGGGGAACTCGCCATTGATGAGGATTACCTGCTGCGGGACGCCGAGGGGGGAGATGGTTCCATAGGTCACGTTCCATGTGAATCGTAGGTACGGGTCCTCAGCGTGCACCGCCAGGATACCAAGGAGCAGGATGAAAACGAAGAAGCTGATCGGCGACATCGCTGCTGTTGGAGAAGCCAAAAACGCAAATGGTGGTGGGAGAGGGGTGGAGATTGAGATGGAAAGGGAGAAGGAGGAGGTATATAAGAGGAGGGGAGAAGGTTGGGGGAGAAATGGTCTGGTTCACAAGTTTTCCGAGCAAGAAGGCCATTGAACCGACAGTGAGGCAGAGCGGGAATGGCGGAGGCCACCGCTGAGGTTTTCCAAAATACCCTTTGCATTTTATGTATTGTTGTTTTGCTAGAAATTCAATCTTGTCCCCAGCTCCTAATAAATTATGAAATAATTTCTTTCAAAATATGTTAATAGTTCAATATTTTTTCATTTTTGCCCTTCTTGTTTTATTTATTATATAAAATTCTCATAAACTTAGTAAATAACTATATTTTTAGGATATAATAAGTAATTCTATATATATGAATAAACCATTTTTAGTTGTCTCATTGATAAGGATTTTTCGATTCGTCCATGCTAACAGTTGTCTGTTGAATTGTATAAAATTCGTTTATAATTCTATCGCATTCTAAAAATTATTTCAACAAATATCAAAATATATCAAAATATAAATCATCAAACAACTATTTTTGTATGAAGGTAATCACAAAACACTAGGGTGCTTTCTGAAAAAAATGTGGCATTTCAGCAGGACTTCTCGGCATTAGGGTGCTTTGTGAAAAATTCCAAGAGAACTTGCAAGCAGTATATAGTTAAGGAGATCTTGATTTGAAAAATGAATGAACTCTGCTAATCCATCGGGTTTGGATTTTGTACTTGATGGATCCGACCCGAACCGAATTCTCGCATGAGTCCGCTTCTGCCTCACATTCGCATCACAGATTCACAGGACTCCGAGTATGATCCACATCGCCGGAGATCGACGGCGAAGAAGACGAAGAAGCCGATTGCCGAGACCCCGATCTCCCAACTCCAGCGAGGAAGCCGAAGAAGAAGAAGAGCAAAGAATGCCTCTCCTGGCCTTGGTCCACCACTGGCCTGACCCCCTCCGCCATCGCTGCGATCTTTCTGTTCGCCCTCCTCGTCCGCGTCCTGGTGTCCGTAGGCCCCTACTCCGGCGAGGCCTCGCAGCCGAAGTTCGGCGACTACGAGGCCCAGCGGCACTGGATGGAGATCACGCTCCACGCACGGCGGCGGAATGGTACCGCAACACCGAGGCCAACAACCTCTCGTACTGGGGCCTCGATCATCCGCCCCTCTCCGCTTTCCAGAGCCTCACTCACGCCGTTTTTCTCAACTCCACCATCCCCTTATCCCTCACTCTCTTCTCCTCTCGCGGATTCGAATCCCTGTCCTCGTACTTCCGCCCCTCTGGAAAAAAAATCTCTCTTTTGTTTTTTAGGCGCTTGTTTGATCGGCTTCTCATTTTTCAGGAAGAGGATGATGAGGTGGACAGTGATATCGTCGGATTTGATGGTGTTTTCCCAGCGGCGATCTGGTTTGTGGCGGTGTGGTTCAAGTGGAGGAAGGAAGAGGATGGATATGCGAGGTGGCTGCTTGCGATGATTTTGTTGAATCCGGCGATAGTTTTGATTGATCATGGACATTTTCAGGTGATTTTTTCTTTCGAAAACGTTTTTTTTATTAGAAATGAGGAAAGTTTTTGTGATTTTCTTGCTGATTTCCGTTTGCTTTTGGGTTTAGTACAATTGTATTAGCCTTGGATTGGCGCTTGGAGCAATTGCTGCAGTATTGTCCGGGAAGGAGGTTGTTGGCTCTGTGCTCTTCACCCTCTCGATCAATCATAAACAGGTAATTACTTGTATTGGCTTCTGTGAATAAAGCAATGCTGATTCTTTATGATTGATCTTCTACTCGATGATTTTGTTCTATTTACTGTTTAATACTTTAATTGGAAACTTCAATTTTGTTTCGAAGTCAACAGAACTGCTCTTTTCATATTTCTGTGACACTGGGACGCAAAAAAATGAAACAAATTAGAACTTTGCAGATTTTGTGATTTGAAGATAGTCCAGAGTTTCTTTTACTCATTTTATTTGCATAGTCCAGAGTTTCTTTTACTCATTTTATTAGCTCAGAAGAGTAGAGCTGGGGTTGAGTTCAATAAAGGATTTGATCAACTGCTGCCAAGTATACAATCTTAGCAACTATAACATCTATAGCTGCAGTTGCAAAATGGTTCAAAACTTTCTAGCTATGATATTAATATATGATTCAGTGTACCTGTTAGTAGTTGTCATACTTTGGTTTGTTTATCTTCACTGCTGAATACCTATGTTTTGGTTTGCAGATGAGTATGTACTATGCATCGGCATTTCTTAGTTATCTTCTTGGGAAATGTTTAAGGCGTGGGTAATCCTGTTCTTGAGCTCATGAAGCTTGGTTTTGTTGTCATAAGCACATTTGCAGTGGTTTGGTGGCCTTATCTTTACTCGGGTGAAGTTGTGATGGAGGTAATGCTCCATATTGTATCTTCCTCTCCTTGATATTCAAATACATGAGTTCTTGTTTTATGCATCTCTCTCAATGAGGAGACTTAGTAAATTCAATTTCTATTTCATGTTGCTTTTGTGATTTCAGCATTGTTCTGTTCTTGCACATGTTGGAGAGATCTAAAAATGATAGTAGGCCCTTGATTGGCTGATTATTTGTTTCTTGATTTTTTTCCTCATAAGGATAATCTTTTTCATGTTATGTAATGTAGGTTCTTGCTCGATTAGCTCCTTTTGAGAGTGGAATATATGAGGATTATGTGCAAACTTTTGGTGCAATACCTCGGTGTTTATTATGCGAAAGAGACTCTTTGCTATTTAGTGATTAAAAATTCTTAGTCTTATTTTCACTTTTTCAGCCTTTGTTTCTTCATTCATTTGGCAAATTAAAGCTCCAAGTGATTGTGGATTTCTGTATGTACTTAGTGCAGCGGGAAAGGGTACAAGGGATAGAAAGAAAATCATCATTTTCTCACCACAATATATCATTAAATCCATAAGGAAGATGAAAGAGAACAAACTCAAAATAAAAGAATATTATTAATAAGAAAAGTTTTTTTATTTGTTACAATTTTGGACTGTATATATAACCCTCTAATAAACTTAGAGTCCTATTTTGTGTACACTAAAAATAGAGCTTATACTCCACTAAGAATTCTAATTAATATATTTTAAATAAAGATATCTAAATCTCATTGCTTATTAGGCTAGGACTGTTATTAATTCTGATCGATATATAAACTCTAATTTTGACCAATACAGAATCCGAATTAGTTAAAATAGTAAATATGAAAATTATAAAAATGAATCTCAGCTTTTCAACGAATGGTTATTTGCTGAATTTGGATTAATATCTTAAGAGATATAGCCTTCAGACTGTAGTTGTACCAATTTTGACAAATTATAATTGGAGTTGGAATTGAACTTGGACTGAATATCTAATTTTACTGTAAAAAGGATGGAGTTATTTTACATCAGACCTCTCCACTTATAAAAAATTTATCCTCAAGTCAAAAATTGGAGTTTTCATTATTGTAGTTGTGCTCTTCTTGAACTCTTTCTAACATAAAACTTGATGATGTAAACTAATAAGATTTTTTCGAATAATACTTTCAGTACTTTGATCTCCTATTTTTGTTTAGTATAACCACTTAAACTTTTGCATAATTTTCTTCAACCTTATTTGAAATAAAATTTTTGTACACACCAATTTATGATTTGTTATTTTGAAATGAAAGTATTATTCACAAATTTATTGACAATTATTATAATAATCTGAATATGTTATTGCAAATTTTGAATCTTGTTTAGTAATAACTCCTACAGAAATTTTCTTCACTTATTTAAAAGAGTTGATTTTGTATGAATTCAAAAAATAACCTTGAATAGTACAGTCAATAATTCCATAAGTAAAAAACTCTTCCTTACAATTTTTAGGATTGTCAATTGATTCACATGAATTATCATCGATATTCTGTTCAAAATTTTCTATAACATCCAAAGCCACTTTTGTATGTTCTTTTAACTCATCGAAGAAAAAAATCTTTTGGGCCCTCAATAAATTCTTCATTAGTTTATTTGTCTTCTATATAACCCACAACTTCTTTTTTGACTTGATAATTCAATATTAGAGAAAAATTATTAAGATGTGGTGGAATTAATATCTAATTATTGTCTCTATCAATTTCAATTCTAAAATCCGTTGGATAAGAGATCTATGTTACTTAATTTTGATCTCCTTTCGAGAACTTTATGTTGAATAGTTTAAACATATTCGGTTATGAGCAAATTTTTTGTTTGCCTTTACGTGTTCTTTGAATTTGAATTTGAATTTGTTCTCACCAAGATGAACTATAACCATCAACCTTATATTCAATAATTTTCACTATAAGTTTAAAGAATTTTTTAACTTTATCCATCTAAATAAACAAATTCTCATAACCATAAAAGAATGGAATATTCACCTCATCAAGATTTTGGTTTTTCTGAGTAGTTTCGTATGTTGATCTCTAAGACATCGGATTACGAGCCTTTTTGACGATCAATTGATGAACTTAGTTCTTAGTTTTAATATGCTTCAAAGATTCACATTTTCTAGTGATTGAAATAATAAAATTTTGTTTGATCAAATTTTAAATTTGATAATTTTCTAAATCACCGTCCATAGAGTTGTCGCCACCAAGTACAATCAATGGAGTTGAGTTCAGGAACGTCGCTCTGATACCACTTGATGCAGCGAGAGAGGGTACGAGGAATAAGAAAAAGATTACCATCTTCTCATCACGAAAGATCTTTGAATTTATAAGGAAAATGGAAAAGAACAAACGTAAAATAAAAGAATATTATTGATAAAAAAAGCTTCTTTGTTTGTTACAACTTTGGGTTGTATATATAATCATTTAATAAATTTAGAGTTTTATTTTGTGTATACTAAAAATAAGACTTAGATTCCAGTAAGAATTCTATTTAACATATCTTAAATAAAGATATCTAAATTTTATTCTTTATTATGGTAGAACTGTTATTGACTTGGACTGATAAATAAATCCTAATTTTGATCAATACAGAATCTGAATTAGCCAAAATAATAGATAAAAAAATTATAGAAATCGATCTCAGATTTCCAACGGATGGTTATTTGTTGAATTATGATGGATATCTTAGGAGATATGACCTTTAGATTATAGTTGTACCAATTCTGACATATTATTATTGGAGTTAAAATTGAACTTACACTAAATCTCTAATTTTACTGTAAAAAAGATGTAGTTGCCCTACTGTTGAATAGCTCGTTTTCCTTTCACCTCTTTTCTTATCAAGGTAGATTTATCACTTAAATTTGCTTGGCAATTGATACTCAAATACATTGTGTTTATACTCGCCTGCATTTAAAAGCTACATTCCATACAATCCACAACTTCTTTTTCCACTTGATAATTCAATATTAGAGAAAAGTTACTAAGATGTGGTGAAATTAATGCCTCATGATTGTCTTCATCAATTTCAATTCCAGAATCCGTTGAATAAGAGATCTGTCTTACTTAATTTTGATTCCCCTTGCGAGAACTTTATGTTGAATAGTTTAATCATCTTCAGTTATGAGCAGATTTTTGGTTTGCTTTTACGTGTTCTTTGAATTTGAATTTGAATTTGTTCCCACCAAAATGAACCATAATCATCAAACTTGTAAGTTTAAAGAAGTTTTCAACTTTATTTATCCAAATAAATAAATTTTCATAATCGTAAAAGTATGGAATATTCACCTCATCAAAGTTTTGATTTTTCTGAGTAGCTTTGTATGTTGATCTCTAAAATATCGAACCACAAGCTTTTTCGACGATTAATTGATGAAATTAGTTCTTAGTTTTAATCTGTTTCAAAGATTTACACTTCCTAGTGATTGAAGCAAGAAAAATTTGTTTGATCAAATTTCGAATTTGATAATTTTCTAAATCGTCGTCCATAGAGTTGTCACCACCGAGTACAATCAGTGGAGTTGAGTTCAGAAATGTCGCTCTGATACCACTTGATGCAGCGAGAGAGGGTACGAGGGATAGGAAGAAGATCATCGTCTCCTCATCACGATAGGTCTTTGAATCCACAAGGAAAATGAAAAAGAACAAACGTAAAATAAAAGAATATTATTGATAAGAAAAACTTCTTTATTTGTTACAATTTTGGGTTGTATATATAATCCTCTAATAAACTTAGAATCTTATTAAGTGTATACGAAAAATAGGATTTAGACCTCAGTAAAAATTCTACTTAATATATCTTAAATAAAGATATCTAAATCTTATTCCTTATTATGGTAGAACTGCTATTGACTCGGACTGATAAATAAATCTTAACTTTGATCAATACAGAATTCGAATTAGCCAAAATAATAGATAAGAAAATTATAGAAATCGATCTCAGCTTTCCAACAGATGGTTATTTGTTGAATTTGAATGAATATTTTAGGAGATATGAACTTCAAATTATAGTTGTACTAATTCTGACAAATTATAATTGGAGTTGGAATTGAACTTAGACTGAATCTCTAATTTTACTATAAAAAGGATGTAGCCTACTGTTGAATAGCTCGTTTCCCTTTCACCTCTTTTCTTATCAAGGTAGGTTTATCACTTAAATCTGCTTGGCAATTGATACTCATACATTGTGTTTATACTTGCCTGCATTTAAAAACTACATTCCATTCTGCATCTGGTAATGACAGTACCTAAGAAGTCTATTCTGCTGCCTCTGTTACCTGCAAGACTTCCAGCACACGAGGAGCCCTTGTGTTTTGGGTGGTTGATGTATTATGCTCTGCTTTCAATGTACCCTCTTCTTTGCCAAGATAAGTTAATCCTACAGTATGTAGCTACTCACCTTCTGGAAGAAATGCAATGAGAAAACAAAGGTATTCTGGCCCGGCAAAGGCAATTTTTACCTTGCTTTGTTGTCATCGTTTGTTCTTCATTTCATTTACTTGACTCTGAAGCCTCCAGAGAAGTATCCTTTCCTCTTTGAGGCCTTGATGATGTTTCTCTGCTTTTCTCAGTTTGTAATTTTGACTTTCTATGCCAACATTAAGCAGCAGAATTTGCTACACTGCTCTGAACAAACAGTGACAGAAAAGAAGAATATCTGATTTCATATTTGTATCATCATTCTGATCTTGTATTCCTGCAGTTACAACAATTGAAACAGTTTTGGAATGCTTCAAAGAGACTAAATGTTGAGGCAGTTAAAAAAACATTGTTTTGTTTCTTTTCATGAATGTTGCATTTGCTACATCAACATAGAACTCGTTTGTAAAGTGCATCAGAGTTATCAAGCTTGCTAGCTTGATGACAGCAGGTAATTCTCAGATTTGCCTTTTTCAATTCTTCGGTTTGCCCTGTTTCTGATGTTAGTCCTAAAGATTGATGAACAGTCTTGTTGAGATGTATACATATTTACCTAGTTGAATGTCTGTTTACTCTTGAAATTTTTTCTCTTGGAAATGTTCACCACTAGATATTACTACATTTTGACATCCAATTTCTAAAATCTACTTTTTATATCTCCAGTTTGTCTACTTCAAACTAATAATTAGTTATGAATATTATCAGGTTTTCCCAAAACCCAAAAAGCAAAAATAAAAAACATGACGCACAAATATATATAAAACATTCAGTTCTAGGAATCAGTTTTAAGATATCACAAATTTAAGCCCTGTTACTCTCCTTTTGCTGATGCACTGTGCAGAACATGTAACTAGTCAAACATCATGGAGCAAAGCTCTAAACATGGATTTATCACACAACAAACCACTGTCTCAAAGAAAGGTCAACTAATCCCACTAAATTGCATCCAGCTTACTTCTAGCATGGATGCATAAATTATCCAGTTTGAGTCTGGACCATACACACCATACTGCTGTACACAGAAGGATGCTGTACTAGTGTTGATGTAACACAGGCATGTGAAGTACCATCCACATGGTACTCAATTACATATCCATGTCGATCAGTATGTCATCCTCATCCTCGTTACCCTTCTCATCAGCAAGAATGTCTTCAGATGTCAAGTTGCTGTCCATGAAGAGTCACATATTAATTACATACCATAAAAAATGAACCTATCCATATCAGGCTATATACCACCTTAAACAGTTGCAACGAAAGCTGAGAACACGCTTTAACTTCCTGTTGTAGAAGAAGAAATTGAATGACCATCTGCACACGAGAAGTCATACATCAGAAATTGGGTAGATACTTGTCGATAAGAAGGCCCATATATTTTATTTATATTACATGGCTCCTTTCTCAGCGCAAGGGTCCCCATCAAAATCCGGGTTGTAGCTGTAAATTTCACATTCTCCTAACTTAACAATCTGCATCATGCAAGCAGGACTTACATTATCACCAATAAACAGTCATGTTTCCATGTTTCCATGGCATATGAGTGAGCAAAGACTGCTCTCACCTCATCAATGGCCTTTGAAATACTCCCTAAAAGTGAAGCACCTTCGTTAGCTGAAGACCATTCCTGTGATTCAAAAAGTTCACATAAGCATAATCCATAGCAAATCGCTAAATTGTATGCAATTCTCAGTGCATTATGTACTGATGTCCATGGCATATTTATCACAAGGAAACACCTCAAGTGACTTAAATCTCAAGATGTATACAAGTATCAAAATAAACAGCTGGTATGCCATATTCACAGTATAGTTTTCAGACATTCCCTCCACAAAGATGCAGCAAGAAAAATATCCATATTGTAGAGCATTTCAAAGCCTTCCTTCCACAAAGAAGCAACAACATCACCATAAGGTGCCACAGTAACCTGCCATTATTCTAATGGCTTGACTGCTAGGCAGGACCATGTGAGGTTCCTTTTCGAAATGCAGTCTGTTAGTGAAGATGCCCGTCATTAAAAGAAGCAAAAAAGTTCAAATTATAGAAGAATATATTAATATGGTCCTAAACAATACCACCACAGACACTCACAGATCCTGTCTTAAAACAGGGTACAGGATCATGAATTGAAGCCATTCTAGCCAGCAGAGAAATGTCTGAACCTATCGTACCTGAGCAGCTTCAAACATGTGGGTGTCGAAGATCTGATGAAAGCTATCCCAATCTTCCTCTTTGAAAGACAAGCGAGCTCGAACTGCACTGCCATGCAAAAAATATCGAACAAGAAAAAGGTCATACAGCCTAGATGCTTAGTACAAACAATTGCATAATAACTTCAGGAAGATATACACAAGTAACATGACTCTGATAGGGAAATGGAGAGATTTGAACTCTCAACTCAACGAGCAATGACTAACCCGTCTGTCAAACCGTTTGACAACACTCCCACTGCTGGTGAGAAAGGATATATAGTGGGTTGTCACGTCGCCAGGAAAGCTGACATTGACATTACCCTAGATCCTTTTGCCCAGCTATATGTCAAATTTAATGCATGCATAAAATACAGCAGTACCTGAAATCATAGTCTGGATACATGTGACTCAGGGTAAGAACCAAATATATCAATGTCTTCCGGCTGGAATAAATAAGAGCATGGTAGGTCAAGTCCATCAAACAAATAAGCAATAAAAAAGCTTTACTACTTAAAATTTGAAAGCATTTGACCACCTTGATCTACACGTCAGATACTCCGTCGGAGATGGTGAGTTGCTTTCTACAGATTGTCCTAGATAATCAAGAATCTGCACAAGGAAGAATGCGCCATGGAAATCTGAGTTGCCACAAATTGAACAACACTACCCATGGACATTTAGTTTGAAAATGAAAGAAAATAATTAATATGTCCACTGATCTATAGAGCTACCACAGTAGGTCATGGAATACCAAGCGATCATGTCCATGGCACCTTAAAAACCACAAACCACATATCTATACCACAATTTTAGAAGGATTGCATTAACAGTTTCAAGATGCACAGCAAAATCTAGATACACAGCCTTTTTTCCAGGTTGCTTAGGTTGCATGTGCCTGTTCATGGGAGAGGAGTGCATGTGCACTGTGTAGGACAGTCATGCACTTTTGGCACCAGAATCAAATGGAGTGAATGTGCAAAGGCAGATAGAAAATGAAAAAAATTGAGATATTTCAGCACAATTAAAAATGAATATCATGAATTGTTTACAGTAACCAACATTCTCGAGGAAACTCTATTTGCTTGTGGCAGTGAAGAATTTGCATGTACCTCGTGTTCTAAGCTAATAGAAAGTTTCCGATCAGTTCCTGTATGTTTGCCTGTAGTGCAAAATAGGACCCTATATATCATCATGTTTGATTTCATAATTCTGAAGAAAAGTGAGCAACCAAGACAACAAACTCACATGAATATACTTCCAAGCTTCCTTTAATAGTGCTTTCTCCAAGATTCAGATTGCTAAGGAAAAGATTTATGCTGAAAGTTCCATATAAGAGTATAATAAGTGAATGTAAGCCATATAGAACACCTTCCACCAGATCATAAATGAAGAACCAATTCTTCAAGTTCATAACATCAGAACTTAGCTATATACCTGTCTAAGCACGGGTATTCCAAGAACTTCATCCTGTGAATGCCTCAAACAGCATAAACCCAGTGATTGTCAATGTGCTTCTAGCGTATGTATCACTTTCTGCATGTAAAGATAAATCCATTACATATGAAAATGCTGTTGTCTTTAGAGGAAAGACGACAACATGGAAACCACCTGTGGTAAACATGACAAAACTAATTTGCATATCAATGCCAAACTTGGCATCATTTTTATCAAACTACTTCGAGAGGTATCCATTTCAAATATTTACTTCTCCTGAGCATCGAAGACGCATGAAAAATCAAAGAGAAACAGTCTCACTTAAACATACAAACCCAGAACCTTGAAATACTAAAAGTTATCGCTATTCACTCAAATATATATCCAAAATTCTGGTTTCTTTGCCAGAACACAGGCTTTAAATCAAATTTCAGTACTCCTACAACACAACAACAACTAAAAAGGACATCCTTTATGTCCAAGTGAGTTCCAATGGTTACGGAATTACAACTCTCCTACACAATGAAATCAATATCTTGCAGCGATAATAAGATTTCCTGCATCAGAACGTCTCAAATTACTCATTCAAACCCTAACGAAACCAACTGCCACTAATCTTCCAGCATTCAACAGCCAAACAACTCGCCATCCATAAACAGATCCAGATCCTCCCAGACTCTATCGATTTCCTTCTAAATACTTGAGAAATCTCACTTAAACTCAAAGAAAATCTATATTAGCAAGTAATTTCCATCGACTACGGAACAAAAAAACAGACCCAAAAAAACTCTCAGATGAGATCCGATCCCGTTGAACCAAAGAAAAGAGAAAATTCGCAATTAAAAGGAGAAAATAGCAGAAATATTACCTTTACTGATGAATTGGGGATTCTTGAGAGAGAGAGAGAGAGAGAGAGGGGAAATGGAATTTGGGATTTGGTCCGAAATGCGAGGATTTATTCGAAGCGGGACTCGTATCCGGATAAAGAAATGAGGGGCGAGTTTGATGGGGAACCAGCCACGTGGCAGAAGGGCGAGGATGGCTCCCGTTTCAGATCGACCATAGAACTACCTCGAGATGAAAGGGAGGTAGGATCTCGAGGCAAATGTCAGATTGGTGAGACGTGGCAGTGTGCTATTGGATTGGGTTATTACTAATTTCTCGCTGCTGATGGTTTCATTGCTATTTTCTTCCTCGGATATTCTCGGAATATTTTTGTTCTTTGATTAAGAAGCTGCTTTATCATGGTACACTATGCTGCAACAAATACAGATAATTGTGAAATTTTTTTTTTTGGTATATCAGACAACATGTCAAGTTCTCAAGTGAGACAATATAATTTTAATAGTCAACTTAATTATCGTTTGTCAATATAAAAATCGAGCCAAATTATCGATTAAACTACAAATGTAATTTTTTTTTTTTTTTTGGAGAACTCGTGCATGCTTTGAGAATTTATAATCAAATGATATTTTCATCAATTTATTTATTTCACAGATATATTCATAAAAAAATATTTCATTTTCATAAATGGATAAACCTTACCTCGCTCGCATCAAAAAGCCGTACCTAGGAGCAATAATCAGCCAACCGCTCACTCCACCGACACAAGTCGACCCGTCATCGCAAAAGGGCAAATCCGTCATTTCACTGAATAAAACTCTGAAACCGACTCATCAAAGTAGTCGACACGTAACCCCGCCATGACGGCGCTCGAGCTTCCACCTTTCGCCTATCCTCGTTTCCTTTTCGGGAAAGACCCACATTTCAGCTCGCCAGAGCGGAAGCTCGCAGCTTTGAGCCCCAGCGGCATTGCCGGAGATCGGAGCTTCGAGGATGAGCATGTATGGCCGGGAGCCGTGGGGCGGGTCCCTGGAGATCATCCACGCGGATTCCGGCACCGACGACGACCGCAGCACCGACCTCGACCCGGCGGCGCTGGCGTCTCTGTCGCGGCGGCGGCACCTCGACGAGACGCAGCAGAGCTGGCTCCTCGCTGGAGACAGGGACAAGAAGGTGAACAAGAAGTATTTCGACCTCGGGTTCGTCCTCGTTAGTAGAAAGGTGCTGGTTTGGGTCGCCGGTGCGCTAGTCGCCGCGGTGGCGCTCGCAGCGGCCGTGGCGCTGATCGCCAAGTTCGTGCCGCGCCACCACCCACCTAAGCCGCCGCCGGACAATTATACGGTCGCGATGCGGAAGGCGCTCATGTTTTTCAATGCGCAACGCTGTGAGTGGTTTTGCTGATTCTTTTTGTTGATTTGTGAGTTGCATGCTTGGAAATATGAGATTTTTTTGGTTTTGTCCTGTGCTCTACTTCATCTGTTTTGTGCTTTTTTGTGCAATGTATGTAATGGTCTTATTGTGAAACAAGTTTTCTTTATTTTGGTTATCTGATATTTATGCACATTTTTTTCACCAAATATTATAATGAATTTGGTACAGTAATCTTCCACTGCATAGAGCTCTTGTTTAGAAAACAAGTTTTTGTGATGTTTCCTTTGAAATATTCTTCGAATTGATCGAATAAATTTAAGTGTGAAGTTCTTGATTGGATTTCTGATTTCTATATTAGTGCATTAATCTTTTCTACAGAGTCTCTGTTTTTTGAAGGATATCCGAAGAAAGAATACAGTGATAGTTCTCATTAAAGAATCTTATTATTGATGGAATTATGGTGAATTTTTACAGCTGGTCCACTCCCAAAGCACAACAATGTTTCATGGAGGGGAAACTCTGGCATGAAAGATGGGCTTTCAGACCCAGCTTTTAGAAGAAACCTTGTTGGTGGATTCTACGATGCCGGCGACACAATCAAGTTCAACTTCCCAGCTTCATTTGCTGTGACCATACTGAGCTGGAGTGTGATCGAGTATAGTGCAAAATATGAAGCTGCTGGAGAGCTCGCCCACGTCAAGGAGATCATCAAATGGGGCACAGATTACCTCCTTAAGACTTTCAATTCAACTGCCGATAAGATTGATCGAATTGCATCACAGGTATGACACAATGTAGTTAGAAGCGAAGTAACTTTGGTGCAAGAACTTATCACAATATTTGATTATGGCAGGTTGGTCGAGGGGACACTTCTCATGGGCCAGTAGCAAATGATCATTATTGCTGGATGAGGCCAGAGGACATCGACTACCCACGTCCTGTTTCTGTGTGTACACAGTGCTCAGATCTTGCTTCAGAGATGGCAGCCGCATTGGCTGCAGCTTCGATTGTGTTCAAGGACAGCAAGACGTACACTAAGAAACTTGTTCATGGGGCCACGACGGTATATAACTTTGGGTTTGATCGGAGGGGGAGATACACTGATGGTGGCAATGATCCCTCATATTTCTACAATTCGACAAATTATTGGGATGAGTTTCTTTGGAGTGCTGCATGGATGTATCTAGCAACAGGGAATTCGACATACCTTCAGCGAGCAACCGCTTATAAACTTGCGGAAAATGCCGGTGCCTTTTGGGGTGGGCCGTATTATGGGGTGTTAAGCTGGGAGAACAAACTTACTGGTGCTCAAGTAAGTATTGGTATAGATTGGATACGATATATTGCTTAATTATGCAATTGTTCAATCAAGTTATACATATTGCCTTTCATTGAGCTTGTGAGAATTTCAATGAGACTGAGTACCTGATTACTCGCAACCAAAGATCGCTGCTGTCAGTAATTTTTAAGCTGTAATTTAAAAATCTGCAAGCAATAGTTGGCAAGACATTGAACTTTTACTCCTCTCATGGGACCTGTGCTCAAATTTCTTGAATCTAAGTTCTGCCCTATCTGCGGAATTCATGACATCACTTATATAACCTTTGAAGCCATGCTGAATAAGTAAAAACAATTGCTATCTTGGTTGATACGCTCCTGTGTTCTTTTTCAGGTCCTTCTTAGCAGATTGAGGCTGTTTCTGAGCCCTGGTTATCCCTATGAGGAGATGTTGAAAACTTTTCACAACCAAACCAACATTATAATGTGCTCCTACTTGCCATTTTTCAAAACTTTCAACCGAACAAAAGGTTCGGTCTTGAATTCTCAGATTGGCTCAGCTCTTATTTCTCATAACATTTCAATAAGCATACTGCCTTCACAGGTGGTCTAATACAATTGAACCATGGAGGACCACAGCCGCTTCAATACGTTGTGAATGCAGCTTTTCTTGCATCAATGTACAGCGACTATCTTGATGCTGCTGACATACCGGGATGGTTTTGTGGCCCTGATTTCTTCTCCACTGATGTTTTGCGTAATTTCGCAAAATCCCAGGTATTAAGTACTCTTTAATATGTGCACATTATATGTGTAAAGGTCGTTAATAAAATTAACTTCTTTTGGCAGATCGACTATATTCTCGGTAAAAATCCCCAAAACATGAGCTACATTGTTGGATTTGGAAAACGCTACCCGAAGCATGTTCACCATAGGGGTGCATCAATTCCAAAGAACAAGGTGAAGTACAAGTGCAAGGAAGGTTGGAAGTGGAGGGATAGTCGAAAACCAGACCCGAACACCATTGTGGGAGCTATGGTTGCTGGCCCCGATAGGCGTGATGGCTTCCGAGATGTTCGAACCAACTACAACTATACCGAGCCAACACTGGCTGGCAACGCTGGCTTGGTTGCAGCGCTTGTTGCTTTGTCTGGTGAAAGCAATGGAGTCGATAAAAACACAATGTTCTCCGCGGTTCCACCATTGTTTCCGACTTCTCCACCTCCCCCAGAACCATGGAACCCTTGAGAAGAAAAGGCAGAAATAATTTTGAGACTCCTGATGGATGGAATTACAGTGTTTTCTTATTTTCATTACAGTGATAGATCTTTAGCAGCAAAGAGGTATAAGTTCTCTTCTTGTAGAGTTTATGTACTACGACTTTGTGTACAGCATAGCTCATGTATACCGATGGGGAAATGCTGATGGAGCTACATTGTTAGTAATAATATAAACAAATCAGTAGTCGTATGTAATTGGTCCCGTGATGATACTATGCAAGTGATGGATCTTTTTTTTTTTATCTTCCTTTTTAACAGTTAGAAGTGATGCACATGCTAGCTCCAATAATGGGGATGTCTCTGATTTAAAAAAAAATCTTTATGGGAGTACCACGAAAGACCAAAGAATGGTACCAAAAAATTTATATACGAAAATTGATATGTTCTCTCTCTTTCACTCTATTTTATTTATTCCTCTCTCTCTCTTTCTATTTTTTTAGTTTATTAGTGCATTACATCAAATTTTATATATTATTAGAGTAAATAGATTTTTATTGAGTCTGAATCATATTCTGATCATAACATGTAACATTACATAATAGTTACTCAAAATCGAACACCAATTTGAGTCTAACTTTGGATTTTTTGTTTGACTTAAATTTTAATCCGAGTTTGAAACATCCAAACTCAATAATATCCAAATTGATTTGAACTCGAGTGCACAATCATTACTATTCCAACTTCTTACTTAGACTACTATCTGATTCAACTAATCGCAAAATGCGAATTTAGGCCAATCTCGATTTTACTTTGATAACAATAAGTGGGGAAGAGCACATATCTTCTACTAAATTAATTCAAGGATCACATTTCAACATTATTTCTGTAGTCATCAAAATTTCATCTACAATTATATTTTTTATCAATTAGTAAATATTTTTGTGCTTCTCCCTTTTTAATAAAATATTGATGTCATGTTCTATGTTTATGACTTTATTTGTTATTAAATAACTATAGTATTTTGAGTCTCGTGTACTAAACGAGATTAGATTTTTTTTTTGCATTTTAGGAACATGACTTACCCTAGTTAGAGTATGAATCACTCCATCAAATATATGATTTTTTATTGTTCACACACTAGTGATCTTAGAAGTTAAATTACTGTAGCAATATATGGTAAGAATACTTGAATTAAAAATTTGCTTACTAAAACTGAAAGATGCATGCAAAAATTGTGAGAGTTTTTCTATCTGTATTATTTTCAAAAGTATCTCTATCATTACAATCATCATATTAGAATACTACATTTTTGTTTTGGATAATATCATCTCATATAGCCATATTTCTTACTCGAATAACAACATTGTATATTTACCTTCAATTTGATTTGGACCGTTTCTGTCTTCTTCATATCCCCTCAATCTTTTTCTTTCATGAGCTATTAACTTTTCAACAATTTTAATTCTGATGTTGGAGTTCTCTATTTTTGTTAAAAAGGATATTAGCCATTATTTTCTCTATTTTAAGAGTTTTTTATTGTAGCAAACTATAATGACAATATAATTATACAAAATAGGAAGAGATATTACGAGAAGAAATGTATTATTGTAGTTTTCAAATTTCACATTAATTTTTAATAAATTATTGATTATTTTGTTGAAAACATCCAAGTAATATAATATTAATTGTACATTTACTCATATGCAACCTGTATAATTGTTATTTCACGTAAACTTGTCAGTGAGACTTTTTATATAACTTTCTAAGTTTTGTTTAGACATCCATTTTTTTTTTTTTATTGATGACATTATACAAAATCTCATTAATTAGACTCAAAATACTTAAATTCAATGCATTCTGATTTATATCCTCTCAATCTTCGTCACTTATTTTGACCAACTTCTTTTTTGTTGTTGTAATGCTTTTTGGAGACTATAGTAAAAAAAAGTAGTGTAATATTCTTCTATTATAAAATAAAATTTATCTTGTCATCAAATTTTTTCATCTCGAATAAATACTTTATTATATTAGTTGTTTGCTCTTAGATTTTGATATCAAATATTGTGATTCACATTTAAATATTTATGAATCACTTGGTTTGTGAATAATACAAAAAACAAAAACTAATACCAAAAAAATAAAAATAAAAATGCGTAATAATATGTATAATTTATCCAAAATCAGGTTGCATTTATAAGAAAGTAAGAGATTCACTATTGATAGACTTATAAGAGTTCATAATTAAGAAAGAGACTATCTATTCTTCTTTTTTTTCTCCAACTAAACTATTCACGAAGATATTTCTAATTTGAGAGAAAATCTTCATGAGAGCACAACAAAAAATCAACACAAAAGACTATCAAGAAATATCAAAAAATCTATACAAGAGAGCCAATGGTAGCTCTTTTTCTCTTTTTCTCCTCTTTCTATTCTTTCTCTTCCTATTTTTTTTGTTCACCATCATATTACACAAAATCTTATGTATTAATAGAGCATTTATATGCTCGTATTAAGTCTAAATCAGACTTTAATTATAATCCTAATATCACATAATGAGTATTTAAAATTGAACAAATAATTCAAATCAAACTTGGGGTTCTTATTTTGAGTTTTAGACGTCAAAACTCAATATTGTAGAATTTTGGTAATTGTAGGAAAAAAGGAATGTCAACCCAAAAACTTTGAAAATCATACAATGACAAAGTGTTCAATATGAAGGTATAATCATTGATGGAGGACGGATGAATTATTTACTTCACAATGGCTAACTCGGCAAAACCAACTCGTTGTCCCACTCAACCTAGCATGGCACATAGTATTCCTTAACTGTATGATGTATAAGTTCTCAAATACTTATCGTAAATAAGACTAATAAATGTATTGCCTAAGTATTAATACAAACAAATACTTGTCAGAAATAAGGCTAATAAATGTCTCACCCAAGCATTAATACAAACAAGATAGTTCATCATAGTTGTAGGACATTTCTGCCACCTAGCATTAATGAGAGTAACGGCAGGCCACCATAAGCTTAGGCCAAACGTAATCTCCACTATTGATAAAATCCCAAGTGTCGCGTCAACCTCATATACCGCCAACACTTATATATACCCATTGCATAGCTTAAAGCGAAGGATATGTTCGTTTATTTTCTAAGAGCGCCATTATATTTTGCATTACCATTAACTTGAATATTAAAGTTACATCATTAAAATCTTTCGTAATGAGTTCTTTTGTAGATAAGTGAGAAATAAAGTTTGTGATCTAGATATTGAGTCATTTTTTCACTAATCACAAGAAACTCTGATTTGGCGTAGTGATAAATTTCTAAATTTTTGGCTTAATGCTACTTTTAGTTTAATCTTTATTTCTATTTTGTAGCTTTTTCTTATATATCAATGTTAAGTAATGATTTTAGTCTTTTCTTCTAATTATTCATTAGTCTTTGGATAATTGTTTCAATCACCATTCTCGCTTGGATAGTAATATATTTGGGTCTTCGGTATAGTTTGGGGGTAACAAAGCATGAGATGATTACATTTTAAAATAATATTTTTAGTGTAATTCTAATTTAAGTCGAAAGTAGATAATCCGATTAAAAAAGAAATTATTTTAAATTAAATATTAATGTTGATTCTAAAACACACATATGGTGGGTGAAACCTTTTGAGCTCACTGGATTCACTCATTATTTGGAAAATATATATGAACATAAAAAATTCAAATTTATTTTGTTGTTATCTTGAAAGCATTGTCCAGTGCTTTGGACAAGAAAATTTTGATTTTGTAAATTTTTTGAGCTCATGATTGGCGTTTGGGCCTCATTCCGTTCCAACTTTTGGTCTGCTGCACGTATTAGCCCATAATTTATTTTATTTAATTGTTGCTTTTAATTTTTTTAGAGAAAATTATTGCTTTTAATTGGTCTAGATTAAGGAGGAAAAAGATGCTCGCGACTGCATAATAAAAAATCAACCAACTTGATCCTGCCATGTGGCATGTGCCGTTGTCCCGTACCTTATAAGAAAATAAAGAAAGGGAAATACTAGTTAGAGTTTTTATTACAAAATTATTTAATTACAATTTTAGGAAAAAAAAATTCCTATTTTATTATTATTAGTAAAAAAAATTAATTATTTTATATTATAAATTTTAAAAAATATCTCAATTAAAATATTTATAAATTATTTTATTTTAATTCAATTTTATCAATTAAAGTTAATTTTTATGGAAATATAAAATTATTCTCATTTCATTTTAATTCGAACAATAATTAAATTAATATAAACAAATTTATCCTATTTCAATTTTTATGATAGAACAATTGTCTAATTTTATGAAATTAAAAGTTTTAAATTTAATTTAATTAGACTGGTTTTTCGATAATTGTGAAATAATTGTCCAAAATAAAATAAAATAAAAATAATTCAATCTTTTATATTAAATTAATTAATTAAAATAAAATAAAATAAAATATTTTAAAAAAATTTTAATTGAGGTGATTTTTTTATAAATTTATAATATAAGAAGAGTAATTTTTTACTTAGTATTAAAAAGATAGGTAATTTTTTATAAATTCATAATAATAGTGGTAGTTTATTACTAAAAATCTTTAATTATAATCCTAATTATCCTTTTTATTGATTTTAGAAATTTCTAACGATTAACTTTGTAGACTTTTTGATATCATAAATTACCCAATTTCAACGTTTCGTATTTTGATATCATTCTTTAGAGATAAATCTAACAATATTCACTCCAAAATCCCTCGCAATAATTCGAAAAAAAAAAGTAAATTGCCACGTGTGCTTTAACGTTCAATACGCCTCGCAAAATCCTCGGAGCGCAATAAAAAAATTTCACAAATATAAAATTCGCACTTGCCAACTTCGTGCAGTTACTCCCGTCTCCTTCTCTCCTTCTTCTCCGACTCCGGCGGGATTCCGCAGCGAGGAAGACGAAAATCGCCGCCGTCGATCTCCCGGTCCAACGGCTACCCCATCTCCCGATCCAACGGCTCCCTCCTCTCCTCCCCCCTCTCCGACAACCGTATAAGCTGGATCTCCTCCAGGAGTCCCCGCTGAAGCCCTCGCCGCCGGCCAACGGCCAGATCCGCTACCGCTCTCCCTCCGCCGCGGAGCTCTCGGCTGCTGGCCACGGCCTCGATTCCAGGATGAAGCGCTCCGCCCATCGCCAGGAGCCCCTCGCAGACAAGATCCAACGCTACCGCGGCCTCATCCTTGTGGTTTCTATCCCGATTCTCCTCGTCGCCTTCGTCCTCTTCTTCATGCCCCGATCGCCTTCGGTGGTTGGGAGGAGCACGGTGCTCGGCGGGAGGAAGACGATGCCTGGGGGAGGATCGAAGAGATACGCGGTTATTTTTGATGCGGGGAGCTCGGGGAGTAGGGTTCATGTCTATTGCTTCGATGAGTACTTGCGTCTGTTGCATATTGGAGAGAATATCGAGCTTTTTGAGCACGTAACTTCTTTCACATTTGATTGCTTTATCTGTTCTCTTGGGTTTTCTGGTTGGAATATGCACAATGCTTTTTAAATGTTGCATCTAATATACGCAGTTCACATGATTTATAATTTCTGGAGCCGCCAGAATTGACTATGTAGCTTGTGAGTAGATTGTTTCTATTTATTTATTGAGTTACGGATGATTTATGCTGCATTTTGGTGGTGATATTTTGAACATTTGCACAATCTCAAGTCATTTCAGTTTAGATATAATAGAATATAACTGTTTTAGGTGACAATTATCATTCTTCGTGATGCATATTTTCAATAGCCATATAATTTTCAGGTAATACAAGTAGTATGGATTTCGTGGTATAGTTTAGTACCTAGAGTTGTCTGAACAATTGGAGGTTAATATGGAAGCCTTGAGGAGTTTCATATAACACAATCTTGACGTTGGAATGCAGATGTGATGTCTATGTACAACACGTACCCCTAAAAGTATGCTTTAGCTTGGAAAGTATCAACAACAAATAAATTATGAGTGAACCAATATGCAGTAAGGTTTCCACTAATGGAGCCTTGCTGGATCATCCATAGGGCGCACAAGATCCATGTTATTAATGCATTCTTAGGAATTTTATGCTGCATCCTGCGCGGCAAATGCTTATTTGGTGGCAAGCCATCTTCAGTTCTGTATGCCTGATGCAAATTTTCTCATAGTTGTCAATGCTGGTTTAGTTCCTCTTATTGCTTCAGTCAAGACCTATAGTTCTTATTTCTCCAACCAAATAACTGTTTATTATTCCATATACCTGCAGTTAAAACCTGGCTTGAGTGCCTATCCTAAAGATCCTCAGGAGGCTGCCAATTCACTTGTCCCTCTCTTGGAGAAAGCTGAAAATGTGGTTCCTAAGGAACTGCAATCAGCAACACCTGTCAGAGTTGGGGTAAATCATATCATGAATTCTCCATATGGTTTGAGCTTTTATAATATCTCTATACTACCCTGATGCTGAATCCTTTCTTTATATATTTTATGGCTTCTATATTATGCAGGCTACTGCAGGTCTGAGAACCCTGGGAACTGAGACATCTGAACTGATTTTGCAAGCGGTAATAGTTTTTTATAATGTTCAGGATGAACTTTGCGCTAAGCATTTGTTTTGATAATGTTCCAGCAAATCATATTATATTTCTTCTTGTAAGAAGTAATGGACAACGAATTTCCAGTCACTTTGCCTTACAAGCATGTAAACCTGCAGGTGAGGAATCTCCTTCAAGATAAGAGTTCACTTAAGTTCCAGTCAGATTGGGTATCTGTCCTTGATGGAACTCAGGAAGGAGCCTTTGAATGGGTAATTTTAGTAACGACTTTCTTCTGTTATCTTTGACCTAGATAATGCATGATTATTAGCAGCCTGAGTGGAATAACTTTTCTGACCACTGGTTTTATGACTTCCAGATATTCAGGCCATGCTTCCCATCTCAGGTTGTTTGTATAATGTCAAACATATCATTTAATGCATGTGTTGTTGTTGACAATCCAATCATTGACAATGCCCATATTGTTTCTTTCCACCATTTTTGCGAACAATTAGACTGAAAGATATGACAGCATGAGGCTTTAGTGCAGATTTGGTCATTTTTATCTTGAATTTTGTTCCATCATTCTTCTGTCCATTGGTAGTGCATAATTAGACACTGGAAATCAAAATAAAAAATTTCCCAACTTTAGATATTACTGTGTTTAAGATTTCAGCCTCTTGAATAAAGCTACTGTCATTTGTTAGTGCTTATTTTTTCTGGATTTAATTGTTCAACCTTCTTATATCTCCGCCAATCTTTGGAAGCTTTGGTCCAACTTTATGTTGCTTTTGGGCATGCATCCGGTGCATTGTAGTATTAGCTCCACCAAAATGTGAATAAGTGTGTCTTTTCTTCCAAGAGTACCCTTACAATTTGGATCTGTGAAGGACATTCATGTATTCTAGAAGGTAGAAAGCCTGAAGATGAGACCTTAAGCCTCTTTATTCTCCCCTCTAATGGATAATCTTCACCAATGATCTCTTTTCATCAAGCTAAGTCCTAGATTTGACATAAGATCCAACCAATTGCAACTTAGAAAAAGTTGAAAAGGCTGATAAATAAATTAAATGAGGGGAGTTAGGTGATTTGCTTCTTGAGTTAGTTTTTACTTTTTAACCATGGTTAGTTACTGAAATTCACTGCAAATACGTCCCCAGGAAGTTTATATGTAATGAGAACCAATGATTTCAGGAAGTTACATAATAATGAAGGCATCAGGGACTTCTATGAATTTTCTCTAGTTTCAAGGACCTATATGTAATCACCCATTTTTTCTTAATTTTTAGATTGATCCATTATCATCTAAGAAGATGATACTAATGTTGTAGGTTACAATAAACTATCTACTGGGGAATCTAGGGAAAGCATATTCCAAAACTGTTGGAGTGGTTGATCTAGGAGGTGGGTCTGTTCAAATGGCATATGCTATCTCAGAAAGTGATGCTGCAAAGGCTCCAAGAGTTTCAGATGGAGAAGATTCATATGTGAGGACATTGTTTCTTAAAGGAAAGAAGTATTATCTGTATGTTCACAGGTTTGGCATCCCTGTCTTTTATGAACTATTAGAGGCCTTTTGATTCTGTAAAATTATTTCAGAACATTTTTAGGCATGAAAATTCAGATAATACCTTCCTTTATATCCCCAGCGCCTCTTTTTCTATCAGATTAAAGTGTTATTAGCATGTTTTATCCAAAACTGTCCAAGGATTATCCATCATTAAGTTTGATCTTTTTACAACAACAAATACCTAACAATTCTTGCTTCTGTATTTTGTAGTTACTTGCACTATGGTCTATTGGCTGCTCGAGCAGAGGTTCTGAAGGCCGGGGGTGATAATTACAACTATTGTATTCTTGGTAGTTATCATGGTATGTTGACATTTGGACTCTTATAATATCAAATGGTGGATCTTGACTTCCAGATGAAAAACAATTGAAATTTTGTGATGCAGAATATGTCTAATATAAATATTACTGTACTTAGTGTAATGGAAATTGTTTGAGTTTGCAATGCTGGGGTGATAAGTTCTGCTTGTTCTTCCAAGATGAAGTCAACTCATTGTCTTGTTTAGTTCTCTTCAATATTCTTCTGCATTCTAGTTAGAAGTCAAACAAGTAATCCGTTATCGACTTTTTTTTTGTTAGATAAAGTAGAGTATTGCCTATCTAGTTTCTAGATTGGATAAAAGTTTTATTTTTGTATTCTTATAGGTGCCCCAGTTATTATATCTGATTTTTTTGCTCTAGAAATAAATAATTACTGCCTCTGTCATGTTTGAGTAGGTTTTACTTTTTCTTTTTTGGTGGATGGGAGGAGGGTATCAACTAAGGGTGAACAAAACTGGTAAATCGTATCGATTCTACAATTTTTTGAACTGGAATAAGATTTCATTCTTTAAAATCTTAAAATTGAAACTATGCTAGTTTGGGTTGAGAATCGATTTCCAATTCTGGTTCTAAACTGGTTTTAATGCAATCCTAAAATTCATATACCGGTTTCTCGAATTATTAATTTAAAATTTAAAATTTTATATTATAATACTTTAAAAATTAAATATAATTTATAAAATAATATTTTTATGGTATTTTTTAAAACTTTAATTTTAGGAAAGATCAAGAAAGATATAAAAAATTATAAATATAAAATTAAATTTTAATATATATTTACTATTACATTATATACACACACACATATATATATTATATTAATATACTTATTTAAAACTAGTATAGTTTCAGTCCACTGATTTTTTGTAAAGTGTAGAATTGAAATCAGAACTGATTTTACAGTTCTATAAAAATTAAGAATCGAAATCGTATCGATTTATTTTGAAAACTAGTTTTTCGATATAATTCTCAATTGCTACAGTATAATATACTAATTTTTTTGTTTTTTTACTCACCCCTAGTATCAATTTTTGGCATATGTATAGTTTGCATCCTCACATATGCATAAAGAACGTAGTGATACGATATATTTTATTTTTAACAGTATTGGTTGTTTCTAGTGTTATCTTCTCTTCTTTTGCCTTTTAGCTAGGGTTCCAATCCTCTTGACATTGAGGCAGTGATCAATTATTTTGTACACATTTTTTGAATATAGATTTAGGGGTTGTTTGGTTACTCAAAAGTGAACACAAGTATAGAGAAACCACATTTCTCTCTATTTTTAATCCTTTTTTAAAAGTGATTGGAAGTGTTTCACTTTTATTATTTAGTTGAATGAAAGTATATTTTGGAAGTGTAATTATTAATATATAAAATATTATTTATAAAAAATTTCACAAACAAAAATTTTTAAAAAAATTATATTTTTATTTTATGTGATATTATTAATGTTATTATTATAGTTTAAATTATTATTAGATTTACTTTTAAAAGTCATTTCGAATTAAAGAGTACATAGGTAAAATTTAATTCATTTTTTACTAATATGTCAAAAGTAGTTGAAAGTGAGCTGATTTTTGAAAAGTTATTTTTAAATAACCAAACATCGGAAGTGGATGGAAAAAATTTCACTTCCAACCATTTTTTCCCCACTTTTTCACAACCAAACAGTCTTTTACTGAAAGTATATTTTCACATTGGAGTTCCTTCATAGTAAAAAACATGACTAATTTGCCTTCATTGAAAAAGATGTAAACACCAAGAATGTTGGTTTATCTTGATGCTAAAGAAACTTTCATTTCTGTCCTATTTCCCTCATGGTGCTTGATCAGCCATTCATTAGGCAACTGCAATTTGTGCCTTTTAGGACCCAATTGGTATGTGTCTGGAATCTGCAATTCTGGTTCAAGCACCCATCTACTTTTGAGTGTGACTGCAGACTAATAGTGATTTCTATAACTTTCAAAGTAATTTGTGCCTCTTAATTCAAAAAATAAGTGATTTTACCTCCCTAAATGTATAATCTGAGGAAGTAATCTCTCAAGTCAAATATACCCTATCGCTGCACATTAATAGAGAAAAATAAGTTGGATGGGGGACTTAGACATTTGATTTTCCTTGTTCGTTTTTTTTTAAGCTACCTGGATTTTACCATTGCATAGCCTTGCACCTTGCAAGAGCAAGGCCTTTGGCTTGCATGTTGGGGTGCTCAAATTATATTTCCTCTATTTGGTGTACGCTCACTCCTCAGTTATGACATCTTAATTACACAATGGTCTTGTCCTTAATTTCTTTCCTTCTGCCTCAAGGCTCATACAAGTATGGGGACGAGGTCTACCCTTCTTCAGCTTCATCAACAGGTCCTAGCTATGATAAATGCAGGAATGGTGCTGTTACTGTTCTCAAAATCAATGAAACATGCACAAGTATGAGGTGTACATTTGGTGGTGTGTGGAATGGTGGTGGTGGAGATGGGCAGAAGAATCTATTTGTGGCATCCTTTTTCTTTGATAGGGCTTCTGAGGTGATCCATCTTTGCTTGTGCTCTCACTTGTTCTTTCCATGTCCTCTGCTTACCTCCAGACTGCTGATCTTGTGCATCATTTGTTCAGGCTGGTTTTGTGAACCCAGAAGCAGCTGTTGCAAGGGTCACACCTGCGAAATTTGAGGAGGCTGCCAAGCGTGCCTGCAGGTTGACTGTCGAGGAAGCCAAACCCATCTTTCCTCGTGTGCCACAGGATAATCTTCCTTATCTCTGCATGGATCTAGTATATCAGTTCACATTGCTTGTAGATGGATTTGGTATGTCTGCTGCCTATTTTGTCTTGGAAGTATTATTCTTTTTGAAGGTTTTTCTTTGTGTGCATTTCACTAAAATGCTGGTCAATGATTGTATATGCCTGTAAAATGCTGAATTTACTTGTGTACCTCTTATGCTTATACAAGGGTATACACATTGAATTTTCACTGTTCGATCATTTCTTCAGCATCCCCATCTTAACTATCAACTGGAAATCCTTCATATCTTGGAGCAATGTGTGTGAACCGTTCCGTTTTCATTAGTATTAACTCTTCAGAAAGCATATAGATAATATTTGTTACTAATATTTCTTTGATATCCACAGGTCTGAATCCTTCACAGGAGATGACGCTGGTGAAGAAGGTACCTTACGGTGGTTCCTTTGTTGAGGCAGCATGGCCACTTGGTAGTGCCATCGAGGTCATATCATCAGTTTAGCATCGCCTCATTGCATTCTAGGATATAATGTCCATTAAGAATTTCAGCCATGCCAATCCGAACCAGAGCGTTGTGTTGCACAACTGATCAAATTCCGGCAGCCAATAATACCACAAATTCGGCCAATTTTGCCTGTCCCGCCACTCTTGGAATCAGTTTTGAACCTCAATCTTGAAGGGCAAGCGGGAGCCAATATTGACTTGAAATTGATTCTTTTTTCCATTTGTAATTTGGACAGATAATTGTTACCGATCCATTTGCTGGTGTCGTTTTGATTGCTTATTTTGTATCTAGTATGTGATTAATGAAGAAGAGGTTCATTTATGCTGTTTCTTGTCTATCATTCTTTACGATCTCAGCAAATGACAGATGGTGAGAATGGTGTTTTTTTGCTTGGTTTAATTTCAGCTCTCTTAGGGTGTCAATCGTTGAAGTTAATGTTTTGAATGCATTTTGATACTATGTGATCCGTTTGGTATGATAGTGCGATGGATTAAGAGGATAAGTGAGTCGTGATGAAATTCCTAACTGAATGCATTTTATACAAATTGATATGTTTTGACTGAGAGTAAATTTGACGATAGAAATTCTCAAAACATTTGAGTGAATAATGAATAAGGCGTACATTACAGGTTATTGATTTTAATATTACTTAAAATAAGATTTTAATAATAATTTCAGTTATTTAAAAATAATAAATAATGATTATAGGAAAATATTTTTATACCCCCTTCAAAATTAGCAAATCCCCAAAATCCCCCTCAAAATTTTAAAATTTCTGTTCAACTCTTTTGATGTAACAAATATTTTAAATTAACCCCTGCTGCTACTGATAATAATATGGTACTGTCAAAATATTGTAGTAAATATTATAGTAAGTACTATAGCAAGTTCTATAATAATAATTTTTAGATACCATAATAGTTTATCATGATCAAAATCAAATCATTATAAATATAAATATAAATAAAATAATCAAAATAAGGTGTATATAACTAAAAAATAATTATTATAATTTAAAATAAATATATATGACTGAAAAAATAATTTTTTATTATAATAGCTAATTTTTATCAGTACTTTTATAATAATTCACAACTTATTATATTTTATATATTATTATATATAGTCTTGCTACAGTGCTGTTATAAATATTTCTAAATTTTTAATACTAATTGTTGCTAATGGATAGAGTTTTTGAAAATTTTAAAAATTAGAGAAATCTTTAAAAATGTGAAATTTTATTAAGAAATTATAGACACTGTTTGGTTCGAGATCAGGATAAGAATCAGAATTAAGAATAATAAACCACTTTTGTAAATTAATATCATTTTATTAAAATTAACACTTTAATAATTTAAAATTTAAAAAATTATTTATTTTTTTATAATAATTTAATTTAATAATAATGTAAAATAAGTAATATTAATTTTATATATAAAAAAATAATTTTAAAATAGGCTGATCCGTGATGGCGAAATTTTTTTCGATATAAACAAGCGCTCCATCCGGAACCAAATAGACCAACCACTCGACACCAAGTGTCGTGCGACTATGAGGTGATTAGCCTATTAATTACAATTCGAAAGAGGCCATGGATACGAACGAGCACTCTATTCGAAACCCAATCAACCGACCACCCGACACCAAGTGTCGTGCGATTGCGACGTGATTACCATATTAATGACAATTCGAAAGAATCCATGGATACAAACAAGCGCTCTATTCGAAACCAAATCAACCAACCGCCACGGCGCGACGTGTTTATACAACTACGAGGTGCTTTATCCTCTTAATCACAATCCGAAAGAGTTCATAAATACAAACAATCACTCTAACCGGAATCAAATCGATCAACCGCTGGCCACCACGTGTCATATACCGCTGGCCCTTCTGACTCAGCGGGGACAATAATCGATGTCGACAACTGGCAAGGACAATTTTTTTATTTGTCACGTCAGTAAAGCGTCGACATATGCCCTGCAAAAATTCCAGTGAGGCACAATTTAAAACAATATCACAAGCACTTCATGCAAATCACCCCCTGCTCCACCTAGCTCCGCTCCCGCCTCGCCGGCGCCGACTGGCCACTATGAGGCGCTACCCAATCCTCTTCCTCGCCTTTGTCCTCTACTCTACGCTCCCATTGCCTTCTCCTTTGCCGGTCTCTGGGCGGAAGACGGTGCCCGGGGCCGCCCGGAGCGGTTTCGGTCGGGGATCGAAGAACTACGCTGTAGTTTTTGACGCCGGGAGTTCGGGGAGCAGGGTTCATGTCTTCTGCTTCGATGAAGACCTGAATCTGTTGCATATCGGAGACGAATTCGAGGTTTTCATGCAGGTAACACAGCTTCACTTCTGATTGTTTCTTCTGTTTCTTTTCGCTTTCTGATGTTGATGATGTGGCCATTTGCAAAAAGCAATTTCAGTTTGATATTTTAGAATAAAATTCTGGTTTGCTGTGAGAATTTTCATCATTCTATAAAATGCGTGGTTTTAAGGCATCTTTTCCTCTAATTTCTTGTTTGAACAATTTGAAGAATTAAAAGAAGACTGAGAACCTTCGTATAAGACATTTTTTTTTTTTGTCTCATTTTCATTATTTATTTTTCTCATAAATGCAGGTAAAACCTGGCTTGAGTGCCTATGCAAAAGATCCTCAGATGGCTGCAAATTCACTCGTTCCTCTCTTGGAGAAAGCAGTAAGTGTAGTTCCAGAGGAACTGCGATCGGCGACGCCTGTCAGACTTGGGGTAAATCATATCATGAAGTTCTATGCATCATATATGGTTTGAGCTTTTACAGTGTATCTGACCAGGTTGCTGAATTGCATCTCGGTATGTTTCAGGCTACTGCAGGTCTAAGAAACCTTGGCACTGAGACATCCGAAAAGATTTTGCAAGCGGTAATCGCCGTCGCGCATATTATCGATTGTAAGCTGTATTTGGAGAATGAATTTCCAGTCACATTGATTTCCAAGCCTGTAAATCTTGCAGGTGAGGAATCTCCTTCAGAATAGTTCTCTTGAGTTCAAGTCAGATTGGGTCGCTGTTCTTGATGGTACTCAGGAAGGAGCTTATGAGTGGGTAATCTTCATGCTTACTTTCAGATTCTCAGACCTTGCACTCAATTTGTTTGGATAGAATCATATGATGTCTTTATGCTGTTTTAGTGAATAATTATGTTGAAATCTATGACAGCAGAGGATTTTGGTGCAGATTTGATCTTTTCTAAATCTCAAAGTGCGCAGGATTTCTGTCTCTTGAACTGCATTTGTTGTTGTTCATTCCTATGGTTATCTTCTGCATCAGATTACCATAAATTGTCTATTGGGGAATCTGCGGAGCGCGTATTGGGAAACAGTCGGCGCGGTCGATCTAGGAGGTGGCTCTGTTCAAATGGCATATGCTATATCAGAAAGTGCAGCTGCAAATTCTCCAACAGTTCCAGATGGAGAAGAACCATACGTAAAACCGTTGCGTCTTAAAGGATCCAACTATTATCTCTACGTTCACAGGTTCAGCATCATTGTCAGAAAATTCTCACACACATGAACATACAAATGATGTGCAAAAACAAGCATCTAACGAGTTCTTTCGTGCGTATGTTGTAGTTACTTGAAGTATGGCTTATTGGCTGCTCGAGCAGAGGTTCTGAAGTCTGGGGGTGAGAGTTACAGCTACTGCATCCTGGGTGATTACCATGGTATGTTGGCAAAAATCTTTCGAGCATAATCTGTCATGTAGAACAATTCACTCTTCTGAGAGGAAGTCCAATCGATCTGTTTATTGTTCAGTTCGTATAACACCTTTGTGGACTAAGTTTTTGCTCTTAATGGTCATGTATTTCTGTCTCCTGTCTCAAGGGTCATACAAGTATGGGGACATGGTCTACCAAGCTTCAGCTTCACCGACAGGTCCTAGCTATGGTAAATGCAAGAATGATGTTCTCACAGCTCTGAAAATCAATGAAACATGTAGATATTCGAACTGTACCTTTGGCGGCGTGTGGAATGGTGGCGACGGAGCTGGGGTGAAGAATCTGTATGTTGCATCGTTTTTCTTCGATCGGGCATCTCAGGTAATCCATTTTCGACTCATACTCTGGATATCCATCCAATTAGTTGTTCTTTCCAAAAAATATTGATCTCATGCATCATTTGCTCAGGCTGGTTTCGTGGATCCAGACACAGCCGTTGCTCAGGTGACACCTGCAAACTTCCTAGAGGCCGCCGAGTTCGCCTGCAAGCTGAATGTCGAGGAAGCCAAGCACATCTATTCTCTTGTGGCGGACGACGACCTTCCTTATCTATGCATGGATCTTGTCTACGAGTTCACCTTGCTTGTAGACGGATTCGGTACGCCTTTTGCCTCTTCAATCTTGAACAACTCTGTCAGCATGTTACTGACATTTTTCCACATCATCTGCAGGACTGGATCCATGGCAGCAGTTCACGCTGGTGCACCAGGTGCCTTACCGCAATTCCTTGGTGGAGGCAGCATGGCCACTCGGTAGTGCCATTGAGCTTTTATCATCAGAGCAGAGCTCTGTCATTTGATTCTACGATATGAGCTGCATTGAGAATTCTATCTGTAATCCAGACAGTCGAATTGGCGATTTCCTTTGAGTGAATATGAGATCCTTATGAAGCTATCTGTCTTTTTTGTCTGATATTAGCTTGTTCATCAGCTGATGTGGTTTTGTTGACGTCGATCTAAAACTGTGTCACTGACAATGATTTTTTCCATTTTATTTTGAGAATCAAAAGGCTTGCACAAGAATTATAGATTCATAATATCATGATCTTGATTAGATAAGCAAAATAATATTAATCGTGTAATGAAATTTAAACTTATTTTAAGAAGAATAATCAAGGATTTGACAACCCAACATTCTAATGACGAATATCTAATGGATATCAACAAGCTGAATAAACGATTAAGAAAATACTCTCTATACATCACTCATGAAGTGAAATTAAAAAAATAACGCAAAATGCATTACAATTATAATAATTTTGGAAATCATATGACTTTATGCCATGCATATGTCTAGCTAAAATATGAACTCAAAGAGATGCAATTTAAAAATATTATTCATTATAATTTCTTTCAGACCAAAGTAGATATGTTTAATTAAATATATTATAATTTGATTTAATTCAAATTTACCTGAATTTAACATGTTTTAAACAATTACTTTGTAAATAGATTAATTTATAAATGAGTTGATTCAACTAACTCAACTCCATTAGATAAACGAGTCATTACACGAGTTGACTCAATTAGACTTCAAATTTTTTTGGATCATATTCGAATTAATTTGATTATGCTCCAAATTCAATTATAACAAAATCAAACTTCCTTAAATTTGGATTGAATTCGAATTTGACTAATGGATTGGGTTATATACTATCTGGTTGACCGACTACATAGTAAAAATCACCTATAATCAATTTTTACATTTTATTTTGCTTCTCTTTTAAATCAAACAGGAAAGGTTAGATAACATTGATTTTAAAAGAAAATCAAAACAAAAATGATTGAAATTTTGAGGAAATCCTACAAATAGGAAGCTTAAATACAAATTGTGGATGTTACTTGCCATTTTCTTCTTTTCTAATATTTTATTTGATGAAAAAAAGCGGCATATGCATATGCGGATGAGGTCTACCAAGCATCAGCTTCACCAACAGGGCCGAGCTAAGATAAATGCAGGAATGACGCTCTCGCTGATCTAAAAATCAATGAAACATGTGCACATACGAACTGTACCTTTGGTCTGTTTTTCTGCAGACTTGTGATCTCAGCCATCATTTGCTCAGGTTTGGCATCGTGGATCGAAATGCAGCTATTGCTCAAGTGACACCTGCAAGCTTTGAGGACGCCGCCAAGCGTGCCTGCAAGTTGAACGTAGAGGAAGCCAAACTCATCCATCCTCTTGTGGCGGACGAGGACCTTCCTTATCTGCGTGTGGATCTTGTTTATGAGTTCACATTGCTTGTATATGGATTTGGTATGTCTTTGACTGCTCCTTGTTCCTCTGAATTAACTGTTGGGAAGCAAGCATGGTAAGTAAGATTTCTGACCGTGTTACTAATATTTGACATCCACGGGTCTGGGATCCGTCACGGGAGATCACTCTGGTGCAGGAGGTGCAGCATGTCCAGAGCAGAGCATGGCCAGAGCAGAGCACTGCTTCATTGTATTCTGCAATATGATCTGCATTGAGAATTCCAGCCATGCTGATCCAACCTCGAGTGGCTTGAAAGATATTACCAAAAGTATTCATGCTTTGAGTTAATAAGCAGGTCATGTGAATAACTCTAGCACTTGCTGAGAACTGGCATGGATCATCAAATAATGTTTATGAAGCTCTAGAAAATACGGTTTCTGACATTTTTCTATGGACGAGTGTGCCGTATATGTAACAGAGTATGAGAGAGCTAAGAATACCAGAAAACATTCATCAATTCTTGAACCAAAATTTTAAGTTAGTTATATATTTTTCAAAACATGCAGCGTGCTTATTCTCTGGTTTAATAAAGCTAATTGATGATTTGGTGTAAATTTTAGCATAAAAATATGATTATGTTCAATTTTTTATACTAATAGCAGTATCTTTGTAATTAGGTCAATCTTTAGGGTGTTATATGTAAATACCGGTTTGACGTGGAAACCGGCTCGCTTTCCAATTGAACCGGAATGGAATCTTTGGGCCGATTCCTTTGGTTCAAATTGAAAGTGGGCTGCTTAGGGCCCACTTTCCATGTATAGCGGCGTATATATGTATGCGGATTCCATACCACAACTCCAGCACCGCTCTCAAATGAAACAGGAAACAGAAGAAGGAAACGCGATGGCAACCAGAGGAGAAGAGCTCGGTCTTCTTCTTCCTCAGATCGCGGGCTACAGGTTCAAGCCCTCCGATCCGCACATCATCTACTGCCTCCAGCTCAAGACCCTCGGCCTGCCCGTTCCCCAACGGGACCACATTCTCGACGACGTGGCCGTCTACGACTTCCACCCCTCGTCCCTCGTCCCTCTTCCCTCTCTCCCTCGACGAAGCCTTCTTCTTCGACCAGAGGTCTGGTCGGAGCCGCACTGTTGGTGGCCGCAGCGAATACAGGTGGAAGATCAACAACACCAAGAAAATCCACGGCGGCGAGGACGGCAAGAAGGTGATCGGGTTCAAGAAGAGCCTCGAGTTTCAGGTCCGACGCAAGAAGGCCAGTACCGGCTGGGGTCATGCACGAGTTCTGCTGCTCTGATGAGGGTTCCTCCTGTATTGGCAAGAAGGGTTGCTACTGGGTCGTCTGCAGGATCCACCGCAGCCCTAGACTCGAGAAGGATCGCCAGAAAATCTTGGGAGCGAAGTTGTTGCAGTCTGATCAACATCAAGAACACCAACAGGGCGGCGTGATGGATACTGCTGGTTCTGCTGCGTTCTCAGAGCAGGTGACGAGGCAAAAAAGCAGTAATCTGACTACTGGCCTTCAAAAAGATTTGTTCTAGGATGATGATCGGGACGGTGTTACCTTCCTACCAATGTGCACCGATCGACAGAGAACAGCAACTGTCTCCGACTCTACGATTCAACCTGCACTGGATCTTACTGCTGTGACTATGACATCAATGACATGATTATTATTGATAGTACTATTGGTGTCGCTAGCCATGTCCAACCGCAGCCAGTTTGGTCGCCAGAGTCTACTGCCGGAGCGTCGACGACAGAGCTGTCGACGTCAGGATGGACCATGGAGTCAGAAGCAGGTTTACTGGATTCCGACTTGGGTGCGACATCGTCAATGCGACTGCCATTTGATCAGCAGTCAGCCAATGAGACTGGCATTCAGCAAACAGGCTCTCTGTGGGATTGCGACGTCGCAGACCTGATACCTGCTGAATCCTCACATTTTTGATGATTTCGTGGCGGAGTATGGCGTATCTGACGATGATTTTGCAATGGAGTGGGGTGATTGCACTGACACTAGCTTCCTGGACATCGTCTCCGACTCGTAACAGTTTTGGTTGTAATACTCTTTGTCGTTGTTTTGTTTGCGGTGCTAGGCTTGGGTCCATTTTTGATCCAGCTTAATCCCAATGTAAACATTATTTAGGGGCCTTAATAATATATTAGAGGGGAGACCGATTTCGGTCTTCCTCTTTTTTCGCTTAAATTACTAATAATTATGTGATTTGTGGAAATTTAGAAAGATTATTTACTTGAGTTTCGAGACACTTTTTATTGTAATTGCCCAAATGAGAGCAATCTGAGACAAATTTCTCCTGCTCACCTTCGTTTGATTTGTGTTTTGCGAGTTTCAAAAAATTATTGGATTTTGTGAGGGTATATGTGCAAACACCAAACTTGTTACAAATTTCAATGTCCACCTGTACGATGTGATAAGCATCCTGCTGGACGGTCCCGGGAGAGTTTCAGTTCGGTCTCCGGGCGTTAAGGTTTCTCCCATTCTTGTCGCTGAATTTTAGTTTTTTATTTTATTTTTGTGAAGTTGATTCAATCAGTTCTTAGGGAGAAATATTTGAAGTCTATGGCTGAGTGAATCCGGGATTTGTAGGATTTAGATTGTTTCATTTTATTATCTCATTGGTGTTGGTTTTTGGAGCACTTTAGAAGCAATAAATTTGGGAGAAATTAGATCGTTTGTTGATTTGTTTTGGAGTAACAACTAGTGGAAGCTGGATTCGTCGAGGGGTACGAGATGTTTACAGCATCGGATGTTTATAATTGAATGAATTCTTGTGGCATGATGAATTTGGATTCGTATATCTTGGGATGGGATTTTTCAATCTTTTTTGGTAGAAAACAGTATCTCTGTTCACAGTTTTGGCGCTCTGAAATAATGAAGTTGATGATGCATTTTCAATTCTTATGTCGATATCTAGTTCCACATTGAGATCCGTCATTCTGTTCTCTTTTGTAAATCTTGAAATTTCAGACTAGCAAACTTTTGTTTTTTTATCTCTCTCTAGTTCTTCTGTTTTATTTTTCAATTGAAGGCATTTTATTTATTTAAGAATGTTGTTGCATGAAAGGATTGTGACGAGGTTAATTCTTGATTCTCTTGGGAAATTTTTGTTGGATTTGAGCTGTAATCTGTTTTGATGATTCATTTGTGGTAAATGCCTGTGTTTCGGAATTTTTAGCTTTAATTAGTTCTGACTTTCCCCAGGCAAAGGGGATTGAGTATGATGGATCAGTTTTTTTTTTTTTTTTTTTTTTTTTTCTGCAGAGAGACACTGACTGTAAACAATAGCTAACAATTCCTTGAGATATTCTTGAAGGACAAAAAATTAAAAAACGAAGTTACTCGTTTTAATAAGTATTAAGCTAGTCAAGCATATCACATTTAGATTGAGCTGTTAAGTTGTAAACATTGTAATATCTGCAAATTTGACTAATCGATATATGTTTGTGTCCATGTTATGTTGTTCTGAAGCTATATTGACGAGTGAAGCCTTTAAAAAGCCTCCCATTGGATCATTCCTATGATGATGAGTAAGTCGGTCTTTGCAAAGTCTTACCTAGAAGTACCTAGTAACTTCTCTTCTTTTTTCTCTTTTTTCTCTTATGAGTTGTGAAGTAGGATTTTGTGAGACATAAAGCTGGTGAAGAAATTTTTTTTCGATACCAATAGATAGGAAAAAAGGTCCTAGTGATTGCTGCTGCTTGCCCCCATATTGTTTCTCTCTTCTCTTTGCTTTTCAGAATTATCACAAAAGAAAAGGAGATATTGACTGTGTTGCACTTCTTTGATGGAAATGTACAAACAATGGAAGGCCATCTTGAAAATCCAAAAGTTCAGAAGGATGGCATCATATGCTGGCTTCTACTTCTTTGCCACCTCATCAGCTATGCATATGCCAGTAACACTTAATGACCCACTCGCTAATATCTTGTTCTTCTCTAATATCTCTTATCTTTTTTCTGATTTAGCAAGAGATTTCAGGACCCGAGCTGGGTTTGCAAGAGCTGACCAGTACTATGCTGCTTATCCTGCCAGCGTTGAGCTACTCACTGACACAGCAAAGGTCCCTGTCTAGTCTTCTATTCATTCTAATTTTCTTTCCCTAACCACGTATTTGCATTTGGGTGCTTTATGTTGATGAATTTTTTTATCGCTTTTAGTATATGGGCAAGCACACTTATACAACAAATGCTACATGTTGAGGTTAGCATTAGCAGTTGTGTACTAACTTAAATACCTGATTTTTGGTTCTAAAATGGGATTTATCTAAAGCATCACTATATTTTTCTACATTGAATCTTGTTTGCAAATATGTACTGATCATATTTACAATTGAGCACTTAGAGCACCCAGAATAAAAAATCTGATAAGTGTTCTTTCCAGTGATTTGTCAATAATGTGGAGAGTTGGGAGTCTGGGGACTACCACCATCTTTGACATGTCTGTCTTCTAAAATGCATACTGGTCCAATCTTGTACTACCCTAAACATCCAATTCCATAGATGATTTTCTTGACTTCTGATAATCATGTTCATTAGGCATGCATGTTTTGGAACATTTTAGAATCTTTCGGCATGAGATCAATTATAATAGCTGTAAATAAATCTTGTATAGTGTGTGTGTTTTGCAGAATAAAGTTACAACCCATTCTTTATGTTAGTTGGCTTACAACTTGATCATAATATTTGCTATTGCCAACTAATATATGTATAACTTTGGGCATGAGTAGCAGTTGGCAATTGCAGATGCATGCTGCCACCAAATAAGATCCTAACAGAATTTCAACATTTTGTTATTTCTTAGGACTTCCTATATTATCTTAAACGGCATTTCAACATAAATATAAGGCAAAAATAAATTGTCTGGTCCTAAAGAGCTACAGGTATTTGTATCATTGCTCTATGATGTTGAATAAACTTCAATGATGAAAAGAAATGAGGTAGTTATAATAAAAAAAAGATTGTAGTTTACTCTATTAGATTTTGATGTTAACATATATTGTTGTTAATTTTATGACGCAATACGAAAGCATGAGAAATAAGGAGAAAATCATTTTCTCACCATGATAAATTTTTAAATCTAGAAAAATGGAAAGAAAATAAATTTAAAATAAGATAATATTACCTGCAACTCTCAATAAGTGACAGGAAGCTCAAAAATCCCATTTCAGAGTTTGTGGCTTCAGATAGCTTCGGTGCCTCCTCCTCTCTTGAACAATATACAGGAAAGAAGAGAGAGTTAGAAAACCAAACCAGAATCTTATAGCTAAGTTGAGCAAATGAAAAAATATCATCTCTTCATGTGCCTGAGTTAATGGAATCCTCCAACTTCTTCAGCTCTATCTCCATTACCTGCGAAAAAGGACAGTAAGTTTGAAAACTTCTTCAGATTGTAAAGACAAGTATTGTGCGAGACATCATAACCATGATGACAAAAAAACCTCCTTATATTGGTAATTTTTTCATATGTACACCAGCAAATTTGAAGTAATTAAACTTGTTACGAAGTTCAAATCTTCTTCATGGCTTCAATCTCAGCATCCGATAATAATAGAAACATCTCATCTGCATTAAGAAAGTCTATCTGTTCTCTATCACAGTTACATTTAAGTGTACCAAGACAATGATAATCACTAAAGGCAATAAAAAGAGCAAATGTAACTTTTGAGAAATGCAGCAAGCGCTCTGGCATTCAAGTTCTTAAAGGTCCCTTGGATAGGATGCATTTGGTTTGAAATCAAAATCGAAATTATTCTGTCATAATCATTCAATCATTCAAATACTAAAAAAATAATTAGACTATTTTTATATTATTTTTAAAAATAAATTATCATATTATTTTTTTGTTTTTTTTTAAATTTTAATAAATAATATATCTAAAAACATAAAGGTCTAAAAAAATTTAAGTCATTTATTAATCAGATTAGCATTTAAATATCAAAAATTTGATCAAATTATCTTTTTGTATTTTAGTCTTGATTTCGAGGTTGAGTTTGATCTTAATGTCCAAATTCAAACATTTTATCCGATTATGAGGACAAACAAATGTTCAACTACAGTAAAGAAATTGGTATTCACTATAAACATCTCATGTGCATTAAGAAAGCTCATTTGTCCTCCATCACAGGCACATTTAAGTGTACCAAGATAATGGTAACCACTAAAAGCAATAAAAATAACTACTACAACTTTTGAGAAATGCAGCAAAAGCTATGGGATTCAAGTTCTTAAAGGTCCTTTGGACAAGATGTGTTTTCTTCCCATCTTAATCATCTATTATTTAAATATTAAAAAAAAAATCAGATTATTTTTACGTTATTTTAAAAAATAAATTATTATATTATTTTTGTATTTATTCATTTAAATTTTAATAAATAATATTCCTAAGAATATAAAGATTTAAAAAAATTTAAATCATTTACTAACTAAACTAGTATTTAAATACTAAAAATTTGACTATATTATTATTATTTTTTTAGTTTTAATTTTGAATTTAAATTTGATTTTAATCTAAACCAAACGAAGTTTCGAACTGAAACTCATTTTATCCCGTTATGAAGACAAAAGAAACTACAGGAAAGAAATTGGTATTCGCTGCAAATGTCACTAACCATACTAACTCGGGAATTTACGGCTCTCGAACTTAGATCGGTCATCGAGGGGCGAGCAGAACTCGGTCGAAGCTGAATGAACCCAACCAATCGAACCGAGCCGGTTCAGATATATATGATAGTTCGATTCGGTTCGATTAAAAATTTAAAATCTCGGTCGACCCCCATCCCGAATCACATCAAGCATCGTTGCGAGTCTTGTGGCCCAGATCCCGACCTTCAACTCCCAGACCCTAGGGTCTCCGTCCCCCATTGTCTCCATCGCCGGCGCTGCGCTCTCCTCGATCTCCCTTGATGCCGCCGGCTAATCTGGTGAGGTCTCCTCCGCCATCTCCGCCTTCTTCTCCAACACCTTACGCGGGCATCCGTCTCTTCTTCTTTCCCCTCCCTCTCGAAATCTCCATCCTCGACAGTACCTCCACCTCTTTCTCTTGCGTGATCCTCCCAAAATCGGCACCCTCTCCTCCCTCTCCATCCTCGATCTCTCTCTCGTAACAATACCCACTTATTTTTCCTGTCCGCATATCCTTTCTACTTTGGATCTAAGCGTCGATCGCCTCTCCGGCGATCTCCTGCCTTAGATGCCGCCCAATTTGGTCGATTTGGCTGTGAAGGGGAACTCCCTCGTCGGAACCAAAAAGGTCTGACATCTTACCTCTTTCCCTCGTTCGATCTTTTTCTGTTTTGTTGTTCTTCTTTTGATTTTTTGCATTGCATTTGATTCCAATCGATACTTCAGTTCATCTTGAGCAGCGATTATATCTGTTTAGGGCCTCTTCCTTATGAGTGATCGAATAAACTTTGAGCCGATTCGAACATTGTTAGGGTTTTTTAGGCGTCTGAGTTTGCTGTTGGATTTCTATGTTTGGCGTTTGATCGCTGTGATTGGAAGACTTTAAATGACCTTGAGGGTTTTTTGGGGGAGGGTTTGGCCTTGAACCTCCAGATCTTGGCAATTTTCTTTTGGATCCAACCCAATAATTCGACTGTCTTCGATTTGTATTGTTTGGTCCTCATATTGTTGTGCATTTTTTGCTTTGCTAACGGTCCGAGACTTTTGCTTCAGGGATGAACAAGTCCCTAAAGTTCCAACTGCGCAGTTTCAGTTGATTTAGCTGTTTTGTTTGGTTAATTCTTTGACGTACCTCATTTATTCTTGGACCTTTCTTGATAATGCAGTGGATAAAATGCTCATTGGCATTTGCAGCCTTTCCGCTTCTGTTTTCTCACCTTGTAACCAATTGTGATGAATACTCTGCATTGGATTAAATAGGTTTGTCTCAACAGAAACTTGCATTTGCATCCTTTTCGAAAATTTATCCTGGTGCCCTTTTTTATTGCTATGAATTTGAACTACTGTGCTCTTTGAGATGAAGTGCAAATCTTTGGTCCTTGCATGAAGTAGGCAAATTATCTCATGTGAAATGGTGTTGCTATCTTGTATTACATTTTTCAGTCCTTGCACAATTTCCGTTCTACTTCCTCTCATAGTCTTTTGTTTGATCTCTATAGACAAAAAACTTCTTAGTTTTTCATCTTGTTGAGTAGAGCCTTTTTTTTCTTTTATTGTTATATTTTTATTTTTGGTTATGACTATATGTGCAGTAAAGTTTCTTATTACCATTGTTAACTAGGTGAATCCAACAGTTCTATGCCATAAAATCCAGACTGTGCCCAAGTTTGGTTGATCTGAGGACTCTGCCTTGAAATATTTGTTGTGTGATTAAACTACTGTATATGGACGTGGTGTTTCTCTACCTTGAGATATTTGTTTATTTGTAACTGGTGTTATTATTGCATTAGTTGTTCTTTTGATGAGCAAGTGTTTTTCTCATATGCATTTTGAAATTGATCATTTTGTAGATGGAACATTTTCCAAAGAAATTTTGTTGGATAAATTGCTAAGTATTGATTTAAGAATTTCCCTTGTTCTTTATACAAATATTAGGTGGTACATGTGCCACAATAGTCTTCTATTTAGCTGCTGTCTAGTGCAGATAATATTGTGTAGGATAACCACATACTGCCCTCATATGAGAAATACATTTTCTACTATGAATGCCAATCATAAGATTCTGATGATGAAGCAAAAACTGCTATGAAAGTCAAACACCACTTCAGAAGGAACAATAATTGATGTTTGGAATCTCGTATTTGCGTTTTCAATTATTAATTGCATTGTTTGGCTAAATTTTGTAGTGTGATTGGATTACAAGTCAATAAACCCTTGAACTGAATACCGGATATTTGCACCAAGTTTTTCTTGAATGTTTATTATGTTTTTGTATGGGTACCTACATTTCTAAAGCCCTTATCCAGGAATTCGGCAAAAATGATCCCATTAAACTCATTCTATGCTATAGCCTTTAGTCTAAGGCTTGGCTTGCAACTGAAATGCAAGCAGTCGAAAAATGTTCTTAGTCATATTCATGACAGATTTGGTAACCGTCTATTTGTAAACCTAGATACAAAAGTTGATTATGTCAAACTCTCAATTATTTTTTTCAGTCTTGAATTGGTGCATTTCTTGCTTGGCTTAAAATTGTTCTATTAAAGAGCTCAGTCTTCATGTTGGCCCTTTAGCTCTTCATTATGCCTTAGGGATGAATAAGTCCCTTGCTCCTTGTGATCTATGATTACAATCTTTCATCTGCACAGTTTTAGTAGTTGTATGTGATTGTTATGCTTGGAATTAGACGTGTTAATATATGACTATTAATATATGACTCAACTCGAATTAAACGGATTCGGATTTGTTATAATTAGATTTGGGTTGTACTCGGGTTGATCTGATTATGACCCGAAAATATGTTAATGATAATCAGGTTAATTTTTGTAACCTGTTGATGATTTAATTGGTCCATTTATATGTTGAGTCATAAATGGATTGGGTTAAGTGAGGTCAACCTATTACCAATTAAGTCAATTAAAAGTATTTAATATTTTATTTTGTAATATTTTAAAATAATTTTTAAGATTATTATTTATAAATTAAGTATTTTATTACTATAATTAGTTTTTAATAATATTATTATGTTAATTGTTTGAAATACGTTAAAATTATTAATGTTAATTAAAAATATCAGATAGTCTTGGGTCAATTTAGATCAATTCGAGTTGATTTGAGGTAATTGTATCGATTTAAATCAGGCCAAATTATAATCCGTTTGATTAAATTGTTCAATTCGGTTCAAATCAAAGAATGAACAGAATCCAACCTGTTTTATAAACAAGTTAATTTGAGTTGAGTTGGATTACCTGTTTAAAAATTGGGTCGGCTTTGGGTTCAAAAAATATTGACCGTTTAATAAGTGGGTCAGGATCGAATTGACCCGTTTAATGTAATACTATAGGTTTGACCTAACTCATATCCAACCAGTGAACCCAAATTGTGAACTCTAGTTGGGTCATCTTTTGTTGATATTTTCTTCTTTGATAGATAATTTGAGAAGGAAAGAAGTAACATTTTTTTGTCAGATATTTCTTGATAATAATAAGCAAAGAAAATGATCATCCACAACTAAATCTGTCCAACTTCCTTTCCCTTGTTTGAACTGTTATCCATATTGAGTGGAAAGCACTGCTGTATGTTGGATGTACTAAAATGGGCAAATAATCTCATATAAAATATAGTTGATGAGTAACTCTGATATTGTGGCAATATCATTCTTTCTTATGTTTTTGGATGAGAAGATTTCTTGCTCATTGCCTTCTACAAACTTTGAACTAATTAGCTGCTGATATAGTGTGGATGTGTTTGTCATAGTTTCTTTAGGTTTTTTGAGCTTTGGGTTGTTTTGTGGTTGCTTTTGGTTCTTATTGTGTAGTGGTTGCTTTTTCTTTTGTGTTAGTGCCTTATCTGATAACAGTTTGATTATCCATGTTCCATATGTGAGATTGTTCACTTAATAGTGCATGTTGCTGATGTACTTCGTCGTCAAAGCACTTGACTAGCATCTTCTTCCTTAAAAAAAAGGTTTCCAAGATATATTGACAGTTTTGATGGTTGCTTTTTTTTCTTACAGCCATGTATTGTTCTATATACTGCATATATGTTGTTAGCAAAATAAATCTTTATTGTGGTTAATACAGGTCCTTTATGAATTTATGACCGGGTTTACAGTGGGTCGTGCAAGGGGCAGTTAATGTCATTGGCATTGTTGCAAATTTATCTGCATAAGGCTTCAGGTATATGTTATTCCTTAAGACAAACTTCCGGATGTAATAAATTTTTATGTGAAATGTAGAACTCAATTCAGGTATTTTGTTTTTGTTGTTCAGTTCGAATAAACAATTTGTGTCACTGTGAGGCAATGTTGTCAAAAATCGGACCTGAGGCTAAACCGGAAAAGCTTCTAGTCCAGTTTGATCCTGTTTGACTAGCAGGTCAACTCGGTTAGCTGGGTTTGACATGCTTGGTGAATAAAAGTTCAGGTGAGTTAGTTTTATAAAAGAGTTAAATTCAAATTAACTGGAGACTCTGTAGCATAGTTGGTGTTGGTTTTCAGCTAATAACATTAATGCTTTTAGGTCGGAGACCATAGGAAACAAATTTTAGTTTGTTTCTAAATAATAAATTTGCAAATTAGTTTGTTTCTAAATAATAAATTTGCAAAACCAGTTCAATGAGAACCTTGCCTCGCAAATGTTTTGCAGTTCAAATGTGAAGTGATGCGCCGAGGTTTAATTGTGTGGCATGCTTATTATCATGGTTTTACTCACACAGAGAAGGAAAGAGTGTTGTATGGTTTGGCGTGCCTGATTATTGTGGTGGGGGCGCGGGATGCAGTTTCAGTAGGAACTGGCGTCTTGAGTGGGGTTGAGAATGCATATTTGGGTCAAGCATGTGTCTAGTGCATTTGTGTAGGGTAGCTGTTAGTGTAGCTGTAGGTTTTTTGGGGATTTTTGGGCCCAAGTACAAAAGAGATTGATAACTTAATCGCCAGCTAAATTAGGCGAATGATAGCCCATAGGATGGCCCAGAAGTTGCATTTCATTATAGACCATTTCATTATTAAAGCCATTAGCTGACAACAATGACTAATAAACCATTCGTATCCTATTGAGATCCACATCAAGTGATGTATGCCCACGACAGGGCCGGTTAGGTGGTCAAACATCAGCTGAAGGTACAATCCCGAACAGCGAAGTAAAACCCAATAAGCATTTAACAGCCGCCCATGATTTGACTCACCGTCTGGCCCAATAGTGATTTTTGCACAATGAATTATTACATATTTATAAATTAATATGTCAGAGCATTACATATTAATGGACTGAGGAAGGCAGTCAAATTAGAAACATACATTTAAATTTATGCTGGCCATTAGCGGTCTGATTTTCCTTTTGGGTTATCATATTTAGGTTGGTTGGTGAATCAGTTGTGATTTGGTTATTTGGTTTAGTTCATCAAATGCGTAGTTTTGATTATTTACTTTTGTGTTATCTTACTTTTAGTTTCACAAGGGGGAAAGCCAAACACATGCCGCAAGTGACCCAGCATTTTTTTCAAAAAATGCAAAAAATAATTGTGAAAAAATGACATTAGGGCTAGTAGAACAAGGCTGTCGGCCACAAATGAATCACTTACCATGGTCTAACTCACTCCACTTGGCCGACCACTGTGTTGGGCATTCGCCCGTATCACCTGCAAAACTGCAGAGATTAAAGTATCAACGAAACAATAGCCCTTGACACGACTCCAACCAATATTTTTGTCCGTGTAGTTACTCAAAGAACAAAAAGATCCTATCCTTGTACATGCAGAGTGAGGATTAGTAACACAACTAAAACATTCACTGTTTTATTCTCAAGTTATGATTTAACTCCCTAGAATATGTGAAAGTGAAATGAATTGAGAAAGAACCTTTTGAAAACCATAATTTTCGGGTGAATCCAACTTTGACCAACTGGCAGCTAAGTCCTCCAACTAAAATAAAAATTACCTTGACACTGAATTAGTCAGTACTCACCATCTTAGTGTAAAGGGAAAAGAAAAAAGGTCTGACGCTGCAAAATTGACAATCAATGAAATGAGAGAGTAAACTCCAGAGATAATACTGCTTCTAAAACACTCACATCCAATAAAGAGCAATACGTTGGAATGCCACCTAGCCTTTTCATTTGCAAAACCTTCAGAAATGAAGCATTTATCATTATTGAAATACAAAAGAGTGACCTAAGGCTATAATGACCGAGTATTAATGGATGAATATGTCTTGACAAGAAATTTATTGGCAAATAATCATGCAAAACAGCAATCAGAAAGTAATTCACCTCGAAAAAAATGGTTTTGTGCATGAAAAGATAGAGCAATCAATAGAAATTCCTCTAAGATAAATGTGGATATAAATTTAAACATATAAATTGTCTGAAGGAAAGTACAACATATATGGATACTATAGCTTTGAAAACACGACTTCAACAACAACCAACACAAAGAATATTACATGCACATATTGGTTTCACATACATACTGTGACAAGACTTGATGGTTCAATAGTATTAAGAAAGAATAAATTCAGTGAATGAAATGGACTTGATGGTTCAATAGTATTAAGAAAGAATAAATTCAGTGAATGAAATGGACATGAGACTTGTGCATATATTGGCTTGTGTAGGTCAAAATCTCCCATGTGGACTTGAGAATGACGAAACAGTAGGAAAGCAGATCACATCTTGTAAATACTGAATAAGCATGACACCTCAGCTTGGCAATTCCAATTTGAAACTTTGCATGATGAATAATTCCACCCCATGGTCCGCCCCACACCCCCCAATAATCATTTTGATATATGTAGTTAATGTCAAATAATAAAATGCCACAATCTTAAAACAGAAAACAGTATTTCTAATGTTGCCAGAACAGAGATGCGTACTTTCCTCCTAAACCTTATCCATTAGCCCATACAACCACATGAAAGACAGGAACTGTTGATAAGATTCATACCACAATCAATACAGGCCGAGCTGAAGAAAATATGGAAGAAATCATAAAACAAGAGTTTCACATCCTTCAACCATACTAATTTGTCAAATATATGACTTTACTGGACTCATATTTTGATAAATGAACAATGCCAATCATCAGAATGGTCTCACCAAATTTAAATAGTGATATTACCTTAGGCAACACAAAACCTAGCTCCTTATATTTAACAAATCCAGGATCCACGTTTAAGATGACTCAGAATTGGTAAAAGCCACCACCAGCAAAATCTCAACTTAAACAGAAAAAAAATTGAACAGAAATACAGTACAAGGTCGTACAGAAGCAACCATCTAGATTCATTAAGGGAAAAGCCAATTGGGACTGTCCTCTTGGACAATAAAATTATTTACCAAAATTAAGGGCATGTTACTTGCTAATATACTAGTCAAGCATATGTTTAGGAAGGATAATGTGGTTGTTGACATTCTCTCTGGATGGGGTTACAGCTCTTTGGAGTTGGGAAAACTTTGGGAATTAAGTATTTTGCCTGATAAGTTCTGGAAGCTTGTATATGAATGCACACAATGTAAAAAATGTTCGCACGTAATACTAATCAAGAGGGAGTACAAAATCATACTAATACAAAATGTGAAAGACAAGTTCATCAGTTCCCCTCTGTTCTTATTCTGAATCAGACATTTCTCTATTTAGCTTATTGCCCCTAACATTTTCTTTTTTATTGACTTATTTAGGTCCATATTTTATTGCATTTAGAGAGGAGAATCTTTATCAATAGGACATGTGAGTATTCATAATGGCTTTTCGAAGCTATTCTTTTGACATAGACTTTTTAGAGTTATCTCTTGACTAAAGCAAACAACCATTTCCAGCAACAAATAAAATCAAAGTGCATTGGGTATACTAAAGTCTTCTACAACTGATTGACTCAAAATCAAAGGTTATAATAATCAAATTCCCTCAATTATATAACAACTACCTCAAATGCTAAGGCAATGTATATCAAACAAACTTTTCACCTCAGGCCATTAGAGAAAATGAAATTTACATTTTCAGATTTTGTAAAATAATAGTGGGCACTACTAAACATGTCAAAACGAGTATGTGATTTGTGGGCCGGCCCGACACATAATGGACACGGCCCGAAATCTACGATTTTCAGGCTATGTCTAGCACGAGACATATGTCGGGTCGGACCTGATGTTTTCTACACGCGGCCATCCCAACCCATTATTAAATTCTCTTTTCTCAGTCTAAAATTAAACCCTGGTCTTTGAAAAAAATCAAAAAATCTTAATTACCAAGCTATAACTTATCATTAATTATTATTGTAAATATATATATATATATTTATATTCATATTTTTGAAATTTTTTAAAAAAGGGTCAGACAAGACACGGCCCACAAACTTGGGGGCCGCAAGCCGTGCCTGGTGCCTTTTTTTTTCATCAGTCGTACCGAACACAGCCAATTACTGTTTTGGGCCGTGCCAGGCACAGTCCAAAATAGATTCAGCAGCCCAATAAAATAGAACATGCCGTACCAAAAAAATCAGTTTGACACCTTAGACACTACCAATTTTCATTAGCTAAACAAAACTACGATAGTATAATTTTCACAGTGTTGAGAATACAGAAATGAGAATTTTCTGACTATCTTGTGACAAACCACCAATTTTCTTCTAAAACACAGACCAGCATATAACAGACTGAAAATGTATAGATGCACCACATCTTAATGATCAGAAAGAGATAACCTAAATTGACACAATTCAACAAAAATGTACAAGAACAAAGAGATGACCAGATGAAAAATAAAATCAAGAAGGGACTCCATCAGTTCTCACGACAATCAAAGTCATTTTAGATCCAGAAGATGTAATAAGGCTGACCTCCATAAGGCTTGATCAAACTCTTAATGCTCTCCAGACATGTGGCTTCCTGATTATCTCTTCCTTTTCCATACATTTTAGATCAAGACAGTGTAAAATGGTTCACTTCCCAGATGTCTATCTCTTCCTTTTTCATGGCCAACAGCATGTATTCCTGTCCATCAAAGCAATCTAAGTGAACTGCGTGAGCAATATAGATGTCACACTGCAGAAAATTTGTACTGTGGCAGGTCGATGGCTTAATAAATACTGTGAAAGAAAAACAGTAGCGCATGAAAAGATAAGAGTAGAAATGGATATGAGACTTGTTCATATATTGGGTTTATGTAGGTGAAGATCTCCATCTGGACTTGAAGAGTAACAGAAGGTAGGAAATTAGAGCATATCTTGTGAATAAGCATGACACCACAGCTTAGTGATTCCAAATATGAAAGTCTACATCATGAATAATTTTCCCCTCCCCAAAAGAATTGTCTTCAAATATGTAGTTAATGTCAAGGGATATAGTGCCACAATCTTGAACAGAAAAAAATAATTTTGAAGTTGACTAAACAAAAATATGTATTTTCTGCCTCGACCTTATACATTAGCCCATAGAAATGCAGAAAAAGCAAGGACCATTTATTAGATTCCTACAGCAATCAGTACAAGCCAAGGAAGAAATAGAAGAAATCACAAAACAAGGTTACACATATCCATACTAGTTTGTCAAATATATGACTTTACTGGACTCAAATTATTAATAAATTAAAGGTGTGAATCATCATACTAGTTTCACCAAATGTAAACAGTGGTATTACCCTGGAATTAGAAAAGGCAACACAAAAACTAGCACCTCTGTACATTTAAACCTACGCAACATCCCCGTTTGAGATGATTTACCAACAAAGTTTTAACCGAAATAGAAAAAATTGAACAAAATTACAGTACAAGGTTATATGTAACTTACCATCTAGTATCACCAAGGAAAAAGCTAACTGGGACAGTCATCCTGGGCAATTAAACTATTTACCCAAATTCAAGGCATGTTATTTGCAAATATACTAGTCAAGCATGTGTCTAGGAAGGATAATTTGGCTGCTGACTTTCTTTTTAAATGGGGTTTGTATAGCATGTAAAAGATGTTTTCATGTACCAAGGGGCTGGAAATCATATGCATACAAGAGATGAAAGAGAAGTTAAGAGGTTCTGCCCTATTCTTGATCTGGGTATCAAAAATTTCCCTATTTAGCTTATTCCTACTAATATCTTCTCTATTCTCAACTTATTTGGACCCAATCTCTATTGAATCTATAGAGAGAGATCTTTATGTATGAGAAACGTGAGTGTTCGTAATGGCTTTTCGAAGATATCTCTTGGTAAAAGCAAACAACCATTTCTAGCATCAAATAGAATCAAAGTGCTTTGTCTATACTAGAGTCGCCTAGAACTTTATTATTGACACAAGGTTGAAGGTTATAATAATCAGATTCCTTCAATAATATGAAGACTACCTCAAATGCTACGGCAACATATATATCACACTAGTAATGGGAGAGATATCTATACTCGTATCTCAGGCCATAGAAACAATGAAATACAGGTTGTCACATTCTGTAAAATAGTAATGGGCACTACAATTCATCAGCTAAGCTAATCGATGAGAATATAACCTTTGCAATGTTGGGAAAACAAATGTGAAAAATCACCGATTTTCTTTTTAAAATTCGACAACATTTAACAGATTCGAAATTTAAAAGCGTATGAAATCTTAATGATCACAGAGAGATAACCTAAATTGACACAATTCAACAAAAATAAACAAGTTGAACAAATGAAAAAAAAAAAAAAAGAATCGAGAACGGACCCCATCAATTCTCATGACAGTCAAGGTAATTTTAGATCCAGACAATGTAGTATAGCTCACCTTTACAAAGCTCGATTTCAGGAAGAAAGACTAGACCAACCTGCACCGCTCCATGGCGAGCGGCACCGCGCCCTTTTCGCACCCTACCTCGCAGGGAACAACGCTCGGCAGTCCTGTACTGAACCCAAAATCGAACACTAGATCCACGCGGCTGACGAGTGGAAGGGTAGTTGATGAGATCGACCCTGGTGACGTCAATGACACCAGACTCAAAAAGGGCGGCGATCTCGCGGCCAGTGCCGACGGAGAGGCAGAGGGCACGGGAGGAGTTACGGAGGAGGTGGAGGAAGAGGGAGGAGATTTGGCCGACGCGGCGGCGCCATGGGCTGGAGGAGCCGAGGCGGGAGAAGCGGGGGTCAGGGGCGAGGAGGGGCGCGGGAGGAGTTTGGGTGCGAAGGCGGAGGAAGACGGTATATGATATTGACGACGCGGCGGTGCCAAGGGCGGCAGGAGCGGAGGCAGGAGAAGAGGCTGCTGGGGCGAAGAAGGGGCGAAGGCGGCGTGGCAGAGGGAAACGGGGAAGTAGGACAGGCCCAGGGTCACGGTTAGGGCTTGGTGGAAGTAGAGGCGGCGGTGAGGGCGGCGAGGGCAGAGCAAGAGATGGAGAAGTGGAGGAAGAGTGGAGGAATGCTAGGGTTCTGGTGGCGGCAATTCAGCAGCGGAATAAGATGAAGAGCAAGAAGACGACGACGACAAGGGTTTGGAATGGCGATTGACGAGGAGGACGGCGATAGACGCACCTCCTTCATCGGCGGCTCAGTTCCGAGGGAAGTACTATGATCTAGATCGACCCACGTTGACCGAAAATCTGATATGGCTGGATTTGATGGTCCAGATCTAACAGATCGCGTTGAATCTGGACCATCGGATTCAAGCCCGGTTATCCGGATCCGTCACACGGCGCTACGGGAGGTCAACAGCCCGAGCTTGACTGTGTTGACCCCGTTTCCAATTCGACTCGAGTACAAAGATATTAGTTTTAGTTTGGCTCGAGCTATAATCAAGCTTGAGCTCCTTCAGCTCAAATCAATTCGCGAGGTTAAATGGGTCCAACTCGAACAGAGTTGATTGAGAAAATTTTCAAAATTAAGAATCTCCAAAAAATTATGAAGATTCTAAAAAATCTATGCTTGCCATGGAAGACCAAGCTCAAGAACATAAAGGCAGAATTGAACTCTGGAAATTATTAAAAATAATCTTCACTGTCAAAGCCAAAATACTAATGATACAAAAAGAATGGAGGGAGTGGGTCAGGTAAAAGTGAGCAAAATTGATAAATTGTATTAGTTTTATAATTTTTGAATTAAAATTAGATGTTGATTCTTGAAAATCTTAAAATCGGAATAATACCGGTTTGGGTTGAGAATCAGATTTTTCATTTCAGTTTTAAATTGATTTTAAAGTAATTTTAAAACTAATATGGGGATTTCTCAAACTATTCATTTTAAAATCTAAATATTATATGATAATACTTTAAAAGTTAAATCTAATTTATAAAATAATATTTTTTTTGATATCTTTTAAAATTATAATTTTAACAGAGATTAGGAAAGATATTAAAAAATTATAAATATAAAATTAAATTTTAATAATAAGTAATATATATATTATACACATACACACATATATAATATATTGATATATTTATTTAAAATCGATATAGTTTCGGTTTACTAATTTTTTATAAAATATAAAATCAAAACTAAAATCGGGACTAATTCTGTGATTATACAAAAATTAAGAATTAATACTATATCAATTTATTTTACAACTGATTTTGTTAATATAATTTTCAACCGATGTGATATAGTATATGAATTTTATTTTATTTTTTTTGCTCACTCTAGGTCCAAGTGCGTGGGTTGGGAGGAGGAAGAGACTAGGGTTGAACTTTAATTTGAGAAGAAAAATAAATATAATTATGTAAATAATCTGATTATAAATTTTATTTCTAAAATTTTTAGAAAACGTCAATCATCGTGATAATCTCATAAAGAATTAGAATTCTGTCACCTGTATCTGGAGAGAGAGTGATTTTAGTGAAGCTATATCTCTGCGTCAACCACTACTCATCACGATACACATCGCAGAAAAAAAAAAAAAAAAAAAAAATCAAGCGATCAACATGCAACAAGAACTAACAAGAAAAAATAATTTTTAGTTTTCAGTTTCAGTTTGATTTTTTATAATATTTCAATTAAACCGACCGAAAGACACAATTACTATATCTTTCCAGATCCATTCTTGTGACACCAAACTTCGAAACCCTAATTTTTGGCATCTGCCCTCCGCCTTCGGTTCCTCTCCGTCCCTGCGGCTCACTCCTCTCCCTCTCCCACGAAAGCATCCGTGAGCTCTCGTCCTGCATCCTCGCCCTCTCGGCTCGCTCCCTCTCCTCCAACTTATTCCACGACCCATCCCTTCCGCTTTCCAACTTTTCCTTTGTCCTCGATCTTTCTCGCAACGAAGTAGTATTCGCCTCGATCGCCTCCATCAAGCTTTTGCCACAGTTGCATGCGTCCTCTATGCTCTTGCTGCAGCTGCTCGCCGCCGACGAGCTCTAACCGCAACAATCGGCTAATTTCATTCAGCTTGCCGTGGAGGGGGAACTCCCTCCCTCTACAGAAGAAATCCAAAGAAGCTTCAAGTGATTAGATTTCGGAATCAAAAGCCTTTTCGGCCACTGCTCTCGAACTCATCACCTTTCTTGCCATGAAGTCAGGAAAGCATTTTATTATTTTACTTTTTTTATTTTCTCTTATTGCATATTTTTCTCAGCGACAAAGCCTTCAATCCAATCCACTCTTCGTGTCCTCGTGCCTATCCACAAAGCTCACCCACAAGGCCACAATCCAACCCCACTTTTGACAAGTCCAACTCATAATTGTCCCAAAAGTTTCCACATAAAAAGGGATTTTCCTACTTAGCAATTAAAAAAATTAAATAATAAGCTAATATCTAATCCACTATATTAATCTAATTTAATATTTTAAAATTATTTTCAATAATAATTATTAGAATTGCGGATCTTGTGTTTTATATCTTTCGCAAATTAAAACCGAAACCGGGATTTTGTGGCAGAAAATTATGAATAAAAATGCATTGAAAATGTCAGCTCATTTTTCCTCGGAAGTCCAAAAAAAATCTAACGAGCCGCCGCCTTTTCGACGTCGCAATCCGAGCCGCTGTGCGCTCGCGTTGATATTTATTTTCCGCATTTTCCGCCGTGAAGAACATATTAATGTCAAAACACACGACTTCCTCAGCATTGAAAACCCGCTGCAAAGTCATATGGCAATTAGGTTTAATATACGTTGTACATGCGATAAAATCATAAACAATATTTTCCATGTCATTTCATATATTTTTAATTTTTTTAATTATTTCGAATATTTTACGCTATTAAAATATTATATATTTTTTTTAAAAAAAAAAACTAATATATTTTGATTAAAACGTTTTAATATTCGACCTAATCTCAAGCGATAGATATCAAGTTTTTTTCCGTTTTGTGAATTGGCGTTCCCTGTCAAGGTCACTATCGAGCACTACGGATGTCGCCACGTGCATTCCTTTATTGTTAGTGTACATGAGTTGGCATTGCGTATATTTGACCGCAGTCCGAGCCGCGAATACCCGGCCCGACGCAACCAGCTAAGCAAACGACGTCGGTCGATCGAGCTTTCGGATTTGAATTCTAATATGCGCGGAGACCGAGGCCTTCTGAGTTCTTCTTAGCCGATAAAATTTGTTCAACCACTCAAAAATAGAAAAAAAAATAATAAATTAGAAATAAGTAAAAAATTGTGGACGAGCAGGATTCGTGCATGTGTAATGATATGCATGATGTGTTTTGAGCACATGCATGCACGCATGTGAGGGATGGAGAAGCAGGACACCTATCTGTAAGGTGATACGTGTATGGCTGTGCAGGACAGGGGCATGATGGTCTTTTTCATCTTTGTTGGGATAAACATCACGTTGTTGTGTTTTCGAGGGAATGATTGTGTTTTGTTCCATTAACATGGTCAACTACCCAACAGGGCACGCGTTTGGTTGTTTGGTAATTTTCAGTGTTTGTTAGGATAAATTTGGGAAAGTCTCACAAAAAAAAAAAATGTATAAATGGAATTTAAAAAATGCAAGTCTTTTCGAAAACATTGTTTTGCTGACTGTTTTATTCGATATTTTAATCATATAACACTAAAATGATTTTTTTTATTTTAAAAATGACAAAATATATTTGAAACTATATTAATTATAAGACTATTTGCTTATAATAATAATTAGGTGGCAAGACGAATATTAAATATTAATTAAATTATTGGATGAGTGTCTAATATTTAATATTTTAAATTAAATTTGGGCAGATAACCTAAGTAATTAGACAACCGTTTTTACTCTATTGTCTCGAGAGTCAATTTTGGATACCAAATAATGGACTAATGGACCATTTTGAAGGAGCCATTTATTTTTGGGATATTTTTTGGAACTTATTTAAAAAGATTCCCGGAATATTCCTGCCAGCTAGTTGGTTTAATTATTCGTGTATCATTCGATTAGATATCGCAATTAATTAATTCTTAGGGCATAATCATCAACTTTTCAAGCAATGGGTCCTTGGTTTAAGCTCTCTCGAGACTATCGCCACCGTCAACGTGGCAGTCATCGCCACCGATTTGAACGAGTCAAACGATAGTCGAGGGCCTAGTTCGATTTTCACCGCGAATTGAAGTATGACAACGTGAGTTGCCAAACTAAGCACACATGAAAGACGATAATCAACGACTGCCAAAACTCCCATCTCCCATCTTCCATTTTCAGAATAAAGCAAAGAGTTTAAGGCTAATGACAAGCACTAATCAACTTTTAGATTCGATTAATTGACATTTAACCTCATCTTATCGCTAATCCCTTCCCCAATTAGAAACTTTGGGACCACTCCAGACGTGGACCTCAACCTACCCGACCCGCACCCTTTGCTCATTTGGGCTCCCTTGGTCCATGAGTTGGGTTAGTGAGCAATTACGTTTCGGTGACTTGATTAAGACTTCTTAATTAATTGCGTTTGAAAATTACATTAACAGTGATTTTAAAACGACTTTTAATCTCCGTCGAAACAACTGAATCGACCTCGTGTTTATTTTTTAATACTATATATACACGGTGCATCTACTTCCAACGCACGTGTGCAAATTAATCATAATTAAATGTCAGCCATTATCTGCTCGTCATCTCCCAACAAACCTAACACGCGTGCTTCATTAAATAATATAAATAATTTTCATTTATTATAAAAAACTTATAATCGATTCGGCTCAATTTTAACTTGCTGCAATGAGAGACGTGGATTGACGCATCGAGATTCGAACGTCGAACTATACGTTTTGTTGCGGCATGAATGATGCAAAAGTACGCAGTTATCACAACGAAATGTAGATTATTTCGCTAATTAATTTTATTAATTTAGAAATTACTGGTAAACAATATTCATATTTTGAAAAAAAAAAAAGAGGAAAAAGAACAAGAAAGTCTATAAATTGGACGACGAACTCGGTTGTCGTCCGAGGGCAAGTCCACACGAATTTTGGCACATTTTCGTCTGACGTGGACGGCCTGATCAACGGCCGCGCGGTATACTCAGCATCTTTGACCGCGCAACCCCCAAGCACACCGATCCGACGGCCCACATCCACTTCACCAAGAACGTGGGCGGACTAGATTGAAATGTTCAAAGCTAGACACGTGTCCTGGGACACCTGGAAATGACGTCATCTTCAGTCGTAATCCGCGGTCTCATCCCATACGTGCGGAACTGGGGATAATCACAAAAGTGACCCGAAATGCCGGGTTTACCCTTGTCAAATTGTTTTTATTCCGTCCGTGTCCTGGCGGGGTCCTTCACCGCTACACGACAAAATCCGGCCATGATAAAATCACCCCGCCTCCCTCCTCTCCTAAAAATTTCAGTCTTCTTCTCTTCTCCCTCCTCCTCTTCCTCCGCCGCATCGCCGGAGAAATGACGAACCCCGCCACCAGCCTTCCTCCGGGATTCCGGTTCCACCCCACCGACGAGGAGCTCATCCTCCACTACCTCCGCAACCGCGCCTCCGCTACCTCCTGCCCCGTGCCCATCATCGCGGAGGTCGACATCTATAAGTTCGACCCCTGGGACCTTCCTGGTCAGTATCATCATATACACGTCGTGATTCATTGATTCCATCAGCTCGCCGCCGGCGAAGCGCTGATGATGTGTTTTGTTTGTTGTTGCAGCGAAGGCGATGTTCGGGGACAGAGAGTGGTACTTCTTCAGCCCGAGGGATAGGAAGTACCCGAACGGGGTGAGGCCGAACAGGGCGGCGGCGTCGGGGTACTGGAAGGCCACCGGCACGGACAAGCCGATCCACGCCAGCTCTGGGAATGAGAATATCGGTGTGAAGAAGGCCCTGGTGTTCTACAAGGGGAGGCCGCCGAAGGGGTTGAAGACCAACTGGATCATGCATGAGTACCGCCTTGCCGAGGCGCAGAGCAACGCCAGCGCTTACCGGCCCATGAGACTCAGAGACTCCTCCATGAGAGTAAGAAGAAGCTTTTCTTGAGTCGATTTGATTTGATTTTTGTTTCTCGATTCTGATGATGAGAGTTCTGTTTCTTTTCTGGTTTTTTCAGTTGGATGATTGGGTGCTCTGCAGAATCTACAAGAAGAACAACCATGTGCAGATTGATCAGGAAACAGAGGACTCTTGCTCAGAGGAAGTCCGGGTCCACTTCCCGAATTCCAGCAACAACATGCAGCAAAACCCTCTTGATCTTCACAAATCATCTTCTCTGTCAGAGTTTCTGAACTTGCTGTTCGACAATCCATCTGAAATCCTTGGTCCTGAGCCAAATGCTCCATTCATGGGGCTCAACAGCACCGGCCAGGATTTCTTCAACAGCAATACCATCAACAATGGCAATGGATACTTCGAGCTCTCTGCTTCTGTAGCAGAGAACTCTCTAAAGCGCCTGCGATCAGGGGCGGCCGCGGCTGAAGACGGGGGCATGCTGCCGCCTCCCGCGAAGAAGCTCAACAGTTCATGCAATGGTGGCGGCAACTTCACCAACCAGTTCAGTAACCCCCAGTACAACCTGCTAAGCCAGCCTCTGCTTAGCCATCAGATACTGCTGAACTCTCACCTAGGACTGCATTGAGTTCAGAATGAAGGAAGATTCAAAAAAAGAAGAAGAAGATAGAATTGCAGCAATGGCTCATTTGGTTAGTGAATACGAGCTCATTTTTTGTACAGCAAGCTTGAGCCTAAGCTTGTGTGGTTTAGTGATTGGAAAGAATCGAGTGTTGATCACTAGTATCAGAATTCAGAAACAAATTCTTTGGGTAATGTAATGGCTGAAAGTGTAGAAGAAATGGGCTTATAGTAACTGCATCATTTTGGTTTCTCTAAGAAAAAAAAAAATGCTAGATTATGAGATTTGGAGTAAATATTTGTTTTGAATTCATGGCGATGATGTATGCCCTTCATGGTACAATAATAGATGAGCTGGATGATGATGGATGTGTGACAGAGTCCTCATCCTGAACTCATGATGTGCCATTCATTGCTTTGGAATCATTGGTAACTCGGTTCAGATCAGAGAAGTGAGAAAGACCTTGGGGAATTCCCTTTTGTCATTTGTCATTCATTGTATCATCCTCTGTCATTTGTCATTCATTGTATCATTCTATCGTTGATCTCTTATGCCTGGTCTATCAAGGAACTCTTTTTAGTGTTCAAGGTCTTTTGAAACTTCTCTGAATCGAAAGAAATGATCAAAACTTGATTTAACTTATGTGGGGATGATGAGAATGACACGATGATTGATGGGTCATTACAAACCACTAAACAGAACGAGGGTCTGACTTGTCAGGCGCAGCCAGTTAATCTAGCCCTTCCAGCTTAATGCTCTTCAGTCTAAGCTCAGGCCTAGGGATTATATCTATACAACTCCGCCTGGTAAAAGCGCAAGCAACTGCCAAGGTACAATATTGTATTGATGACATCTTCCATTTTTTGACTCGCCACATCTCCGGTGTCCACAAAGAAGAGCTGAATTACGCACTCACATGCTGATATGATCGTTTAGAAATTGGTCTCTCTCTACAATAATCATTTCATCCTGCTTAGATAATAAGAGTCCGTTTACTAATGAATTAAAATCAAGGTTAAGATTAAAGCTAATAAATTATTTTTGTAAATTAATTTATTTATCAAACTCTATAATAATTTACAATTTTTTTAAAAAATAATTAATTTTTTATACTAATTTAATTTAATAATAATGAAAAAAATAATTAATATTAATATTTTTTAAAAAAATTCATAAAATTTTTTACCCTGATTTCGAATCCCATAATCTCTTAAAGGATTACCGTGCAGCAGGACAGCGAGCATAATAAAATTTTAATGTCACCAATTGGTTAATCACACCATATATATATATATATATATATATAAAAGTAATTTCAATCTGAGAATCAAATTCACACCATATATATATATATAAAGGATGCAAATTCACGCCATTCTTCACTTTCTTTTCTGTTCTTATCTTCCACATGATCAAACTTGAGTTAATTTAAGTGCAAACGATTAAGATGAGATGATCGTCAAATAATTACTTTCATGGAATCATTAGTCTAAACATGTATGATCTGATGGACTTCTTCCGCTTGGAGAAAAATAAAAAAAAAAGCTTTGAAAAATCAAGAACTGATGATTGGAAGCAGAGTGTTTATTTTAATCCGATTGGGATTAAAATTATTGTTGTTGCAGCCAAGGAAACACAAATGAAGTTTCTCGCCAAGTGTTATCTTCGAACTTGTTATAGTCTATTTCTCTTCACATGGAAGATTAGTCACCTAATTAAAAAAAATCAGTGGAGCATCAGTCTTCTATGCTTATGTAATCCTAGCCACGCGTCTATTAATAATCGGCTTAATCTGCTTTGTTTAGGAGTTAATCTAATGACTGGGTCAGAATCCTGTGGATCTGTTTGCATGGTGGGAGCTTAGTCAACCTCTTAATACCTCTCCGAAAGAGCCCTAAGGTAATTGGTTTAGGGCATAATTAGTTTTTTAATCTCATGTGTCAAAATTCATCCAAATATAAAAAATTCTTATCTAGACATGTGCATGGAATCTTAAGTTCAGAATCTTTTTTGATTCCTCTTCCTTCTCCAAATCCTGATATCTAATTACCTGTAACGTATAACTAAGTGCCTTAATAAATACTATTTCCTCAACCAGTAATCCTTCATTACTTGGTCGATTACGCAACGACAAAGCATTGAGGGAGATTTAGTGTGTTAAAAATCATGAAAAAAAAAGGATTAATTAAATAATTAACAATTAAGTAAAGGTGTGTGTTTGGATTTGGAATGATGTCGAAGGCATAAAGCCCTTAATTATAATAATAAAGGAGCACAAAAAGTAATTAAAAAACTCATGCTACAACCAAGGAAACACGAAGGAAGTGTGTTGGCGATGCGTCATCTCGGATTAAGCAAAGTGTTTATCTCTACACATCATCAAGATCCGTTGATTAATTATTTATGATAACTCACATGAATAGTCAATTAGTCGATGACTTTTCGATGATTGGTCGTGATTGCATGCTCGAAGGAAGTTTATCCATGACGTGCACGCGCCATGAGGAATCATCTGCTTAATATGCATTAATTAGTTGGCAAATTTGGTTAATTGTTATCTCGGAGAAGATTAGGAGAGGTTAAAGGAAAAAGTTAACTGAAAATCTTTTTCTTTTTTTTCTTTTATTTTCACATAGAAAAACAAAGAATTTGCTTTTTAAAAAAATTAAAACTAAAAAAACATTTATTCGATCCAATAGTTGCGCCAGCCGCCGCATCCTGATCTATTACGAAGCATCGTTTCTGAAAACCTCTAACTCAACCATCCAATCCACTCCTTTGTAAAGCAGTAAACTCCAGGACAGCCAATAAATGAGTTGTTTCCAAAAGTAGAAATAAGCGGACTGGTAGGTCAATTAAAAGGTCGACAACGAAAGCCCTCTCTGGTGTACACTAAACACTGCAATGTAATCTGGGTCGCTGCGACAAATGCGCGAGACGAGGTTCAAAAGACGGAGATACCGATCTCCAAACCGGATCAACCGAATCGGTCATATCGTCTCCTCTTCCGTTTTCGCTGAGATCTTTGTGAATCTATGTTCTGTCGAATTGAATGTTGCTTATACTTGATTGTTTTAGTAAATACTCTGACCATTTCTCTCCAGTTTTTTGGTTAAGGTGAATACTATTCACTTGTCTAATTGAAGAATTCTTGTTTCTTTCCGGTGCATCAACAAGATTGGTGATACATGGGACAGCTTCAACCATTGAGAGAAGGAGTTTGACGCGTAGCCGCTATTTCTTGATTTTACATTGTTTTGGTCTGATAATGGCTTTGAAGGTTTCACAAAGGCATCAATCTGTCTCTTGGGGTGTCATATTCTTCCTTCTTAAATTTCCTTACGTAAACATTCCTATATCCTTATGTAAACGCTCATTTTGCAACTTCATTGCTTTAGCTTTCATTGCCTTCTAATGGACAACGGAGAAGCGTCGACAATACTAGAACATTATTGGTGTAGCACGCTGCGCCTGCAGTAGAAGACTATAGGTGCCGGACCTTGAATCCCGGAAGAATCCTTTCTTTCTATAGTGTGCATACACCAACTAGCTACTCTCAATCTTCTCATCCATCTTCTGCATAAAAGCTCGACTTTTCAATGTTGTAAATGCCATCTTCCAATGACATTCTCCGCCAAATTCAAAGAGAAGTGAAAACCATTGTTGAGCTTTGCCCATGCATGAACACCATCGGAAAGGGAATGATCCTCGAGGACAGATTCTTTATTGAGTCTCTAGACTTTAATGGTAATGGATTATTGGATTTTGAGTAGTTCATCAAATTGGTAGACACATAGGAAGAAGAGCAAATTAAGGAACTCAAGAAGGTCTTCTGAATACAAGTGATGGAAGACTAAAAGTGCATCACTTGTTAGAGCTAGAAGGAAATACATGCTCTGTCGGTTCAACATCCATGAAGATTCTATTGATAACATAGAGTTCGTGAAATTGACAGAGAAAAAAAATACGATTAATGAAGTTTTTTAAGCATTAGATTGGTTGTATGGCCTTCAAATATTTTTTTGTTATTATTTAGAATAATGTAATTATTTACATATGCTTTACTTAAGAGCAGTCAAGGTCGCGCGTGCAAGTCAGTATTTTATACTAGTAGATATACGAAGAAGGTAGTAATTAACATTTTCAATGTCATAGGTGATTCTCAAGACTTTGAGAACTGCAGATTTGCAATTTCACAAAATTTTAGGTATGCATCTGCAAAAAAAAAAACGCAAAAAAGTTTTTTTCCCGCCACCTCTTTAAAAAACCTAGGCATGGGGAAGACGAAGAGCAATCTCATCTCTCGGAGAAGAAGCCATTGCTCCAAAACATGGTGGGAAGCATCCCTAATTATATCTCTGCTCTTGAAATCATACTAACTAAATGGTAGTAATCAAGTTTTAAATTTTGGTTTCGGAATCAATTTCGGCATCTACCAAATTTAAGTAAAATTTCGATTTCAGTAAATTATTTTTTAAATTTTTTGACTAATTTTTTACTTTCAATTTAAAAATATTAAAAAAATTTAAAATGAGGAAAAAAATTATATATATATTAAAGTATTAAAAAAATTTGGTAAAAAAAATGTAAAATATGTAAAAACCAAAAAAAATATAAATTCTTAGATTAGAACTCAGGTCACTTAAGACTCGAGTTAAAGATTTAATCATTAAAATAATAATGATTTGTTATAAATAATATATTTTCGAAATTCGAAATTGAAATCTAAAACGAAACGTTTCGGTTGAAACTGAGAACCATGGCAGTACTTGCACTAAAAATCCTTGTCGAAAATTTCCCGCTGTTTTTTGACTATAAAAACCCTAGGCCGAAGGATGACGATGAACCATTATCTCATAAGCATATTCGGAGAAGAAGAAGACACGAAGAGAGAGCACCACCATTGCGCCTACTCCTTTTGCTCGTGTGGCCATGATGGCCCTAGGCCCTAGTCTCCTCTGCTGCAGTTCTTCACCCTCGTGTTTTTGACAGAGTGAGGGTTTAAAAAGCTACTACTTCTGTTGTTGTTGTATTGTTGTTTTCTTCTTGTTCTTATATTTATGGCTGCAGGTGCGTCTAGTTGCATATAATCCCCACTTCCTTGAAGATCCTAGTCTGTTGACTGAGAATTGGGACACGGGCGAAGGGTTCCAAACCATCAGGATGGTGAACAACATTCGCCTAAATTTTGAGGCCTTCGGTGGCAATCAGGAACATGGCAGATTGCGTGATGCAACCGCTATTGGGCTCTGGGAGTGGCTAATGCAGCGGAGGAGGGCACGAGGGATAGAAAGAAGATCACTATTTTTTCACCACGATAGATTTTTAAATCTACAAGGAAGATAGAAGATGACAAACCCAAAATAAGATAATATTATTGATAGAAAAGTTTTTTTTTGTTACAACTCTAAACTGTATATATAATCTCTAATAAACTTAGAGTCCTATTTGGTATACACTAAAAATAGGATTTAAACTCCAGTAGAAATTCTACTTAACATATCTTAAATAAAGATATCTAAATCCTATTTCTTATTGGGCTAGGACTGTTATTGACTCAAACTGATAAATAAATCCTAATTTTGACTAATACATAATCTAAATTAGCTAAAATAGTAAATAAAAAAATTATAGGAATCAATCTCAACCTTCCAACTGATAATTATTTGCTAAATTTGGATGAATATCTTAGAAGATATGACCTTCAGACTAAAATTATACCAATTCTAATAGATCATAATTGAAGTTGAAATTGAATTTGGACTGAATTTCTAATTTCACTGTGAAAAGGATGTAGTTGTCCTACATCAAATCTCTCCATTTATAAAAAACTTATTCTCAAATCAAAAATTGGAGTCTCAATTATTGCAGTTGTGCTCCTTTTAAACTATTTTCAATATAAAACTTGATGATGTAAATCAGTAAGATTTCTTCGAATAACGTCTTCAGTACTTTGATCTCTTATTTTTCTTTAGCATAACCACTTGAACTTTTACAGGATTTACTTCGACCTTATTTGAAATAAAATTTTTGTCCACACTAACTTATGATTTATTATCATGGAATGAAAGTATTTTTTACAAGTTTACTAACAATTACTATAATAATTTGAATATATCATTACAAAATTTGAATATTGCATAGTGATAATTTTTATAGGAATTTTCTTCAATTATTTAAGAAAATTGGCTTTTGGTGAATTCAAATAATAATCTTAAGTAGCACAATCAACATTTTCATAAGTAAAAAATTATTCCTTACAGCTTTCAAGATTATCAACTAATTGGGAAACACGACTGAGAAATTAGTTTCTCTCTTCTTTGTTGCCTCTTGTTAACTGAAAGATATGTATTAGGATTTGTCGGAGACACTTAAACGGAAACGACGACCGCTTCATCGTCCTTTGTCCAGAATTAGAAAAAACCATGCCAAGGTAATATATAGCATGTGAATTTCCATATTTGGCCCCCAATTGTGATTCGCTGTTCGGCAATAGAACGGAAGGTGGGGTCAATTTGGCGGTCGAGTGGATGGTTGACAAATCCTTTTCGTTGCGTTCGGACGCATGACACTGCTTTACATGCATTGGCTCAAACGGCATAAAATACAAGGAAAAAACCATCCCTTTGAGACGTACAATAATACCCGATTAGTTGATTGTTTAGATAATCTTTGGAGACTATTTTTCCAAATTATGTTTAAAATTCATTAAGTTAATAAAGTTCATATCAAAAAAATTAATAATTGATCATTTACCGAAGGAAAACCGAAAACCACCCAAATAGGTCTAAATTATACTGACTAATCAAAATATTTCAATCTAATAGACACATTAACGACCCTCAATTTACAAATATTGTATATTATGCGTTGTGGTTGTCAACAGTGAACCGGTTGATCGAGAAGGAGAGATTTGAACTTAATCCACCGTCTCATTAAGTCCTAAAAAAAAGAACTAAGCTTCGCGAGTCTTTCCGACGCCTTGCCATGTCATGATTTAGTTCAGGATTAAAATCAGAATCAGTATTTTTTAAAATTATTTTTTTTTCTTATAAAAATAATATTATTTATTTTACATCATTATTAAATTAAATTATTATAAAAAATTATATAATTTTTTTAATTTAAATTATTGTAAAATTAATTTTAATAAAAAAATATTAATTTATAAAATTAATTTACTAATCTTGATCAATACTGAGATGGAACCAAATGGTGCCCTAAATCATTAACCATTACAAAACTATTTAGTAGTATTACTAGTGTGGACCGAGATGTAACTTGACCATGGTTGTGCGCTAAATCTGGGTTAACCTGGGGGCAGAATCGGAAATTCACCATTTCGACCTTGTCAAAAGATAGAATAAATGATATTGGCGGTGCCACTTTTCGAAAGGAGTCGTCTCCAGGCGCCACATATGATAATGGTGCCGTTGATGTGGCCAAAGCATTTATTCTTTTTTTGTTTTTATTTTCACCTCTAAAACAAAAAACATTTATTTTATTTTCTATTTTCGATTCGACAGAGGTGCCAGGCGTCCTCGATACTCTGAAAATGTTAAATCCCTTTTCCCAACACCCAACCCGACCGCTCAATCCACTTCCTTCCAAAACCACAAACGCCACGTCAGCCAATCTCGTCCGTCGTCTAGTTTGTGAATTTTTTGCTTATATAACCCTGAGAATATCTCCGATTGCAATTGTGCTATTGAAACTATAACAGTTGCCCCTGAAAGTACGCAAAATCCAACAAAAATAAATTTATGGTAAGATAAAAAAAAGAAGAGTCGACTTTGTCATTTTGCTTGATACATTGTGAATTTAATCTTAAATCCTAAAAAGTTAATATAAAACTTAAAACAATTATTTCACCTATTTGATCAAGTTTTACTGGATTATTTCATCCTAACCTAAATGAAATAGAGATAATTATGTAAATATTTTAAAAAATATAAAGGTATATTGTTTGTTTTCAGATCAAAGTCAGGATCATTTCGGACTCCCCGGCTTATCATCCAAACACTAAAAATTTGATCAGACTAACATTATATAATTTAATTAAATTTTAAGTGAAAAATGACTAAAATGCCCTCGGACGCTAGAGACCCTCGTGAGCTCGCCACGCGAGCTCACCCGGCCAACTCCCCGGTTCCTCACACGAGCTTGCTCGACAAGCTTCCCACGTGAGCTCCCCACACGAGCTCCCCCGGTGAGCTCCCCGTGCAAGCTCCCCCGGCCAGCTCCCTGCACAAGCTCGTCCCGCGCGTTGCGCACGAAAACCCTAAACCACAATAGAAGTTGAGGGTAAAATAGTCCAGAAAAAAATTGAACCACTCGCTAGTCAAATTAATAACCAAACACTAAAATTTTGATCAAATTATGTTTTTACATTTTAGTCCTCATTTTAACCTTGACCTTGACCTTGATTTGGAACCAAACAAATCCTAAGAGTTTTAATATTTTGAAAATTTAAAATTCTTAATTTGAAAGTTCTAATAATATATTTATTTTATCAAATATATAAATTTATAATTTCAAAATTTTGTATTTATTTTTCTGAATTTTTAAATTCTAAAAAAGTAAAATTTATATGTTATTTGAATATAAAATTCAGTATATGAACTCCACATATTAAATTTTAAAATTTAAAATTTTGAAATTCAACTAATTTTAGAAAACCAGTAAATCTTACTATTACTGAGATTTAAAAATTTTAAATTTTAAAATTTTTTATAATAAATACTGAATTTTTATAGTTATTAAAATTTGTAGGTTTAAAAACTTTGAAATTCAAAAAAACAAACCAGCTAGAAGATAATTATAATATTTTCATTAGGTAAGATGCAATTACTAATATTTTTAGGGGTATAAATGCAAAACTCCGAAAATTTTACAAGCTGTCGATTGGTTCGTCAATTGAGTCGTAGTCAAGTCAAACTCCTTTTTCTCGATATCATCGTCACCAGGCAGCGCCTCCCGGAAAAAAGCATTTCCCGCTTCTTCTTTAAAACCCCTAGCTCCGGAGGAAGATGATCAGTCAACTCTGAAGCTCTCGGCGGAGGAGAAGCGATGGAGTACCCTGGCGGCCACTATCACCACCACCACAACTGCTGCGAGGCGGAGGCCGGGGTGTACCCGCCCCAGGGGAAGCCCTTCCCTGCCGATCGGGCCGACCACCAGAGCTGGTGGGCGTCCTCGCCGCTCGCCCGGCAGCCCACGGTCAGGGTTTTCACCAAGGCCGAGGATAACTACTCGCTGTCCATCCGCGACGGCGAGGTCGTGCTCGTCCCCTACAATCCCCGCGACGAGTACCAGGCAAGCATTTTGTTCGCTTTTTTGGCGTCTTTTTTGTTCTGAGATTAGGTTTTTTTTTATACTGATTTTGCTGGTATTTTGCCAGATTTCTTCTCAAAATCAAAGTTTTATTATTCTTCAAAAATGTTCCTGCTAAAAGTGTGACGTTCTGTTGATCAATATTTGGGGTGTTTTACATATGCAATTCGTTGTTTTTTACTGGTTTTGGTGCTATTTATCCAGATTTCATGACAGAATTGGTTCTCTATTTTTCTTTGATTTCTTTCCTGCCAAGAAGCTCATCTCGTGTTATTTGGGATTTTTTGGTGCTTTGCTTTTTATGATTTCGGTTGTGTTGTGGATTGCAGCACTGGATCAAGGACATGAGGCCCAGCACCAAGGTGAAGGATGAGGAGGGCTTCCCGGCCTTTGCTCTTGTGAACAAGGTCACTGGAGAGGCCATCAAGCACTCAGTTGGAGCTTCTCAGCCTGTGAGATTTCATTTGCTTGAATTCAGATTTAGTCTTGTATAATTTGTGTTTTCATGATTGGTATTTCGTCTATTAATTTTGGAGCATTGCATCTTGATTTCTTTTCTGGAGGGTTGAGATGGAGTTCATATATTTATGCTGAGTACATGAGGCCATTTCTGTTCTATGAAATATGTATTTGGAGCATGTAGGGGGGGCAATATTTGGAATTTCATATACAATATTAGGAATGCAGGAGAAACTTGTCTTATCCATGTTTAAAGAACTACTACTTCTGTTTGTTGCTGTATTGTTGTCTTTTTTCTTGTTCTTATATTTCTTGTTGCAGGTGCGTCTGGTTCCGTACAATCCGGAGTTCCTTGATGAGTCTGTTCTGTGGACTGAGAGTAGGGACACTGGCGAAGGGTTCCGATGCATCAGGATGGTGAACAACATCCGCCTGAACTTTGACGCCTTCCATGGCGATGAGGACCATGGCGGAGTGCGTGATGGAACCACTGTTGTGCTCTGGGAGTGGCTCAAGGGGAAGAACCAGAGGTGGAAGATTATGCCTTACTACTGTAAGTGCTTGCAAATTCAGCTCATTTTTCATTGGAACCACCGGCTTCTGACTTCTGAATTTAGGACACAGAACATATTCCGAAAATCTACAAGTCGAATATATTCCCAATAAGCTTTAAATCTAGAAGCCGAATATATGTTCCAAAAGCTATATACGATAAGAATCTCTGCATTATATTGTCTTGCATACAGAGAGTTCTTGTTCTATTAGATTACTTGCATTGTTATGTTCAAATGCAGCAATGGTAATCAGAATCTGCTAATGTTGCTTTTCCTTCGCCTCTTCTGGTTGCAGGATGGACGGATTGGCGCTGATATTGGTACACATTTATGTAGTTGTGGCCTTCATTGCTGCTTTGCTGCTAGTACTACTAAGTATCTAAATAAGTTGCCCACTTGTGATGGATGTACTTGTTCTATTTACTTGTTCCTGAAACTGAGAGATGTAAGTTCTGAGATTATGGAGCTTGTCTGAATGACTTATTTGGAATTATCATCTCGGGTTTTCTCTTTAACTGTTCTCTCATGATTTGTGGGTAAGGTGTGTTTGGTAATGGATTAAGAAACATGACTATTGTGATTAGCAGAATTAGAATGAGTAATTCTGCTCGCGATCATCAGTTTGCTAATTAATTAGTCATATGACGATACTTCATGTTGTCTCAGCTTTTCCATGGGGATTTGATTGGACACATGTACAGTTCTCATGGGATTTATTCTAGAAAAATAAGTTCTACCATCGCTTTCAAATGCATAAGCTTCATACGTTACAACTCACCATCAGCTCAGGCCACGGGTTGTCCATCTGCTTCACTTGATTGTACTAATTCTAATATCTAACACAGGCCTCCGGAGTCAAAAGTACTTGGGCGAGAGTAATGTTAGGATGAATGAGCTGCACACATACACAAGTCATTCTCTTGTGCCACTCATTTCTTCTTCTTATTCAATGTGATTGGAAAGGGAGAACTAGAACTTTTTTTTTCCAAGTGGTGGGCATCTTCCAATGAATTGCTTTCATGTACGTGTGTACACCTGTCTTGGAGACCAGGAACCATGCCGACAGAGAACAAGTGCTAATCAAACTCAGTGACGGAAACATATCAATTGTTACTCGAAGACTGTCCCTAAATGAGCTACGGTTTGCGCTCGGAGAGTCCTCGCATACATGGCATACATGAAGGTGGAGGTAGGTTAGAACACCACCAAATGATACGACTTTATTCGCTCAATTTGTGTGATGCAAAATGTCAAAAAAAAAAAAAGAAAAAAAAAGAAGAAGAATTCAGAATCTAAATCGTTCACATTAATCCGCATTATAGGTTATTCGTCAGTAGAGCTGACGAGTTTTTTTTCCCCTATTTTTTCTTTCTTATCGATCAAAAGATTAAATTTGAATAGTTTTTCTGTAATATCAAAATCAACACGATGGTCTTAAATGAAAAATTCATTTATTTTATAAATCTTGGTCTACGCATGAGTTGGACTTTCGGAATGCAGTTTGGTTTGAAATCAAAATCATTATAATCCTATCTTAATTAGCCTATTATTTAAATATCAAAAAAATAATCAGACTATCTTTATATTACTTTTAAAAATTAAATTTAAACTTTAATAAATAATATATCCAATGGTATAAAAATTCTAAAAAAATTTAAATCATTCACTAATCAAACTAGTATTCAAACACTAAAAATTTGATTAAATTTTTTTTTTACTTTAATTTTAATCTTAAACTTGACCTCGATCATAATTCCGAACCAAACCGTATCTTAAAAGCTCTATTTTATTTCATGTAAATTTTTTATAATTGCTATAACATAAATAAATAAATAAATCCAAATAATTTAAATTTCTATTTTGAATTATCACCGTAATATCACATAAGAACGCAACATGTCAAATCATAATCATCTACATATCATTTTCATTATAATATGACCTATTTTTCTATTTTTGTTGATTTTAATAAAAAATTATATCATTTGCACAAAAATAAAAAAAAAAAAACCCTAATCCGGAATCCATCTCTTTCTTTCCGTCTAAATCAACTTTTTTTTCTGCCATTTATTCGCTTTTCCCATTTTTTATCCTTTTCATTTTTTTTTCTCATTGGGCCCTTGGGAAACAGAAAGCCCGTCTGGCGGAACAGGAAACAAAAAAAGCGGCCGCGGGGTCCACCAACGTCGCTGTCCACGCGGACGCCGGCTGCTGACGTGGTGGTTTTCGAGTGGGCTAAACGTGTAGTCGAGCATGGGATAACGTCATCCGGCGCCCAACATGACCGAAGCCAGAGTAGGAGTGGGCCCCGCTCTGCAATTTGGATCGTTAGGTACACGTGTCTTAACGCCAATTCGTTTTTTAAAATCTACTCCTGTTTGCTTGTCTGTAGCGGATCCGTTTTGTGGCGTCCATTATAGGGCGCCAGCCTAGGTAATGGCTGGTGAGTAATATGGATAATCATAGATCTCATGTTGTTTGTATTGCAGGGATGCAACTTGCAATGGAGTTAGTATTATGAAATTAAACTAAAATTCAAGCAAAATTCTCACTGAAATGTAGATCGAGAGCTACCAATGGCTCAAAATCTTGGCTACGGGTTTTCTCGAAATTTTAGACTCTGGTTCGTCATTAGACCAATTTAAGTCGCGTAGACTCCTTTTTCGAGAGCAGAAAGAACTATTGCATTAATAACGACGATGCACAGACAAAATGGCGGCATTTCTCATTAGGATGCAGATCATGCAAAGGTTGCTTAATGATCCGATCAACAACTTAATTAATTTTGAGATATATATGTTTAAAAAAATTAATTGTAGTTCACACATGTGAACAAGGCAATTTATCAGAGTAATTAAGCAATTCACTGAGTAGGGTAATTAGGGTCAAAAGACAAGGTTGGCAAAGGGTTTCATCTCCACAACACAAAGTTGCTTACGAACCCATCAAACTGCACCTTCAAGTCTATGTTCCTCATTACTCTATAAATTTCATTATCCCATCTCTAATGATTTTGCATTAGCATTAGCCAACTAGGTCAAAATCCCTTGGATGTGCTAATTATCTTCAAAGTGAAGCCGCTTCAAATAGCTAACTAGGGTTTTCATGAAGATTACGTGATAAAACTAAGACAGTTTCCCTCAAAAAGAAGAAAAAAATAAAAGAAAAAAAAAATACAAAATCTTAATGTGCCAAACATGTTTTTAAAGTGAGCTTGAAGGAGATACGTGTACTCTTTATCACCCTCAAGATTTTTTTCTCAGTGTGGGTCATTAATTGTTTATTAGCAATAAGCTAACATTGATTAGTAGATTAATTTAGAAACTGATATATATGCACATATATGCACATATATATGGTAGGTAGTCCCATTCTCGTACCCCATGATTGCTCAATCCTAATCCTCTATAAAAACTAGGAATTAGAAGCTAATTACTTTGTTAATCCCACTTGGCGGGACTACATGGGAGGGAATATTCCATCATCTTCTCCTCCGGCTTTTGTTGCATGAAACAAGGGTTTTTGATGGCGGGAAGGCCAGGTCTTCACCTTCACACCAAGCCTCACGCAAAACTGAAACTTTACTTTGAATAGGAAGCATCATCACAAGTGAAGCAAATCATATGAAAACTTTAACCAACCTCGCCATCCTTTTCCTCTAACAAAACCAATCCACTTGGAATAAATATTTTATTTCGAACATTTTCATCAGAATTTTTAGGTTCTTGATTTCCATGATAAACAAGCAACGAAGAAGAAAAGAATTGCAAGTACATGAATTATTAATCTATATGATAAATAATTAGAACTCTATGTACAGTGAGGGAATTGATCAGTAACATGAAATCTAGTTTAGTACTTCCACATGTTCTCCAAATCCATGACCGGGCCAGAGGAGGAAGGGTCGTTGAGATCGTCGTAGGGGAGCTCGTGGTTCGACACCACCGACGAGATCTCGGTATTGTGGTCGGTGCTCGGGCCGGTGTCTTGGCTGACGATCGACTGGTTGGACAGCTGCTCCACCTTGCACTGCTGCCTCAGCAAAGCTGATGATGCTTCAGTTGCAGCAGCAAGAGCTCGAGCCATGGCCGGGTCCTGGCGCAAGTAGCTCGATCCCAGGAGCCCGAAGCAAGGATTTGGAGGTGCAATTTGCTGGTGATTATCGTGATAAACCGGGATTTGAGCTAGATTGTAAGGATTCATATGGTTGATGCTCTGCGCCTGAGGCTCCTCCATTGCCAACAAGCCCGAGAAGCTTGTATTCATCCCTTTGTAGTCGAAGCTTTCATCCGCGCCACCATTGATGAAGCTCGAAGTCGGCCTTGCCATAGAATTATATAGAGGATCCATAAGAGGAGGCAAGGTAGGGGAACCGAAGAACTCATCTGCTGCCACTGGGCTCTTCTTGATCCCATTGCTCTTGTGGAATACCCTACAAACCACCCATTCATCCTGCAACCATGAAACCCTAAGTAATTAAAAATCACAAAACACAAAAAAAATATATTAAAAAAAAATTGAAGATCAAGAGTAGGGTACCTTTGAGGATTTGGGGAGGTGGCGGAGGGAGGTCCTGCCCTCCAGTCTGAACTCATGCATGACCCAGTTGGTCTTCTCTCCTTTAGGCGCTCTTCCTCTGTAGAAAACAAGGGTCTTCTTCATCCCCACAAGCACTCCTCTTCCCCTGAAAATCTCCTTGTCCTTCCCTGTAGCCTTCCAGTACCCAGCCTCAGTTGCCCTATTGGTCCTCATCCCTGTAGGGTACTTCCTGTCCTTGTGGCAGAAGAAGTACCATTCCTTCTCCCCCATCTTTGCCTTGCCTACACACAACAATTATCCATAATAAATATCAAAAACAGCACCAAAAATACAACAAAAAAGAGGAAAAAAAATAGAAAATTACGAAGGATTAATTACTCGGTAAATCCCAAGGCTCACACTTGTTGAGATCAACCTCTCCCATGGCTCTTGCACTGAAGCTGTGATTCAGAACCTTCGGAGAAAGGTAGTGGGTGATGATCTCCTCGTCTGTCGGGTGGAATCTGAACCCTGGAGGCAAGTCCATGCACTCTTCTTCCATGGAAAAAAATCGATATAAAGAGAAAAAAAAGACTAAAAAAGATGAGAAATTCAGAAGAAGAAGAAGAAAGAGAAGAGGGTGGAGTTAAGAAAGAAGAAAATGGAAGAGAGAGGAGGACTTAAATAGATTGTTACGTGCAATGGAAGGAACTTCTCTGACAAGCCGCTTTTTATAATGAAAATTTTTATGTTTTTTATAGTTGGATAATGCAATAATATTCTGTCTTTTGTGTGCTTTTTTTTTTTTAGAAAATTTGATTTATTCACATGCGATGCAGCTTCTAGGCATCTTCTTCTCGATCTTGTTGGACCGAACCCGTGTTTTTGGCATTGCTCTTGTGGACAGAGATTAACAGTCAACTACTGTCAGTTTTTTTATTTATTATTTTTACAAAGTGAGATAAATCTTTGCCTCTTTTAGGGTTTCATGCCCTAAAAAGAATGTGATCAAGTAGATGTGGCTATTGACTTGGCTTCGAAGACTGCCTCTCTAAAATAACTTAGCCGCAAAATCAATGACATCTGCTATTTGATATATAATATTTATTCATTATTTTCAGTAAATCTCTAGCCTTAATTGCATATATTAGTGATAAATTAATGATCGAGATTCATGTCAGTCCAAATTTTTATCTTTTGAATATGATATTTTCCTTGCATTTTTTACTGCATTTTAAGTGAACCAAAGACTGAGAAAAGCTAAGCTTGTCAAAGATCACAATTTTTAATAATAAAAACAATTACATTTGAGATTAAAAAAATTGTTTTGAGAAAGGATGAGAGCTTGTTGTGAATTTTCTTTTTGTAAAAAAATGGGTGAATCCAGTCTTGCGGCACGGCTGCGGTCCCGCTGCGTGGCGGTGAATCGGAGACCGCGTGCCGCCAGCTCGCTCTCTTTGAATTACCAAAACACCCCTAATATTCAATAAATTAATTTTCATCACAGTAAATTTTAATGTTTTAGGAGGGAAAATGTGATCCGGGGACCGGCTGCAGCTGTTCCGGAATGTTGACTTTTTTACCGATTGGACCAACTCATCCCTGACGTCGCGTTACGCCAATCCGGTTCAACCTTATCGGCCGGACCGAATCGATACCCGCCGACCGGGCGACTCGGGGCATCCGATCGGTCAACGTGATATGAAGTCAACGCTATACATTTTGAAACAATCAAGATCGCGTACGGTCTGATTTGGACGGTTTTTTTGAACCGGTCCACTCCAGACCAATTTCACTAGCAAATAATAAATTGCCACTAAGTCAAGGTTTATCCAAAAACCTCGTGGTAATAGCGGTTTAAGTCAAGCTTGATGACATAATCTACGGTCGAGCATACAGCGCTCGTGCTACAACGGTGACGAACGAGCATATGGTCACGCGATTAGCATAAGCTAAACTCCTTTAAAATGCTTAATCTGTTGTTAATCACGATTAGAAAGTAGTTTAGACAGGGATTAGAGATGGGCGAGTTGGATTAGGGGTAATGTGACTCGGGCGAGTGAGAGAGTTGAATCGGGAGGGAATCTTCGAGTATAATTCCAGAATGACACATGGAGACGCGGAAGATGCGGGCGGTGCCAGCTAACACGTGTCGGCCAAGTCTCTTTGTTGGGCGTCATATGTTTGGGGCATAAATCAATAGATGTGTGGCCAGGAGCACACACCACATGACTTGCATGCGAAGTCCGTTTTCCATGTATGCTTAGTGAGTTGGATGTCGGACGCCATCATGACATCATGCTGTAGCCATGCATCATTATGCCCCATTCTTGTTTCGGGACAGTCAAAATTAAGGTTTTAAGTTTTCATTTGGTATTCATTTTTGGTAATACCCATCGAAATCGATTTATTTCGATAATTTTAATTTTTTTTAAATCTTATTTTGGTTTTCGTCAAATTATTTTTTTATTTTTTTGACTAAATTTTACCTTTCAATTTAAATTTTTTTAAAAAATTAAATAAATAAATATATAATATTAATTTAATTTTTTTTGTGGTAAAAAAATAAAAAATACAGGAAGAATCCAAAAATTACAATTTTTTAGATTCAAATTCGGATCTTAATTGACCTAGATTAAAGTCTTTTATCACTAAACTAATAATAATTTATGATATAATTATAATATATAAATATAAATAATATATATTTGAAATCCGAAATTAAAATTTATGGTGAAACGATTTTGTTCACGGCGGAAACCGAAAAGTTTTGGCCGAAATATTTCAGTTTTAACCTAAACGATTTCGGTTTCGACCAAATTAGTTATTCAACTAAAATTGGGATTTTCCAATTGTCTTTTTTTTTCTATTTTGAATAACCAAAATTTAATCAATTAGTACTAATCGCAGATATTGTCAATAAAAAATTAATGATTGAAATTAATTTTAGATAAATCGCGATATAATTATTAAAATTTTTATTTATTTAAGGATTTAACGATGAAAGAATTGGAAACGGAGAAAAGAAGGAAAGGGAGAGAAAATGTGTGAGGAGAAGGCAATGGAGCTGCTCAACTGCTCTGCCTTCCAAAATGATGAGGAAAATTCAGTTATTTAGGCGGGAGCACACCGCCGGTGTGACCACCTCTTTATTCATCACGTGCTCAATAAAACACCATGTTGGACTTATGCGATGACGGCATTGAAATTCCATTCGGATGCAAAAGAATAAAAATAATAGTAACAAATACAAAAAAATAACTCGATTTAATCAAGTTACTTCTAACATTTTTCTTTCGCATGATCAGCTATTTTTTGAGCTAATGTGAAGGTAAACCTAAGCCCACAAGCTCATGCATAGTGGCAGACGGGCTTCGTGGGCTTGAATGTGACCATTGATGGGCAGCAGAAATGGCCAACAAGCGACAATGGCACCCATAGATTCAATATATTCCTCGTTGTATGGTTAGAAATTTTAACAATGCACGACAATAAACACTTGTTATGGTACACAGGATGGAGTAGATATATGAACCACAAAGATCTCCATTTATTCATACTCTTCTCAAACTGAAATGCTCCTCTAGCGTGCGTGATTGAATCGCCAGTCTTCTCTGCTCCTCGTTGGCTCAGTGGAAATAGGTTTCATCATGCAGTATTTCCCTGCATAGCAAGTGCTCAACCCCTCCCTGCTCCCACTGCAGCCATTCAAGCCCATGAAAACCCTCTCTTTCCCTAGCTCATACCTCCCCATTCTCCTCAGGTACTGCTTCCTGGATAACGTAGGGTGAGCCCTCTGCTTCCCGTGCCTGCTGGCCATGGGGCCTACGGGCACTGGAACTGCATCCAGCCCCATTAGCTTAGCCACAACTCCCGGTTTGCACCAAACAACGGTCTCTCCAGCGACTTTGGACGGATACACAAGATTCCTCTGGTAGTCCACTTGGTGACAGTCACCACTGCATGATTTCCTTCTAGCACTGCTAGAACAGCAAATTGACCTCCTGCCGCCCTGGTAAGCGCTGGATTTCCTGCCTCCAAAGTTGCAGAAAGTAGATCTGTACATGGCATCCCGTCCATCAAGAGAGAATCGGGGGTACTGGTTCAAAGCAGCATTTCTTGCGGTTTTTAAGACATCATTGTTGTTCACACACGACATACGCCGGTGGAGCTCACCATAGTCACTGAGCTTGGCCCTCCTCGCTGTTGCCTCCTCGAGATCCAGCTGGAGAAGCATCTCCTCTAGAGTCAGAGGGCTTTTCTCCATATTGTTCTCTTCTGTGTTGGAGCCAGCCACGGATGGAGCAACAATGCACGAGACATCATGCTCACTCTTTCTCTGGTTCAGAGTTGATGTTGAGCCAACACCGTGACAGAAGCTCTGGATGCTTCTCTTCATCTTGGCTGCAAGGGAATTCTTGAGGAGGAAGAGGGAGGGGTCTTTCATGGGTGAGTGGTGGAGGGAGATCTTAGGATAAATGGTTGCTTATGTAGAGAGTGGCAGGCCATCACAGAGCGTGAATGAAGTTAATGAATGCGGTGGACTTGTTAAAAGGAATCAACACAATCACATGAGATAAAGGGTGGGAGCTTCACAGATTTCTCACACGGTTAGGTCTTTTTGCAAGCTGCCTGTAAACAAACTAAAAAACAATATATATATGAAACAATGCACCACTATTTAATTTTGTGTAATCTGTGAATAATCCCAGCAAAACCAGCATAGGTTTACGATAAACAATGATAATAGGTGGGATTACACTCTAGCTAGTGGTGCCACCAACTGAAACTAAGCACTAGCCCACTAGCTTCAGTACTAGAGTTCAGATACTGTACATGCATCCCCGGCAATGAAAGCCGTGAAACACAAGGATGAAAACTGACCTGGAATTATGCTTTTTATGGTGACCTAATGGTTGTTGTGCATAGAAGAAGACGATGATGCATTTCGTCCGAATACTTTCGCACTGAAGACATCCTTGTCTAACCTCCCTTTGAAAGAAAACCGCTTTTTGAAATGATCCTTTATCAAGGAACACCCTAGCCGTGAGGTAGGAAGAGATCGGTTTCGCCTTAGATCAACCTCACTCTGATCCTGGCTAGCACTGCTGCTGCTTCCAACACCATTTGAAGTTTTGATCCCTTGATTGCTTTGAACAGATCTATGAGCTATATGAAAAGGGTGAGAAAATGATGGGGATCCTCCAGCACCATCAGTTTTCAGACAAAGTGGGCATGGTGGCTCGTGAACTTGACTCTTTGGTGTGGTTTCCTCCAAGCATTCAGCATGGAAAACATGGCTGCAAGGGAGCACTCCAGCAATTGGCAGATCACCATTTCTAACAATTCTATAGGAACTCCATGGAGATTTCTGCCACAAGAACCTCTCACACAATGCACATTTCTGACATGTAGCTAAATTACTAGGTGTCCTCAGTTTTTCTACATCAATGTGTTCAGTGATATCGACTGCATCACCATCGAATCCATAATCATAGTAACTGCTGACATTGCTCCACCTGAATCCTTCCCGTCTAGAACTTGTACCTGGCTCTGGAGAACCTTCCATCCTCTGGAGTTCAGTTAGTGCTTTGTGGAACTTGAGATCCGGGCTCAAAGTGCTCTCAGGTGAAGTCCTATTACCGTCATCCGGTGCCATGTTGCCACCAATATTTGTGCTTGCTGTTTCACTGGCTTCGAAATCAGAAACAGGATTCCGGAAAACAAGAGGATAGACAGGTTTTGACATGAATGAGCGTCTACCAGAAAAGTTACAAGGTGGAAAGAAGATCGGTTGCTTGTTACTGGATGACCACTGACTTGATTCTGAGAATGGAGAAGCAGACACAAATGATGCTCCACCAGGAAAATGGCTCTACATAGTAAGTGGAAGAAGATGCTTAGTGCATTATGTTGCTTGCACTTCATACAAAATGGAGATTCACAGAAGATATTACCTCATTAGCCCGAGAAAATACAGAGAGCCCAGGTCTGGCTCCTGATTAAGCAGATAAAAAGTGAACACCAGTAGCAGAAGAAAGAATGGGAAAAAAAACCATAATGTTGTAAGTTAGCTATTTAAACGACTAATTTATTGGGAGAAAAAACAAGTTTATTTCCATCTACATGTGGAATTGCAAATAGCTTGAATTATTGGGATGGATAATTCCAGTATTAATGGATGCAATCTATAATGATGCATTGATCTCTATCTCTTCACTTACTTATTCATACTGTAAATAAATGATGATGGGCTCAACATCTAGAGTTCTGCTATATCTAGTTACTCAAGTATGATCAGGACAGATGAACTCTCATGACAACTCTCCAAGATATCAAAATCCTTCGTTTTTGTCCTCTAGTATATTCTGGTGCACAAACAAAAATAGTATGATGCCAATGATGGACTGAAAAGCATTTAAATCAGAACATTATCTTCTCCTACATCTGAAGGGGCACTAGCTATTGGGGCAGCATTCATGATTAACACACTGGTGAGCCTTTTTACATATAAAAGGATTAAATTTCATGATTAGGAAACTTTCCACAGTGTTATTTACGGTAATGAACAAAAAATAGAAACTCAATCTAAACCCAATAGCTTCCAGAAAAAGGAGTAAAGCCCATGATCAACCTTTCTCTTTTACTGCTGCCACCAACTGATAAGAATGTTGCTGGGGGCCACTCCCTCCAAACCAAGGTTATACATGGTCCATGTTATAAAATAGATAACCAAATATCCTTATCCCTTTTTAACTAAATTTTTGGCCTTTGGTTTTCATTGTCAAATATCCTAATCTTTTAAACAAACCAACTTCAATATGTGGAACTGCCAGTTCATATAAGATTCTAAAATCCCTCCCTCCTGTCAACTTTGCCAATTCTTTTAATCTCCAAAACTATCCCCTCCCATACACACCTACATCCTGAACCTATAAGCTATGAGGCATCCACTCCCAACTCACTAGTACCCTTCTTTGACAAGCTCCTCTTGAAATCACAAGCAAGCTAGCAAAAGCAGCCTTGTTTCTACATCTTATTAGCACTCCCTTGCATAAAATATCCTTCTCATAAATGACAGTAAAATCAAAACTTGTGTTCACGAAAGAAGCAAGTTTGTTACATATAATAATAGTAAAGATTTGCATTAGACTATAATCATGTTCTAAGAGTGCATATAAAGAAAAAATCCTCTGTGAAAGAACCCCTTACATGAATCAATAGCAATCCCTCAGAAAAGTACCTTCAAGTAATTAAGGTTGTAGTACTGGAAGATGGTAACAAACCAACACACCTTCTCTTTTTCATCACATAAAAGCTATGTGTTGCTTAGGAAGGTGAACTAGCATGACTAATATGTTAATAACATCTTCCAATGTGATTGGAAAAAATTATATTAACCCCAAGGATATGCATAATGAATATTCAATCAGAAATGAAATCAAAAGATGTCAGCTTTTGTTAGGAAAAATAAAGCTATATACAAAAGGCTGAGAAGCATGTTGTGACATATAAGCTTTGGAGTACCAAGCAGGAAGATCTTGCCCTATCTCTCAACATTAATAGGCATATTAAACCAATGTATGGTAACTAGCAAACTTGTGCAAAATATGTGGAATTATATATAGGAATTAAAATGCTCAACACTTGCTTTCTCATCCTGTCAAAGAAAATCAAGCTTCAAATTAGATTATTATTGGAAAACATTAAACTTTTCATCAGTCTTGATGTTATTTTCCACATTAGTCTGACATCTAATATTCACTTTCATGGCCTTCACTTCTCCCCTTCGAGGGTATTCATTGAACATAACATAAGATATAAAATTGTTGCCAAAAAGACCAACATGAATGACAGAGTGACATATATAAAGAAATCAGATAGGATTATCTATTTTACTTGAGGTGAATATATTCTAGGTAAATGTCTCAATGATTGTTGACAGAATAAATGAATTCTAAATTACCTCCTGCAGGAGTGGAGAACTCTCCAAGATCAAATCTGACAGGGGGGGTCCAATGCAGAGAGGGAAAACTTTCAGATGGACTCCCATGATAAGAAAGTGCCCCATCAGACACAGAGTGATGATGATTAGGAAATCGACGACTCCCATGGTCACTATTCATACCTCTTCTAGTTCTTTTCCTTTGTGAGGATGATCCATATATAGGAGCTTGATGATTATTATGCAACAATCCATCTGAATGAACTCTGTGTTCCCATCTCCTTGACAATGATGGGGAAAAGCTAGAATTTGTTCTCCAATGTGGTTCACCGGGATCCATGGAACAGTCTCTACTAACAGAATGAGACTTCTCATGTGGCCCAGAGGCCACACAGCAAAGCGCACCCGTTTTAGCTATCTTTGATTGATCTGTGGCCAAGTTATGGAGGCAATTAAACCAAGATCTAGAATTGACAGTTTCCTCTGAAGAATGAATCCTCAGTCCATAGATTTTGCCAAAAGCATCCAAACCCAATTTCCTAAATCAACATGCTAGGTGAAAATACTGACCAAAATCTGCAGCACACAAACCAAACCCCAAGCGTTACAAGTAGAAAAAAAACATTAGAGCTGAATGCTAATTGGATACTCCATTAGGAAAGTTGTCCACATCTCTCTTAAATCACAAACTTTGCAGCTATAATCATGCATGCTGTTCAGAATTTAGATATTCATCACAGGGGGAAGAAGCCTTATGCAAACATTGGTCATCCCATCAGCAGCTTGCAAAACTCAGAAACTCAAGATGTGTTTTAACAGAAAGTGTAATAATTATCACTATTTAGGATAGGTCACACATAAATTCGAACATGTAGACCTAATAAGCAGCACATGGGCCATAGAAAGATCTGAACGGATTAGTTTGGTACATAACAGTGTTCAACTTAAATCCTTCAGAAGCAAAGACAAGGATACTGTAGCTTTGACATACTATAAAACATTTACTTGTAAAACCAAATCCAAATTTATTCATTCATTCTTTCCAGAATACATTCTACTCTTTTAGGTCGATATCAAGGATGATTCACTAAATATTTTATCATAATAACCTGAGAATATGGAACCCAATTCTAATAAGATGATTAATTTGTTTTCATGCTAAAGCCCATTCAAAAGTTGCACCTTTTCTTATGTAGAGTGTTATTTAGTGCTATGATAATCAAACAATCCATATTATGGTGCAGTCATAAGATTTCAAATGGCCAAACCTTCAAAATAAAGCTCTCCGTGTTGCTATACCAAAGAGCGAAAGGAAAATAGAAACAAACTAACATCAAATCAAGAAGACGCACGCAGAAATTTCATCCGTATCACAACGTACGACTCTAAACTGAATCCAAATCTGTAAGCAGCTAATTTCTATCTCAAAATCAAACAATCCATACTAAGCAATTCCCTAAATTCAAGCACCACAAAATCTTGCTCAAAGACATGCGAGAACTACAAGCACGGATCAAATAAGAAAAGAGAACCTTTACATTAAAAAATTCTATATTTTGCGGTTAAAAATCTGGTCAAAATATCAAATTTGTCCAATAAGAGCTCGGAATAAAACAAAATCATGATACGCATCCTCAAAAAAGAGTCTTATCGTACAAAAAAAAAGAACTAAAAATCAAATTTTGTGCAGGTTAAACGAATAAATAGATCAAAAACCCAGAATCCGATTTCTGACGGAATAGATTTGGGGAAACGGTAAAAAATGGAAAAAGGAGGAAACTTTGAATAGGAAAAGGAAATATGAGCACCTGGATGGATTGTAGGGTTCGGATTCTAGAAGTGATTGGGCGAGAGATAGGTGGGAGAAGGCGGAGGAGCCCGGACGGTGACGATGGGAGCGGAGAACGACAAAGTCGGAGGCCGACACTTCGCTGCCTGCTTATGTGTTTCTCTAATAATAAGATATATTGCGACATATCCCCCTAGGTTTTCTGTTATTTTTTTCTAACCCGTTCATAGGGATATCTTCCAAAAATATCATAATTTTCAGGGTAGTATTTGCGAAATTCGCAACAGCATTAACAGGTGGCACGTGTGGCTCCCCCTAGATTTCACACATGTTATGCACGTGACAGAATATTTCCATGAAACAATTTATCGGGACCATTCCATCCTTTCTGGAGGCCCATTACCCAAAGGCCATCTAGCCCAAAATACTACCTCGTGATCAGAAGATACTTGAGTTGATCGCGAGACAATCGCATCCAGACACGTGTCGGATCGAGGATAATAATGTGCTCCCACGGTCGCATCGTTAATGTTCTGGTCCTGATTTTTGATCTCGCCCTCGCTCCTCATATCTGCAGAAACGAGGAAGGAGACGAAGAGGAGCAGCAGCAGGTTGGATCTCTTGGGGTCTGAAACCCTAACCCTAAAACCTGAGATCGGCCCCATCAGATACGATCCCTACTTCAATCCTCTCTCTGTTTTCGCAATCAATTTTTTTGATTCTGCGATTGGATCGGAGCTGCTTGCTGATTCAGATGGTAATATGTTTTCTCGATCGCTTTTTACTCACTTTTATCCATGATTATTTGGAAATTTGGATGGGAAGACCGAAAGTTTTGATCTTTTGGCGATCTCGTGGTCTGATTGGGTCGTGATTTGGATTTTTTTTGGATCTGAATGAGTTGCAGGTGGAGTTGGAGGTGGTGAAAGCGGTCGTCTTGGTGGCCGCATTTTTAGTGGCGCAGGTTCCGTTTGTGTGGCCGTCGCCTGTCACTGTTCCCGCGTTTTTATGGTCTCCTGATAATTATGGGTATTTATTTTTCTTTTTCGAACTCTTTGTGGCTTGAAAGTTGTTACTTTCAAGCATGGATTTTGATTTTCAGGATTTGGCTGTGGAAGAAAAACATCAACGGTGTCTCTGGTTAGCCAATGCATTCATGTTTATGGAGAAATATTAGACTGCATTATGCTGCATTACTGCATTACTGATGAGGTGTAAAGAAATTACATTTCATTTGGACATCTACTTCTGTGCTTTGTAAACCTTTTGTCATTTCCTTTCTAGCCAGTGGGAATTCCTAATCTGATTTGTTGACTGACTAGTTGTGGGGTGATGTTATGGATATATGTAAGTAGCGGACGTATGCCTGATACATTACCAGAAATAGTCAAGTAGGAGTCACCTTTGACTACATTATGGATTGTATAGAGCTTCACATTGGTTGCTGTAAGAAACAAAAACAAGCTAGAAAATCTCTATCTTAAATCAGACCTTGGTTCAAGACAATTGCTTGAAATACAAAAACACGTCTACTATGAGGTAATGGCAACTTTTGGATATCTGGGAGAGTTTATGTGAGAAACAAGTGCTGTCCTTTCTTTTATTGTCATGTGACAGGATCAATTGCTGACACCTAGATTGTAAATTTTGTGTGTAAACTAGATATTTAATTCCACAGATTGATATTTTAGTGAGCAATTGGATTTATTAGTCAGGTCTTTTATCACTAAATATGATCACTTGTTAAATTGCAACTATTTATTTTGCGGTAGACCAGCTGAATATCAGGTGTGCTAATTACTGAGTCATGGACGATTGTTCATAATTTATTTAACGAATCAAAAAGATATGTCTTCTGATTATTTAAGGGTCTAGAGGAAAATCTATTTCAGGTTTTCACCCTTTAAAGCTAAAAAAATCAGTTAATTATCATAAATATATAATAAGCTATGGTGATTGGTGAATTAGTATCGTATAGGACTAGAAACTTATTAGAGTCAAAGGGACTTCCTTTCCTGCCAGATAGGATTAAATGTTTATTTTCTGCTGATAGTGCATTTGACTTTTTCTTGCTAAAGGAACCTTATGTTCCTTTCAAGAATATCAGTGATGTTGATATCCTGTTGTATCACTAAAGAAAATTTATTTGGTGTCAATTTTTTTTTTCTTATGTATTTTTGCTAATTGTTCTTGAGGGGTATACTTGGCATGCTTTTTGGTGCTTGATCTTTTCCTACACCTGCTGTTTTTGTTGTTGGATCTTTTAACATTACAACAAGACAACAGATATAGATCTCATATGATTAACTTTGTGCTCCTCAGATCATCACCACATGGTGTCAAAGAAGTCATCAATTATCAAACAATCTCTTCAAAGGATTTAGCTAAGTTTGTTATCTCTGAAGGGAGCTGGTCCAACTTACTGGTACTATTTTCTCTTGAAGAAATGGGTTATTGGGTTTCATCTATAGCATACTTTAACCTTGTTTAAAAGGAAGGCATGAGCCTTGATGAAGAATTCTTTTGTACTTTACAGTGCTTTATGGAGGGACAAGCACAGAGAGTGGATGTTGCACTTGTGTTTGTTGGGAGAAAGGTAAAAATTCTGTCTTCTATAAATGCATTACTTGCAGAAGCTGTCCTTTACCATAATGCTGATCTATACCTTTATTTATTTTATTTATTTTATGTTTTCTTGAATATTATTTTTTGTTAGACCAAAAGATTATTTTCATACTGTCATGATGGGAAGTTTGCCAACTTCAAATGCAGGGCTCAGGGATAATCCTTTCTTTGCCCATGCATGTAGCAGTGTCCACCTTATGTTTGCCTTCCCACACTTGGGAAAAACTAATCAATAGTTTTCACATATATTTCTACACTTCTTAGATCTGTGAATGTTATCATTTACATTTTTTCTGGATCAAGTGCTATGCAAATGGTGTAATATTTGGACAAGCAATGTTTGTTTGAGACCATGTTCTGTGCCTCTAGTTTAGTTGCTACTGTTGTGGAACTAAGCTTTTTATTATGTACATTAGTCACCGACTAATATGAATTTCTCTTATTCTGTAGTTGCGATCATCAGATATCTCAAAAACCAAGTACCAGGACCAAGCATTATTAGACACGCTGAAGGTAACTGCAGTTCCTTCATATAGAACACCACATTTTAGTAGTAACCTTTTATGTTTTCTGTTTTAGAGAAGTCTACCTTGTCCTTGCTTCTAACCTTTAGTTATTGTTTTGCATTTATGACCAGCTTTCTCTCGGTAGCTCCAACTTTTCCATGGCATTTCCATATGTTGACTTATCACAAGGGGCAGACACATTCGAAAATTCCTTGATTTCAGGGTTTACTGAACATTGTGGGCATGAGTTAAGAGTAAATCATATTGCATATCTGGAATCTTGTCATATTGATGGCAATGACCTCAAGAAACTTCGAGACTTGCAGTCACTTCAGGTAATCAAATTATATATCTACAGTTTTTCCAACCTATAACTTTGCAAACTCGGTGGATCTTTGATGGAACTGCATTGAAACTAGGATTTTGTTGGTTCAAGAATGAAGAATGGGGGAAATGGACTAGCTGATTTGGTCTTTTTCTGTAATGAGGGCTCTGTGGAGCTAGATCAGATCAAATCTGAAGGTATATCATTATCAGTGAGCAATAGTTTAATGCTCATTCCAGTTTGATTTATATTCTTGGGGCTATTTTTTTATGAATTTTGCAGGGGAAATTTTATCTGACCTAGTGAAGTTTCTGGATCAGTCTGGTGCATCATATTCCATACTTTATGCTTCCAACCCATACAAGTCAGTTCAGTACCCTCACCTTGGAATAAGCAGGTTTCTTGCAGAGAACCCGAGTGTAGATTCTTCAGCTCATTCAAAAATTTGTGATAGAGTTTGCCAATTCAAAAAGTCTCTTTTGGAGGGATTATTTGTTGTAAGTTACTCTGCCCTTGTCTGTTGCAATCATATTAAACACATTACATGGGGTTCTGAGTTTTTTTTTTTTTTTTTGCTAGTAGGCAATTATACAGCTGGAACCAATTAAACATGTCAATTTGGTTTCCGTTCTAGATAAGATTCATTTACAAAATTGTAGAATCTGATATATTACAAACTCATCTGTCCATCAGCAAGGTAGGATGTACGTCTGATACTAGCTTATATATTATCTAAGAATCTAGTAATATGCAGTTCAATATGCAATGTTTTTGACTTCTTGACATTCTTTCCCATGTAACAAAGTTTTAATTCCAATAGATTTTATGCACCAACTGCCTGTTTGAGTAGCCTCGATAATCAATTAATGAGGAGCATGTCCTTATAATTAGTTCTCTTAGACCAATTCTAACATTTTCTATGTTTTTTGTTCTAGGGGATTGTGCTTCTTATAATATTAATATCAGGCTTGTGCTGTATGATGGGAATTGACACTCCTACAAGATTCGAGATTCCCCAGGACTCGTGATGTTATTGAAAGGGATCTTCTTGCAACATTTGGTGCTTTGTCTTCAGACACTGGGGGTTATGGGTACCACAGTTTGTATGTTTGTGTAGTCGTAAATCTACTATATCCAGTATTGTTGCCAGATGCTTTTTGTTTACTATTCAATATTCAATTCCTAAGATAAAAGCTCTGTTAGTTGCAAGAACAGTGTCTGTTCTTTGATGTCTGGTTCATCTTTAAGTAGAGCTGTACTCATAAGTGCACTTTTGCACTACTTTTTCTATCAGATTGATTATCTTAGCCTATGATAATGTCCAGGAATTCTTCATCCATATGATTTGTTGTTCCAAGGAGCTTAATCTTTTGAGGATCTATTATTTCTCTTTCAATAAAATAAAATTTGAGGTCATTGACACTAGATTTCATTGCTTTTGCAAATGGGAAGAATTGCAGGGACACGTTTTGAACTGAATACAAGTGAATGAAAAGGATCTATCAGAACTGGCAGTTTGCTCTCAAAAGGTAATCTTGCTGAACTGGGACCTTGCAAATAAATCCTCTCTGCATTGAGCCATACACTACATTTCATTGAGTATCAGATGAACCTTTCATTTCTTCGCCCTTCAAACAAATTCAGTCTTTTAGGGCTCTTCTGAAATCGGGTAACACTGCCAGTGGTTAAAGCAAAACCCTAAACCCTAAACTGTTGATGAAAAACTACTAAGTTAACAATAAATTTATTACAGTGTTTAATTTGTGCTTAATATCTCCTACTTTTCACTCACTTCAATGAGATTCCAACTGGATAACTCTGCACTAACTTCATCAACTTAATATAACAATCAAACAAAACAGCTGAAATTTTCTCAAAATGGTAGTCCCAATGCACCAAACATGTCTCTGGTGCCTCATAAAAACCTTGAAAATTTCCATTCCAAACAAATATGACAACTATTGCATCACAGAATCCCATAATTGAAAATAGATTTAAAAGGTCCTTTTCCATACAGAACTGAAGACTTCCAGAAAGCTGTTTCTTCAATATTTAATCAATTCAGACCCACAGAATTAAACCATTTGCAAAGACAAATCCTGCTTGCTCAAGCAGAAAAGAAGGGGAAAAAATCTTCTTTGATTTCCTCTTTCGCTACTTAATGTCTTACCTCAAAGCAAGATGTCTCTTTTTTTACTTTATGGTAAATCAAACCCAATGGTCCTACATCTCATGCTCTTACGAACCTTTTATCTGATCCTCTCTTTCTGTATCTAGTTGCACAAGCTCTTTTCACTTGCTTTTCCAACTTCATCTCCATTTCAAATCCAAGAAATATCTCTTTCACGGAAGCCCATCCTCTATTGAACGATAAGGTGCAGATATGTGTCCCCACCTTCAACCAGGAGTGAATGGCATCAGACACAGTACAGGTCTTGAAGTGGTCTGTAGCTTCTGCAGCCATTGCTATCACCACTCAAAATATGTGATACTCAATGGAAAGGAACACTCATGGCATATAAAAGACCTTTTGTACTTACAGAACTTATTTATAGGGATATATATGCAAAAAAACTTCACAAATTTTTTTGCAAATGAAAAGACATGAGCATTAAATCCATTCTGCTTTCTTGGAGGAAAAAATCAATTTGGGTGTCGATGCTATTAAAGTGAGGCAGCTCCTTGATTGAACATTTAGTTTTATCTTCTTTGTAGATGCTTAGGTGCACTTCTCTTCCATCTGCAGGTGAACTCAAGAAGGGCTTGGATCCCAAATCTTACCTATTTCTTGAGTTAAAGAGGTAACTAGATTTCTACTTGGAGAGGAATCTATTACTTTCTCTTTTACATTTTACCCTTACTATGTTATTTGCCATGCATCTCTAGTAGCCCTTGGGGCAGCTGAATGGGTACAGTGCACAGGTTGCAGAGAACTATCTCTGCACTGCAACACCCATAATGATCTTTATTAAACTAAAGCTTCAAACTTTTAAGAAATCTAACCTTTTATGGTAATATTTTGTAATTTGATATCATTAAAAGGAATATATTGAGATTTCCATTTCTTTATGGATCATGAAAAACTCACAGAAATCTTCATTTAATTTTAGCTTTTTGTTCTAAATGCGTTTGACTTTCCATTACTAAATTTTTCACTTAATCTCGGCACTTAGTTTGGTATAATGCCTCCATTGTCTAAGTGATTAGGAACCTAATCACTTGCTTTCTATACCCATTGGGTCCTGTATCTTTCTAGCAGCTGTCCTCGTCGCCTTGAAAAAGGACACCGAAGAACATGCAGCGATTTTCAACCACCACCACCACAAAACTCTATATAGAGAAACTTGTGTAGATATCCTGTTGTGGTCCTCTTCCCTTTCCCATTGATTTCCATCTTCCTCCTTTGTTGATGGAGAAGAGAGTGAGCCTTGTTCTGAAATCTTCATCAATGGCTTCGCATGGAAGCTCTGGAAGTCTGGTGCAGCCAAGGATGACTTGCCTACTCTTTCAGTTCTGCGAATTGAATTCTGGTCAGAGAGAAGTGGGCAAGTTGTCCTTGGCTACATTTTTCTTCCTGCTCTTCATGCTAGGCCTTCGATGATACATTGATACTTGCTATTCTTCAGATCTTATCTTTGTTATAAGACTAGATCTGACATGAAAAGAATTTATCTGCATTCTTTCTTCTTTTTCCAGTAATATCTATTGCAGGTGTCGAAATTTTTTGCAGTCTATTATGCATATAATTCAGCTCAAATTCTTTCTTATTTATTCTCTACTTTCTGTTTCAGGTCTGGATATTTTTCTTTGTTCCTTGTGCTACCAGATTTGTGGTTTGATTTGCAAATTCTCCTCAATGGAGAGCATTTTTGTTTCCATTAATTTTTTGTGATGAAATCAACAGGAATGCACATTGTGTCCTGCCGAACTGATGTTGTTGTAGAGCTTTTCTTATGCTGAACTTAATTGTAGCCTTTTCCTGTCAAATATCATTCTCAAAATTAATTTGATTTGCTTTTATTATGCACCAACAATGCTATTTTTGCTAACAATTAATCATGTTTATGCGTTGGAGAGGCAGCACCAATCTGCTCTCATGTGATGGCAAATTAAATGGATTCCTTGTAGGATTTTCTGTGTGATCTTCTGTGATTCAGTAACCATGAAAGCCTTTTTATTTTCTTGAATTTTATTGAAATTTGAACATTTCTTCCTTCTGCTGGGGAGAAAGTAATTACAGGTGAAGTTTGGATTATTCTACACTTCTTGTTTTATTAGATCTCCATTAAAATTAAAATTTTCTCAATGCCTCACATTCCTAATGTATATATTCAATTTATATGTCAGTGAAAGAGATAATCACAGCCTCAAGGATCCTCATGTTTTTTATGTACTATTTTGTTTTTTTTTATTTTATTATTTTTCTTCTGTGAAGTTTATCATCTTGGATCTTTTATTGAATAATATTATTCAGCTATTTCTCAATGCAGAAAGGCAAGAACTATTATCTAGAAAGATACATTGATTCAAACAAAAAATGATACAATTGGGAAATTGTTCTCTTTAATTGTTGATAAAATGATACAAAAAAATGTATGGGCCCTGACTCAATCCGGCCTTACAGAAGTCCAAACTTTGCCCCAATTGTTGGACTGCTCATGTGATACGGCCCATTTGTAGGCCCAAAATCAAGCCCATTTGACGGCATTCACGTGATCTACGGAGATGTGAAACCGCCAATTAAATTAAAGGCCTTTTAATTAAATTTCTTTTATTTATCTTTGTCAAATATTGTTTAATTTCTTTTTTGTATTCAAGTCTTTCAGTCCAATCCAAATCAGAAATTAATTATTGATTCGATATTGTGCATTTATTTTTTAAGACTATAATTTTAAATTTAAATATAATTAGAGCATTACTTTTCTAAAAAATATATTATAATAATTGAAGCGCACGTGACTCCGGCGGGGTTAATTTTTTTACCGGCGGCGGAAAACCGGCCTCTTCATCCGACCGCCGAAACCGCCTCGCGATCCACACCCAAATCAGATCCCGAGGAAAATATACGGCCAATACCGCCTCTCCCGGCAGATGGGAAGTGAAAAACCCCGTGCGCGACGGAGAATAGCCCGTGAAAAAACCCAAGCCCGACAAGCTCGGGATGAAGCCGTTAAAACGGGCCATGTCTTCTCGTCCCACCCCACACTCTAACCCTAACCCTAATTCCCAAGTCCCGCTCCTCCTCAGTCTCGGATCTCTCGGATTCGCGGTGGAATTAGGGTTTCTGGATGGAGGGGGGAGCTGGAGGCAGCGACGTGGAGCTGCTGTCCAGGACGCTGCAGTTCGAGCACAAGCTCTTCTACTTCGACCTTAAGGAAAATCCCCGTGGTCAGTATCTCAAGATCTCCGAGAAGACCTCCGCTACCCGCTGCACCATCATCGTCCCCGTCGACGGCATCCCCTGGTTCCTCGACTTCTTCGATTACTATGCCCATGCCGACGACCAGGAGACCGCAAATAAGCAGCTCAAGCTCGAGTCAAAGGTCCTTTTTTTTTAGAAAAAAAAAATCTTTTCTTCTCATGTGTTTTGTCCGTCTGAGGATTTGTGGTGTTTTTTTAGGTGTTCTACTTTGATATCGGGGAGAACAAGCGCGGACGATTTCTCAAAGTATGTCTCTGGCGTTTCGATTGAATTTTTGTGATTTTTTTCTCAAAGTCTGTTTTTTTTTTTAAAGGCGCTTGATTTCCTGCAAGACTTGGATGTTCATGTTTAGTGCAAAACTGGTTTTTGTGCTCCCAGCTTATGATAGAGTGCAGTGTGAGTCATTGTTGTTGTTATTTAAGAAAGTGCTTGTTTGAAATATAAAACATTAGAGATGGAATAAAGTATTGTATGTAGTCACAATTGAAATGGGTATGCTGAGGTGTAATGCAAATGCTCCATATGCTTAAACAAGTTGGAGTGCGTGTCCATTACGGTGGTTTTTCCACCTTTCTCATAGAAAAAGTTGAAATTCATGTGTAGATATAGAGTATTTGATAAGAGAAGATGTAAAGAAGTAACCTTTTTTTAATCGAAAAGGGAGTAAGCTTTATGTTTTATGAGTTGAGAATAACCATATGGTAAAAGAAGGATGATTAGATTTTAGAGTGTAATTATAGGTATGGTGATGTTGGTAATACGCTGTTAAATCAAGTGCAAACTGGCTTTTATGAGTAGCGCCAAGGACAGAATGCAACTTTGGGCACATTGTACTTGTCTTGAAGCTTTGTAGCACATCTAATTAATAAAAGTTAAAGGAGCGACAAATAATGTTGACATGTAGTTTAACATTTTGTATGATGCACATGATGTGGCATATGTGTTGACAGTCTTATTACGAGTCGTGAAAGTTACCGGTATAACTATGTACTGAGTAGGATGTATCGATTTAACAATTTCTTTTCTAGCCTCATTTAATGTTCATCTATATTTAAGGCGGGATCCAGAATGTTTCATATTTTGTCCTTTCCCTTTTCCTCCACAATCTGCCGTATATCTTTAAGTCAATATCTACATCAGTGCACTATATCTAATGCTTTTGATATTTCATGCCCTCATTTATTTCGATGATTCTCTTGGATAATGACTCCAGTTGCTGAGCTAATTCTGTAACTTCCAGTGATAACTGAGCAATCTTCATGAGCTTAAAGGAGCACAAGTATTTGCATACTTGACATTCTTTGGAGTCAGAAGTTGCTTGATATATAGTTACTACTTTCTTTTGTCTTAACTAAAATCCGACATTGGTAAAATGCCCTGTTTTGTCATCCATAAACTCCGTTAGCTAATGTTGAACTTTCTCTTCCACGTAATGTTGTGAATTGCAATAGTATTTTTCTCGAAGTTATTTTCCTTTCCTATATCAAATGGCAACCAAGTGCACAAGGATTTCCTCCTTTATTCCTTCTGTTGCCTGCCTTAACTTTTCATGCATGGTGGCCCTTTAATGTATCAAACAACATTAAGAATTAATTGTTACCTTTGCCACATGTAGTGACAGAAACACATTAGATAAGTGTCTTTCTCTATCTGTGAATATCACCAAATTTTTGTAACTGATGCTCAATTATTTGGTTGTTTTTTAGTGGTTATTTCTTGCGTGTATCTCGCTTTTTTATTTTATTATTTTTTTGGACATTATATATATGTTGGTTAGCATTGAGTTAGAAGTTATAACCATTGATTGGAAGGAGGGATTGAGATGTGGGATAAGCCTGATATTGATGATAATCTTAGTCCTGATTGTAGATAAACTTAGGAAACTGGATATGAGAAATTTGTAGTAAAACAAAAGGAAACACAAAAGAAGCAACTGTATGTTATGGAGTATTGACGAATTGATCATGATCTTACCAAAATTGTAAGAAAAAGGTTAGGATATTTGTAATATATCTTGTATAGCACTCAGAATCTTCTGAAATTTAGAATTTACTAATATACTAATATACCAAAATTTGCACAAAGTGGAATAACTATGTATCCAGTAGACCTTGATGTGAGATGTTCTAGTATGGATAAGTTGTAGTCCTTGAACCATATCTATAAGGGATGTTTTATCATTTTAGATGAATAAGTGCTCTTTTGAAGTGAAGTCTGGTAGTTGGGTTTCCAAATCTGATGATGGAACAATATGTTTTTGTGTCTAATTTGGTATTGTTTTGACTCTTTCTGTGAAATTGATTTTCTAAATATAGTAGTTCTGATGCTAAATCGGAAACTAGATTCAGTTACTATGGTAGCGACCGTAGCAACGGATCTGGGTCATCCAGACCTGGTCTTAGTGATTTGGACCATTGAATTGCCACAGGTCTGGATAGTTGGATCATTATGGTTTACATAGCCGGACTCCAAATCCGGTCATGTGGTTGCTACCATAGCAACCTGATCCAATTTCTGAACTATCTTGGAAGTTAACTGGGGTTAGGATTTGTTTATTTGGTTTACATACGTATCGGTGAATTTAGCAACTTTTGGTCATCTCTTAGTAACCATTGCTCTTGTTTCAACTTTCAGTTTTTCTTCAAAGTCTTGTTCATCCTTGAATGCTTACAAGAAGTGAACACAGTATCAGTCAACTAGGTCTCTTTTTGGTCAGACATTTTTAGCTGTTGGCAATTTGCATGTGAAAACTTTTTGGTAGCCTATATATGTGAAGACATGAGGTTGGTTTTTGGAGTCCTGTCAGCTCAATCACTGAGATGTTTTTCTTTCTTAAAATCTTCTCAAATTACTATCTTGATATTCTGTATCTGATACAGAAGGATTTGTTGATGCAAACCCAAATTATGTGGTATGTTACTCATGATATGTATGCTAATGACCAGATTTCTGATGACCATCGTCTGGACTGAAAAGAAATATTCTTCTTTTGGTGGTTCTGATATTATTCTTGTCAAGGCACTCTATCATATGCTTTTTCCAACAGTGTATTCATAATACAAATTCTGCTTGTTATTAGTCACAGTTGTTAAATGTTGTCATTAGACTTGTACTTTTGCAGGAAGCAACTACCTGCTATCTCTCTGCTCTAGTAATTTTTCACCACTTGTTATCATAAACCCATAGCAGCAAGTGAACATCTGTGCCAAATTTTGATTGCTAGCATAGTTCTTTCCATTCAGAATATATTGCTTTCTAAAAATTCGAAAAGCCTTAAAAGTAAAGGATCATTAATATGAATGTTATCAGAGTTACTGTTTCTTAATATAAACCTATCAATAATTGCTGATTTATTTCACATGGTTTCACAATTGCTATTTATTTTATTACAAGTATATGTTATTTTCATCAAATTTTGAGGTTGCCATATTCTTTAATATTCCTGATATGCAGATCTCAGAAGCATCTGTAAGCAGAAATCGCAGCACAATTATTGTTCCTGCTGGAAGCTCCGGTGGAGAGGGATGGATAGCATTCAGGAACATTTTGTTAGAGATTCATGAGAAGTCCTCTCAACTTTACATGGTACCTGACCAGGTATATCACATACGCTTATGCTACTAGAATGATTGCTTAATGAATCATACTGAACAGTAGTTATTAACCTTTCTTGTTGAACAGCAACACTTGGAACCTTCTGAACGCCTTCCTGGACTTTCAGACGATGTTGGGGCTGGGTTCATTACTGGCCATGGTGGCCAATTGGCTTCATCAGAGCCCAATGTCGACCGACTAATTGATCTACCCCCTCAGGATGAAATTGGAGGACTGGGCACATCAAAAGTCATCAGGGCAGACCAAAAGAGATTTTTCTTTGACTTGGGTAGCAATAATAGGGGTGATTTCCTTAGGATATCTGAGGTATGTATAATAGATTCTATAAATGTTTCATCATTCTTATCTTGGAGCTTAACAAGATTCTACTCCCTCTACTTATTTGCATATGCAGGTTGCAGGAGCAGATCGTTCTTCCATTATCCTTCCCCTGTCAGGGCTGAAGCAGTTCCATGAGGTGATTGGCTATTTCGTGGACATAACGAAAGACAGGCTGGAAGGATTGCCCACTGTGAATGTGCGAACAGTGGAGCAGAGATAGTTTGGCATCAATTGCCTGAATTATTACTTCAATCTAGGAAAAACATCGCTTTGTTATAATTCAACATGTTATCGGTGGTAGTAATAAACGGTCTCATTCTGGTGCTGGAAAACAATGGGAGCTGCTGCAACAGTTTCTACTCGGAGAAAAGGAATAACAGAAGGTGCTGTTGGAGATCAATCTCTTCACAGTGCCACCAAATGCCCTTGTTTTCCTTTGGCTGGGGATGAGTTGTAATCTAGGCTGGTTTGTTTATATGACATCTTTGGTGCAATTTTTTTTATGTTAAGACTTGCCAAGACTTGGTGCTGGGTGGTTCAGTTTGTGTGCCATTCAGTCTGTTTCCAGAATTTTATTTGTCAGGAGTTCAGTGGCAGGTTTCAGAATTGTTCATTAGAATAATTTTCTGAACCTAAAGAGGTGTTCTGCCATTGTTTTAAATCTCAACTGATTTCGAAGTTGTTGATTCTACGTTGAATTCCAAAAATTTTGACGTTTCTATAGAATTGGATCGACCAATTTGGAGAAAAATCAAGTTATTAAAATCTTTATTTATTTGGTTTGCAGTGGTAAGAGATGATTTTGTCTAATAGGCTCAGCTTGTATGGAATAATTGATTTATTGTGAGTTTAGGATTTTGTGGTGCATCAAAAAATTTTGTATTTTGCAGATTTTGACATCTTTCTGATAGTGAAACACAATATCAATCTTTGTCGGAGGACATAGGTCAATAATCCGATCAAACTGCATAAATCTTTAAGATTCAACAACAATAAAAATAGTTATTTAATAATTATTTTCATCGTTCATCGACTACCGACAGATCATGCACATCCACCGCCAACCCGGATTGACCTCAAGCCAGGTGGCTTCTACTCCATCATTACCTTCCTCTCTTCAGCTCCTTCCACACAAGAATCGATGGTTGATGTGAAATATCCAAAGAACCATTTCCTTGCAATAGCAAGCTGGCCCCTTAACGTATCCAAACAAAACAAAAGAGACAGGTGGAACATCATGATATTATCGTTATTGTCATCCAAATCTCAACGCGCTCGACCGGATTCAGTTCCGGCTGCCACCTCTCATCCCCGCCGGGGCCCAAACGCCGCAAGGTGCCAAAGAATCTAGAAAAAGATGAGGCAGGCAAAAATTTTTGATTTTTGAATTTTTGCCTGAAACGGTCAGCATTTGTTGGCATTCAAACTGAATCACACGTCTCACTTTCGAATTGATCACTTTTAATTTCACAAAAAAATAAATAAGTAAAATAAAAAATTGAATATAATAATAATAAACCAAGAGTAATCTTTGCAGCACCTTCTTCAGAAACCATATGTTTTTCCAATGCAGACAGCTCATCTTCTTGATTACAATCTAGGTTCATTCTCATTTCGTTATCAATACGTCAACAGCACTTTGCTTCTTATATCTGCTAACTGTTTGCTTCAAGCAACATCAACCACCCATGCCTTCCTTGCCGCTTTAACTGCTCCCAGAACCACCATATCACTTCTTCCCCCATAAAAGTTTCATGATTCACATGAAAATTCCACTTTCGTCGATCATGTTAAGATCATGCATGCCACTTTTTATCCACACAATGAATCACAGCCACATCCTACAGAAGATTCAACTTTGGCATAGCAAATGTTAACACTTCACCACAGCAAATGCAAATTGATTGCTTGAAGCAGCACCATCAACCACATACACGTTTCCCCCATAATCCCATTATAGTAACAGAAATCACATGAGATCTCACTTTTTCATCATACAAGATCATGCGCACAATAATGATGAACTCCACATCTACCAAAAAGTTCCAAATTTGGCACAAAAAGAACTCATCACGTCAATCTTTCCAATCACAGAGATAGTAGTTTTTGTGATAAAAAGGAAGCACAGACACCCTCTCACAAGAAAGATTTGAGCTTTGGCACAAAAAAGTAGTTATCCCAGCATCAAATACAGCAGCATATATCTCAGAAAAGGCATCCATTTATAACAGGCACAAAGACAGATTGAACTTGGCACAAGAAAAGAAGCCAATTATCAGAGAAAATATAGCAGAATATATAAGGAACAAGCTATTTTAAAAAATCTCATACAGCATCCATTTGTGACAGGAGGGAGCAGACTCAAAACATCTCACCTCCACTAACGACAAAAGTACTCCGCAGGATGCAACCCAGTAAAAAAGGCCAGACGCCTGCAATGGTGGTGATGTATGGACCTTCCCTAAGGCTCCTCTCATGCCTAATCTTGTACAACTACGGACAGGAAGCAAGAAAGAACTGTACAGTGAGGTGCCATGGTGGGATGACAAGGAGCCATCACCTTATCATCGTTATGCAGTGGTGACAAGGGCCCTGTCCCCAGAGCCTCTGGAGGATCCTGAGGCTGGGACAGGAGTGAGCTTTGGACTTGTTGGCTCTGCGAAGTCATCTCGTGCAGGAACAGTAGGCAACGGTGTCTTTGCATAGCTGAACGAGAGGTCCTTGTTTCCGGCAAGAGCCAAGAGCTCTGATTCCTCCAACCCCCTGGCAGGCCCAAGGCTGCACCTTTCTGTGGTGTGTTTGGCCGTTGCATCCTTGAATTTTTTGATCTGCAAAAATGAGCATGAAATTGCATTTAGAACAGATTATCGAGGTCACTATCGGGGTAATTTCGACTCTAAAACAAATTGCAGAGGGACATATTAATCATCAAACTACGAACTCTTCATAAATGGAATTAACGATACAGTCCCAATGAATTCATCAAGGATTTCATGAGAGAAGGGAACTTACAGTTGCATTGGTGCAGCTGAAGCTACAAAGACGGCCGTGGGCTCCCCTGTAGAACCTGAAGAAGGGAAGCACATGGACATTCAAGCTATAACACATGCTCTTATGCTCCTCATAGTTCACTTGCAGAAAATCAACATCTGGATTCATCTCAGCAAACTGGCAAATCTGCAAACAACAAAATCACAAAACTCTAAGATCTCAAATCACCCTTCAATCAACAAAAAGAAAAAAGTGCAAAATCCAGATACTTATCATCGAAAAGCAAATTCCTTTTGACATACCTTTGGATGGAGGGCTCTGCAACCTCCACAGCCAGGGGAGAAGAAATCAACAACGACAAGCCTGTTGCCTCCGTCCAAAAGCGATTCAACGAGATCATCAGCAGACTGGATCTCCTTCATGTTGGGATGCAGCCCCTTCTCCCACCACCTCAATCCCTTCCCAAGCCACAGATTCGTCTATAAACCAAACCAAAACATCAAACCTAAAATTTCCACGAAATCAACCGAAAAATAAAAATTCGGTTTTGAATCATCCGCTTACCTTCTTGACCTGAAGACCATCAGCGGTTGCCTTTAGAGGCATCGACCTAAGATCCTTAAAATCTCCAAAAATCAATCTTTCCCCATAAAATGGATCCCTCATTGGGGAAGACCTCAGAAACCCAAAACCCGGCCCCTCCGGAGACGGACGGCAGCGAACGGCGACGGAGCAACGACTCCTTCTCCTCGGCGAAACTGCAGCACATCGGGCACTGGAGGGCGAGAAGAGGCAGCACCGGCTCAAAACCTCCGCCATGGATCCCAAAAATTGGAGCTTTTCCGCCAACAGGCCAGGAAAAATTAAAGAAGAAGAACACGATGATGAGGAGCGAGGAGGAAGATTGCGGAGAAAAGACGGTGCCTTTTTGGCCATTTTATCTGTTGGTCGTTTTATGATTTTATCCTCAAATCGGGGTCGTTGGTTCGTTGGAGAGACCGGATCGTTGGATTTGCGGCAATTACAGCGTCCACGTGGCGGAAGCACGTATGTAGAGAAATTGCCTCTAAGGTGCGAATCTTTGAACGTGGATAAGAAGATAAAGACGCGCCACGTCAGCATTCAGACGATGAATTGTCATGTGATTTTACGAGTATGCCCTCTGATTTAGGTTTGTATTATTCACAAGCTAAAAATAACATCATTAAAAATGAGAGATAATTACCTATAAATTTCTGTAATTAGTCTTAATTACTCACAACCCCGTAATTTCCGGAATAATCCATGTCCCTTATTATTATTTAATCAAATTTTTTTAAAAAAATTCTGATTTTACTCCCGTTCTTTTTACAATTAAACTCTTAAAAACTTATTTTTTTTTATATTTAAGGTTCCGAAATTTATTTTTTATAAATAACACCCCGAAATTACTCTGATTTACAGACAAGTCCTCGAAATTCGGATTTTTACAAATAATACCCCGAAATTATTCCGATTTATAGAAAAGTCTTCGAAATTCGATAGCGGCCGGAGTGGCGGCGAGCGTGCGGCGAAGCCAGAGCCGGCGGCGGGAGCGGAGGCGGAGGTTGGCGCGCTGGAGCACCGGCACAAGAGAGCAGACGACCTCGGCATGTGGGACGGAGGTCGTGCATCAACAAGGCCTTCGTCCTCGACCTCGGTCCCCGACCAAGGCCTTGGTCTCCGTCCCCGACACGCGGGGGCCTCCGTCCTCGGCAAGATAGCGCGGACGAAGGCCGCGGCCTTGGCCGGGGACGGAGGTCGAGGCTGAGGCCGTCCGTGCCCGCTGCCGGCATGCCGGCCTCAGCGTTCATCCCGTGTGTCGAGGCCGTCGGCGCTCTCGTGCTGGCGCGCTGGCCTCCGCCTTCACTCCCGCCACCGACTCTAGCGTCGCCGCTCGCTCGTCGTCACTCTGGTCGCCGTCGAATTTTGGGATCTTAAATATAAAAAAAATAAGTTTTTAAGGGTTTAATTGTAAAAATAACGGGGGTAAAATCAGAATTTTTTGGAAAAAAATGGATTAAATAACAATCAGAGGGTGTGGGTAAATATTTTCGAAAATGAGGGGGTGTGGGTAATTCCGAAAATTACTAGGGATTGTGGGTAATTAAGGCTAATTACAGAGTCTTATAGGTAATTATCCCTAAAAATGATTGGTGGATTTTTTTTGAGATAAGATTTGTGGATAAAATAGTTTACCTAAAAAATTGAAATAAGTTCATGGACAAAAAAAAAAAAAAAAATTATCTGGCTTATCTTACGCCCAAAAACATAATTGTTCAATTTTATTTATGAAAATGGAGAAAAAGTTAATTTTTTCGCCAAACTCAAAACCAAAACGAATATTTAAAAGTGTTTTTAATAATAAAATTATTAAATATGTTTTCTAGATTAAAAATGTTAAAGTAAGTGGCCAAATAAGCGGATCACCACAGCGCGAATCTCCATCGCTGGCTGATGAAATGCGATCACGAGGCTAAGAAAAGGTGGAGCGAGAGACAAGACGAAGAGCAGACGCCGACTCTCGACGATGATGCAACCCCAACCTTCGGCGGCGGTGGCTCCGCCGCTGGATTCCGGTGGCGGCTTATCTGGGGCGGAGGCGCCCCCAAAGCAGGTGGCTATGGCGATGGACCGGCTCTCGCGCGCGGCCAGGCTGATCGCGGACATTCGGCTGGGCGCCGACCACCTGCTTGAGTCCCTCTTCGTCGCCGCCGACGCGCCCCATCAGCACTCCGCCAAGGCCGCGCAGCTCATTCTCAAGGAGGAGTCCTCCATGCGCCGCCACTTCCACGACCTGCGCTCCCTAGGTCAGGGTTAGGGTTAGGTTTAGCGTTATCTGTGAAGTTTACGCTTTTGTTGCTGATGGTGTTGATGGTGGTATGATCAGGGAGGCAATTGGAGGATTCGGGGGTTTTGAGCGGGTCGCTGAAGTCTCGGGACGATACCTGGGGTTTGCACATGCCTCTGGTTTGCCCGGATGGGGCTGTTGTCGCTTATGCGTGGAAGCGGCAGCTCGCCGGCCAGGCGGGTGCCTCGGCTGTTGATAGAACAAGGTATGTCGCGTGCTTTCCTTGCATTGGACTGGATTGAGTTGAAATGTTTATTCTGCTTTGGAATTGTTTAGTTGCATTGCAATTGATCTTGTGAAATTAGTAGAAATGAGACCCTAAAACAGTGACTTTGGGGATAAACGTTGCTTGAATAGGACTAGGGTTCTCTATACATAGACTGATTCGATGAATAAAGAGAGCTTTTTGAGGCTCCAATTGTAGCGGATATAATGCTAAGGAGAAGAGAATTGAGTTTGGTGTTAAGCCTGCTCTGAGAACATTTCCTCTTATACTCCTTGCATCAATTTAATTGGGGCAGCTGAAAATAGATCATCTTCCAAATTTCCAGATCTTCAATTTGTGAGGTTTGCATGCGCCAATGAATAAAATAGCTTCAAGTTTCTTATTGCATCATTCATTTTCCATTTAGATCACTTCCTTTGGGTAAGATGTAGATAACTGTGTGTGAGTATGTATAAATCAGCCTCCTTCTTTTACTGGTTATTTCTAGCATTCCTGAAATCAGATTCACTCTCTTCAACCCCATTTAATTTGGATGAAAAACTATACTGCTGGAGTCTGTTAAAGTTCAACCCAATTGATGAGGAGTTCTGACGCTGATCTTTGCCTTGTAAGCTTGATCACATACATGAGGTCCATGAATAGTCAGAGTATCTTGAAAAACAAAATAATGTTATTAATTGCCAGTATATGGGTGTCATGGTTGTCATGGTTATTTTTGACCATAGCTTAGACTAAAGATTTGAAGTTTGGTGTTCCCTTGAGATTATAAATTACACAGGCAAGTGCAAATGCACATATTTTTTAAAATAGGATAAATTTAATCACTATCTTTTTATGGAACTATGAACCATTAATACATCCAAAAATTAGTAATATGAAAGTTTTAAAATACGGAAGATATTTTATTTTTATGGATAATTTTCACATATGTTGCACATGTAAACTCATGTTTTTAGTATAGCAAGTATGGATTGACAAATTATTTATTACTGTAAATTATTCATTTTCAAATGCCAGAAAGAGAAGGATAATTTTGTCCAGTAAAATGTGACATGCTAAACTTTTGCTTTTATTATTAGTGTAGATAACAAGATATTAAATCTGGAGTTTCCCATCTAGGGGGCATATGGAGTTCGTCTATATGAAGCAATAGACTTTCAAATCCAATTATCTCTTTGTTTGTGATGGGCCATCATTCTTCAATATAAACATCCATATTCAGTTGAGTTAGTATCTGTGTTTAAAAAAGGTTGACAATTACTATGGTGGAAGGAAGAGCATATCTTTCTGTATGTTCCACAATTTATAGTCTTTTGTTTATTGTGGTGAACAAGACAGATGCACATGTTTCATCTGTTGAGGAGCACTGAAAACCTCATTTTGTTTTCTCTGAAACCATTTTCAACTGGTTAATTGCATGCTCAAATTTTTCAAGAAAACATCTGTTTCTCCTTCGGAGTGACCTTTATAAAGATCACCCATGTCACGTATATACATAGCACTACATCTCTATACGAGTTAGAAACCCACTTTTTGCATATACATTATTTTTGGTTCTATTTATGCATTTATAAGGCAAAAAAGGCAGTCAACTGGTCCAATGGATTTACTTGTTATTTTGATGGTGCTATCCAGGCTTGCTCTGAAGGCATTTACTGACCAAAAGAGGCGGTTCTTCCCTCACCTTGGGGATGAACCTTTGGACCGAGCTTTTGAAGGAGAGGTTGGAGGTGGGAAGAGGCATTGTGGTCCCCGGCAGTTGACCATGGGCCATAAAGGGGACCTGAGTGAAGAGAAAAATTTGTCTGTTGTCCTAATTAAACTGGAGAATGAAGCTCCCAACATGAAAATCTTCACATACCAGCGTCTAGATTGGTTAAAGAGAGCTGTATCATTGTCTTGTTCTGGAAATGATAGTTTCTCAGACCAAGCTAGGGAACAGAACATTAACTCTGTGAAACCAAGATCAGGTTCAGGAAGTGCTGCAACTTCAGATCCGATTGCTATAATTGAGTTGTTAGTGCCTGCTGTTTTTAGAGTAGTTGTATCACTGCATCCAGCTGGATCTACAAATGCTGATGCTGTTGCATTCTTCTCACCTGATGAGGTATGTCATCTTCAAAGACTTCTCTATCTGACTACAGGATCTTTCTTTTGTTAGTTTCTTTCTGAGATTGTATATGGTAAAATGTTTTTGTAAGATTTCATCTTCTTCATTAAACATTTGTTTACCTATAATCTTCACTTTCTCTTGATTTCTTATAATCAGTTTGTCATTATATGTTCAATTTAGCATTTATCCATGTAAAATGAGTCTTTTTCTGCAACAAAGGTAGAGGACTTTTTTCAATGATTGCAATGTAGTCCTCATTAAATAGCAACAAAGTTTTTTGGTAGTTGTCAATTCCTCCTACTTTCATGGGTTATCTTTCATATTATGTTTAATTTTTTGCTGGTTATCATCTGTTTGGCTAGAATTTTTCTACTTGGACAATTTGGTATCACTTGTATGCCTTTAGACTTGTGATTGTGCACGTGTAATTTTCATGGGTGTTTGTTTGTATTTCTTTGTGTAAATATTTTATTCAAGGAAATCACCACTCTGGTTAATGACCTGAAATGATCCTGTTGGACCTATCTTATGGGCACATGCACTAATGCATATCTTACATTTTATGATATTTCTTTACTTGATTTCCTAGGGAGGCAACTGTGTCCATGCAAGAGGTGTGTCAGTTCATCATGTATTCAAACACATCACGGTACTTGCTGTTGAAGTTTTTTTTTTTCTTTTTTTTTTTTTTCTGTTTGTTTAGCATAGAAGCTTTGCAAATTTCAAAATTTTGGGGACACCTTATTTTTCAGGAATATGCTGATAACGCATTGCAGTATTTTAATAGCATGGATCCTCAACTGTCATTGACTCACCTGGTGGTATGTTTGACCTTTTTCTTGCTACAAGTGCAATATGACTGACTGATACTATAAATATCTAAAATTACAAACCCCTTGCAGTTAGACCTTGAACTTGCTAATTTTGCTGAATTATTATTTTTATTGCAGCATTGGATCTATCATTATCAAACATTGTTTTCAAAGGTTTGCAGGTAACAGATGTCTTCTGAATGTTTTTTCCTGTTTGATTGTATTGTTTGATGACATGATGTCTTTATGGTGCAGTAAATGTGGACGCCTGCTTATGATGGATAAGTCATTGGCTTTGTTCTTGCCTCCTGTTTACCGGCCCTATCGTCAAACCTCTGCAGTCAAACTGTATACAGTTCAATCAACAACAAAAAGTCAAAGTGGAGAAGTTAGTACTGCATATCATGTGGGATGTTATCCTGAGGAAGTATGATGTAGTGATAGTGAATTCCTGCATCAACCTGTCATCTGAAATTCTTGTTCTTGCTGACAATGTGTCTGTCATCTGAAATTCTTGTTCTTGCTGACAATGTGCCTGTCATCTGAAATTCTTGTTCTTGCTGACAATGTGTTCAAGGACCTAGCGGTAAGCACTTTATTATTTTCCTAACTTGCAATATATTCTGTGATGTTAGAAATCTATATTTGATAAATCTAAAAGCTAGAATGGTTCAAATGCATCCGTTCTCGCTTCTGCCATTTGTTTGTTCATCAGTTCTCTGCATCAGTTCAGTCATAATGAGATTTCAGTAAGTTTGTTTGACATTAGCAACAGAAGACTAGTTCAAGTTTCCACACAACATACATGTGGAATTGCTGACATGATTTATATTTTCTTTTCAAAATTTTGAAGGTACCATGGATTACATTCTTTTAATGCTCTTTGTTTAAATATGTTTCTAAAGTTCTTGTTTTAGTTTAGGGAGAAACCTGCTTAGCAGTGATGCAATCTATGCACTAAAGCAATTATCAAATCCCTAAAGAAGCTTGACACTTAAATGGACTAGGTGTCAAGATTCCCAATGATTTTTCCTGACTATTAGGTTCCCCCAGCAGTATATCTCTCAAGCATAGCAACAAATGGCTAAGTTACGGAACAAAAACAAAGGCAAAGAAGTGCTAATTTCACATCTCCATTGAATGCGACAGCAGTGGATGATAATGAACTTGACTTGCAATACAATAATCAAGAAATAGTATTGAAACGATGCCCTTCAGCATTCTTAAATGTTCCTAACTAATCTCCTAAGACCATTGATTTCTGCGTCAAGGTTGATCGCCAGTTGTATCTAAATCTGACAAGTGATTATTAACTTGAACTTTTTTGTTCTCTCTTTGCAGCTGACTTACGTGTGGGCGTCAAGGGGATCTCAGCTTGTTGCTTACTTTCGCCAGGCATATGCATGTATCTAAATCAGTTGTCTCATAACCAGTTGGATCTATCAATTCTAGCAACCTGATTTCACATTTTTCATAGTTTATCATAGCCGTTAAATATAGATTGAACTTGACAGTCATCCTACACGTGGAATGCCGTTTGGGAGAGATTTTATTATGCGAATTGGATTGAATGTCTCCCTTGTTATGGTGTTCTAATAAACTGTCTGTTGCTATATATTGTTGTGTTTCATATTGCTGCAGGGAAATCCCATTGTTTTTAGGGTGAAGTATATCATTATCTCGTGGCTCGCTCACTTGGCTTGCAAGCAAATACAGTGAAGTGAAGTGAGGAAAACCTACGATTTCTTATGTTTTCTTTAAGTGAAAAATCATATGCTTTAAAATTGTTTAGTTATTCATGGCACTATGATCTGGCTACTCTACTAATCAAAAATTTTCTCTGCCATATATTGTTAACTGAAATGATGTTCCAACAAGGATTAGTGATGCATGACTCACTTGATATCATTAGTTTGCTAATTTAATTATGTATTAGTAGTTAACATGGAACCATGATGGGGCTACTCTGCTAATCTAACATTTTAGCAAGTCTTACTGTTGTGATTACTGAAAGATTCTCACGCTTTCTTTTTTAATCATGAATGCACAGAACTGGACTAGCATAATTGCCGCCCTGTCCCAACGTCTTAATCACGTCGTTATCCTCTTGATTTCCATCATCATCTCCTCTGTGATTACATCCTCATTTTCGCTTTCTGCTACGTCTTTCTCCGGTACCAACGTTGAAATTTTGCGTTCTTGGATCTGCGTATAAGTTTGGTATGATCCTCGCTTAACAATGTGATTATATGTCATTATCATGCTTAATTTCCCGCCGCTTGTTAACTAAAAAAGGAAGGAAAAAGAACAGATAATTAAAAAGCTTGTTCTCTGGCTGTCACAAGTTAGGATTACATGACTTTGATTAATAAAAACAAGGTTGTCATCCACCTAACTTTGTTATTTTTAAGATTAAAAAAGAGATTAAGGGCGTGTTTAGTTTCCTGCCATACTCGGTAATATTAGTTTAATGCATGGATCTGGGGTAACAAAGGTTTTTTAATATTGTCTTAGTCTCTTTGTTAAGTCAACAATGGCTGCGGTTTCAAACTTGATTAGTGACTTGTGGGGAGGAGATAAAGGGAAGCTTAAACTAGTTTTAAGAAAAAGATTAACACTTAAACAATTTTAATTAGTGGATCTAGGGTTGTTTGGAATGTCTGCGAGCACATGGCTAGCATGGAATGTGTACTTGGTTGATGATGATGTTTGCGACTATTTTTTTAGGATTAACTGCGTTGATTACAAAACATTTTAGGGTTTTAGAGATGGAGCGTGAATTTCTAGAATCCTACGAGATTTAATTAATTGGGTGGTGTCGGTTGTTATGGATTCGGCGAGGGCAACGAGACCTAACTCTTTCAACTAGGGTTTGTTCTTTTGTGCGCGCCGGTCTGTGCATGACAATTGGCCAAGACGAATTGCCGATTTTTCAAACAGGACCTCGACAACATTTTAATTCTTCCTTTTTTTTTTTCAAATGGTAAAAATGAGTCAAATAAATGATGAGATTAGTTTCTTGATGATTCAATTCACAGCAGACAAAATATCTGGATAGTGTTAGATGATACACCTTATGCTTTCAAGTACAAAAACCTAAATAATTTTATTTTATGAATTATAGAACTTGCATTTAATACTGGGATTTTAAGTTTCCAATGAAAGTAAAATTATTCCCGTCGAAATTTAGTATATTTTAAATCATAAAATGTTTAAAACTATTGAGATAAACAAAACTGTAGAGACCTCAGTTTCGATGAATACGAAATCGATTTAAAATTTAAAATCTTATTTGGTAATATAATATTTATTCATGGAAATATTTTTAGATGAAAAGGGAAAAAAGTTTTTAGATGCTCAGGTAAATGAAGAACATCCAGTAGTACTAATTACCAGACGACTGCTTTCGATTAGACTGATCTCATTCACTTCCTGCTCCGTATTTTTAAAGGTTCTGCAATACTATATTTCTTGAGGAAAAAAAATACCATAATAACAAATACACGCCTATATACGGTTTGACCAGTCAAAGCTAGGTGGGCAAGGAGGCATGGACCGCGTGGGAAGTTTGTTAGCAAGCGCTTCCAACCAAAACCCTAACCCTAGTTTCCTTGTTTGTCTTCTTTCCCAAAACCGTTTCCCTCTCCCCTCTTGTCCCCGCCCACGCGGCCGATGCCGCCCACGTGAAGCCGTGAACCACCCCCTCAAAACCAGGGGAAACGTCAAAACGCCTTCTCATTCATTCATCGTCGCCCATCCAGCCGTCTACCCGTTTCCCCACACCTCCAAGGGCTCATCCGTGATCCATGGCCAAGCACTCCTCTTTTTCTCCTCCTTGTTCCTCTCCTCACCTTGTTGTCCAATGGACAATGCGAAGTATCTTTTCACAGTTGCACTGACACCATCAACTATTTGCCATGCTTTGCTTTGCTTGCCGTGCATTCTTTTTCTCTTGCCATATATGGGAATGGAATCATGATCCATCAAACACCATTTCTTTTCCATTCCCTTCCCTTCGATCTTACTTTTTGTGCCCTCTCTTCATCTCCATCTCCATGTGAGTCAGGCTTCGGCATGTTTGATGCGCAGCTTGATGTGCTCTTTCACTGTTGGTTGTGTTTCAAAAAAGAAAGAGCTTCGTGAGTTCGTGACCGAGATTGAAATCCACCTCATTTGGATGCCAATGTCATGCAAAAGTGGCTCTCTTGTCAGAGATTCTTCTTGTTCGCGTTGTTAGGGAGAGAGAGAAGAGAGAACACATGATGTGTATGGGTGGAAGATGTTAGGGATGACCCACAAGGCTAATATTCCCTAATTCTGAGCTGTTCCCCCTTTAGGAACCTACTCATTTCAAGTCATTTCATGGATGTTAATTGAACGAGTTATTGCAGCTGAAATTTCATTTTTCATGTTCTTCGTCTTCATCATCTGCTTCTTGATCCACTAACACAGGCCGATAATAAGTTTACAAAATAGTAGTAGTAGTAGTAGTTTGGAAATGGCCTCACAACATTACACTTTTTGAAGTCTTCCACCAGCAAAAAAAAAAAAGCCTCTTCCTTCATCCTTCCTGTACAAAACCCATTTGCTCTGGAAATCCTCCATGGATGTTGTGCTCTTTTCATGTTGCTCCAACACCAAGGAAGTCAATGAAGGGCAGGCTCATCTTCTGACTCCCATGTTGCTGTGCTTCATCACCGTTTGGCCAGGCATTAGTTGAATCATTTGCTGAGGCATCAGAAGCCGAATCAGAGCAATGGAAGTAGCTGCTTCCTCGCCCTTCCTGCTTTTTATCAGAAACTGCAGAGAAAAGGCAAAAACAATCATCAAAATTACATTATATATAACTACTAATTCAGAAAGGGAAGAAAAAAGGAGACTTTTTTAGCAGACCTTTCAGGAAATCATAGGTGGTGGTGGACTGCAGTGGAGCGCCGAATCTGGAGAGGAAGCCAGGGATGACTCTGTAGGTGGAGCTGAGAGAGAGGTCAGCACCAGTGGAAGCAGACTCATCTCTGGTGCTTGTGACGGTGCTCTCAACACTGCAGGCTTTGTTGCTGGCATTCACCTCCATCACGTTGGGAATGATCTGAGGCTGAAGTGAAGAATTAATGGAGGAGGAAGGCCGCCTCCTCTTGTAAGCACTGGACTGCTCTCTGTGCTTCCTGGCCATGATGACATGCCAGTGATTCTTCACAGCATTGTCTGTTCTCCCAGGGAAAAGCCTTGCAATCAGAGCCCACTTGTTGCCATAGAGCCTGTGTGCAGAAAGAAGCCTCTCCTCCTCTTCTTCGCTGAAGGCTCTCCTGTTGATCCTCGGGTCTAGCTGATTGAACCACCTCAATCTACAGCTCTTCCCTGTCAAAAACACCCAACCTTTTTCAGAACAGAGATCATCTTTTTCCTTTGTTTTAGAAGACAAGTTTCAGCACAAGAATACCTGATCTCCCCTCAAGCTTCTCAGCAATGAGGTTCCAGTTCTGCGGGCCATACTGGGACACAAGCTCCCTGAGCTTGGCATCCTCAGCCGGCCTCCAATGGCCTCTGGCACACAACTTCTGGTGCCCATTCTCATGTTCTCTACCTCCTCCTTCCTCCTGCTTCTCATGGCTGCCGCTGCTCTTCTCCCCACGAAAGCGCCAAGCTTGCGGCGTAGCAGGAGAGAACGACCCCATCTTCGCCTTCAGCGAAGCACAAAGCGTACCAGAGAACACAAAAGAGATGCAGAGAGCGCTAAAAATAAAAATATATGTCTGCTTTCCCTTACTTTAAGACCGAGAGAGAAAGAGGAGATTGTTTCAAGAACAAGGAGAAGGAGAAGAAGCTGAAAAAGGAGCCACTCGTGTGGGCTGGGACTTCACCTCAAGTGCCCACCCACAAGCTCCTCTTCTCTCTCTTATATCAGAGAGCTCCATGTACCCTGTCTCTCTCCACCTTGACAGAGCCACCACCAGTTTCTTGTCCCTTTGCACACACCACCCCGTCTCCCTTCCAAAAAAACTAAATAACTAATAAAATCTCCAACATCAATTTCTCAAAAAAAACAACCCCATTGCAATATGCTTTTTGATTATTTTTTTCTTCTCGTATTTGTACCTATACAGTTTGTCCTCTTGCTCTTCATGTGGCTCTATCTTTTCCTTGTGGTTCAGGTTATCATGATGCTCTGTTCCTGCTCATTAATCTCAAGCTTTCTCATAAATGCCTCTGTAATGCTCTTTTGTACCTTTTTGCTTCTCATCTCGTTGCACTTCAGTTCAGAAGCAAAAGAAAAATCATTTTTCTCTCTTTTTTTTTTTTTTCAATTTTTTCTTTTTTTTTGAATGGAATCATGTGATGTTAGCTTCCCTTTCGCTTTTCAGGCTCTCCTCCATGAAACATAACATCAAGAACCAACTTTTTTTCACTTAGCTTTGACAGTGCAATTAGCCTAATTGAAACCCTAAACATAGGTCAAATTTGACTGCTGAAATCATAACATTCCCTCGTGCTAACATGTGAGTGTCCCATTAATTAAGCTAAGATTAACCATAACAAGAACACCCTGATTAACTTAATCCGACAAAACGGCACGATCGATGACGCGCCTAGCACGTGGCATGTCGATAGAGACCAGTTTTGGGTTAATAAAACGGAGTTCATGGGTGTGATTATGACATTAATCGTTAGATTATGGTGTGCCTTTTAGAAAAAATTGGTGGTAATTAAGGGAATAATAGTTTGGTTAGATTTTTTAATTAAGATGGGATTAGTTGGGGGAATGTTAGAAGTGGCGTGGGACAAACCGACCCATGTGTGGACGAAAGTGGGAACGGGACCGCAAATTAGGGTTCATGGGCGCCGATTTGGAAGGTTTGGTAACGGCACAAGGACTTCCGCTTTCTGACTTGTGTTCGCGCATGCTTTTTTTAAGATTTTTTCTGTTTGTCCCCTCGAAAGTCTTTTAATTTCTTATCAGTCCAATATTTTTTTTTTAATTCTCCTTTAATCTCACAAATTTATTTTTCAACCCTTCTTCCTGAAAAGCCCCCTCATCCACCCCTTGGAACGCATCCACCACCCACCCCGCCCGCCCACCTACCCGCTCGTGGCTCGCCCGCCCTCACGACATTTTTTTTTTTTAAAAAAAAATTATCAAAAAAATCTGAAATTTTCTGAAATTTAAAATTATTATTTTATATTTTCAAAATTTGTTATCAGCTTCTAAAAATTTTTAATACTTGGAATATAATTCCATTAAAATAACTAAATATATTAATAAAAGTATGAATTTATTATTATTTATAAAAATTTTATAATATAAAGTGTTTATAAATAATGATAAATTTATAGATTCCTTAACTTTAGCTGATCCGAGAATTAATAAGAAATTTGAAAATTATACAAAAAACTAATAAAAAAATCAGAAATTTCAGAAATTTTTATGATAATTTTTTCAAAAAAAAAAACTCTAATAATAGTTAGTCATGAATATTCCTTCAAAATCGTTATTGTTTTTGAGTGAACAGTTAAATGAAGAAGAAAGACATTAATTTTGCAAGTGGATTGGGAGACAGCTACCTCCGTCTGCTCCCCCAAATTAAAACAAAAAAATAAAATAAAAGCCAAAATTCCAGCAAAATAAATCTTTATTTTTCTTTTTTCAGAAAAAAATAAACATCACAACCTTTCCAAAAGAGACCTCTCAAGTGTTCATCCATGGCTGGCTTTCATCATGAACTGTACCTCTCCGGGGAGACAGCTACCCCTATTTTCTTCCGCCCATACCCCTATTTTTCTTTTTTTCAAAAAATAAATATCCACCGGAAACCTCAAAAAAAAAAAAAAAAGGAAACTAAAAAAATACTAAATAATAAAGAAAAAGAAAACATAAAAGATACGGTCTCATTGCACCGAATCCACGCAGCAGACAGAAAGCGACAAAAAAAACGACACGAGACACAGCACGTGCGGCTCACGCGACCCTCGCAACAGAACAGTTTTCCCGCTTCTTCCGTTTTGTCATTTTGCGGGCCTTCCGGCCGATCCGAAACCGTTCTCTTGCTTTTTCACGGCTTTTCGGGGTACACGTGCAGCGCATCGGCGGTAGGATGGCGGTCGAGGGAGGGCACGTGTACGTCTGGAAGGCGTTCGGTGTGCGGGCGGACGCAGCGGATCATAACGGAACTGGGAATAATATCGGTCAGAGGGATTCGCCGTGTGGCCCGACAGGAGAAGTGGGCCCCACATCACAATTTCTTCTACTATTTTTTTTATTTTTAAAATAATAAATAGAAACGGAATAAGATTTTTATGTAGAAAGTAATTAAGGGGAATAACAAATACGGAAATCGGATTTTTTTTTTTTTTTTTGGTTAAATTGATCTGACGCTTGCTTTTTAATTCATTTAAATTTCCAGAGTACGGCAGCAGGAGGGGTATAATTGTACTTTCGTACGTTACTCAGCCACGGTTTTATCTGTGACAGTAACTACTATCGTGGTCAACACGCTTGCGTCTATTTTTCTTATTTTTCGTAAATTCACCTCTTTTTAAAAAAATTATAATTTTTCCGGAAAAAAAATTACTATACATGCTCATTATTTGTCGAGGTAGTAGAGCTTTCGAGTATTTTTTTGCTTTTCGAGAAAAATCGGTTGGAAAAAATAGAAAATAGTATTTTTAGAGTAACAATGGTGATCTAACATATGAAATGAATGTCAAATAAAAATAAATTTTCAAATAAATTTTAATAAAAAAAAAACACATATAGTAAAAATTTATTAAGTACCAACGGTGCACCGAATGTTATAATAATATTCATTTGCATGAAACGTGTTATATTTAAATTAAAATTTTAAGTTTTAATTCTATTATCGGTTTCGGTTAAAGAAATCGATATGTTTTGGTCTTTTCACCCGAAATTACTTTTGATTCGATTTTGGTCAAATTATATTTTAATTAATTTAAATTTAAAATATTTAAAAATATAAAAAAAAATGTGAAAAATTTTATAAACATATATTTTAAAAAAATTTAATTAAAAAATATTTTAAATATGAAAAGATAAAATTTACTATCAGTCCGATTCGAACTCATGTCCTCTTAAAAAAAGATAATGTCTTAATCAATTAAACTAAAGAAAAATTTAATAAAAAATTAGTATAAATAATTAAATATTATATCTAAATTCAAACATTATTAAAATCAAAACTAATAACTCCCGAAACATTTCAGCTGACACGTTATTATTAGATTTGTGGATTATTATTAGAATTTTATCAAAGTCAAAAATATCCAATGACAAATATGAGACATGAAATTTAAAAACACAATCCAGTCGTTGAGAAAACGAAAATTTCGATCTAGAATTGAAAATCAAATAGTAAAATCATGTATAAAAAGAAATAAGCTAACATAAATAAAAGAATTAATAGCATTTGTTCTATTATAATATTTTTTACTATATACCATCTATCGGTAAGTTATTGAGTAGATGGTGGAGTATATCAGTAGTTTATTTATGATTTTTATTTTTATAAATTATTAGGTAAGACCGACCGGGTGGTGAATGAAACATATATTAACATATGGAATGAAATTCGAAGCATAGCACGGGATGCGACCGAATTTGGACTTAGTTTTATGCCACCCGAAAAATTCAAAGTAAAAAAATGGAAAAATTACATTTACTACAAAAAGAAAAGGTAAAAAGGATCACGATCGTCGGGACTTGGGCACCGACTAAAGTTGGTTGAGCCTTCAATTCAATCTTGTCGATTGGATTTGTCACCCCAAAGTAGACATGTAGGGGGACTATTTAGTCAATTAATCCCAAGCAATCCCAATTAGAGAAAAATATGGAGCCGCATTTGATTTGAGATTAATTTAATTGTACTAGCTAATTATATTAAAAAGTTTAGAAATTAGTCGGACTAAAAGATATTATTTAATAATTAATATATTTTTAATTAAACTAGTCAATCAAACTAAGCATGTGCATTTCGTCCAAAACTGAACTCAACTCAACCGAATAGAATGAATCCAAATTTTCGATTTTAAAAATTTAAAAATCGAATTGAACTGAAATATTATAAAAATCCAACTAAAATCGAATCAAAATATTTCGATTCGGTTCATTTTAAATCGAAAACTGAAAATATAAACCGCTTTTTTTATTTAAATTCAATTATATTAAAATTAAAATCAAAAATCAAAACTAATATTATATATTTATATACACATGTAATTTAGTTAGACTCGGTTTTTATAATTTTTAAAATTAAAAATTAAAACCGAATACCAAAATTTTTTATTTTAAAAATCGAACCAAATCGAAAAATCGAATAATTGGTTATTCAATTTAGGTTCGCTCTAAATTAGACTAGTAGAATTATTTTGGTTGCAAGTCGAGATTTTTTCTCTTTTTAGTAAAATAGCGAATGAAAATTCACATTTCGTCTGTGGATCAATAATTCTTTAAATTTCATTTCCTAACAAACAAAACTTATGGTCAAGACTAAAGTTAGTAAATTATTTTTATAAAGTAATAATATTTTTTATCAAAATTAATTATATAATAATTTAAAATTTTAAAAACTAATTAATTAATAATAATAATTTAATTTAATAATTATGTAAAATAATTATAATTAATTTTTTAAAAAAATTTCAAAAATGTTAAAAATTTCTAACTCTAATTTTAATCCATTATCAAACGGGCTCTTATCAACCATCTGATTATCTTTAGAAATTGCAACAAACTTGAAATAATTACGAAGAGACCGAGGACACAATCCAAAAAAAGATGACAAACGTACCATAGAGACTAGGGCTGTGCATTCGGTTAAAACAGAATCGAATAAATCGAACCAAAATTTTTGAATTTTTAAAATCCAAAACCGAACCGAACCAAATAGTACAGAAACTGAATCCAAACCGAACCGAACCGAAAATTCGGTTTGGTTCGCTTATAACCGAATTGCAACCGAATTTTTTGTTTGATCCAGGGAAAGCAATGACATCTTCTTTGTCATTGAGGAAGGAGTGAGCCATTTGATGGCTAAACTCAGACAGAGAGTCCTCCTTTCCGCGCTCCATCTCCGTTCAGATGTCCGTCGGCAAGTTCAAATCTGAACCCAAACCGTTCCGGATCTCACCAGCGAAAGGAACCCTAGCAGACCCCGGCCTGGTTCCTTTTATCTTTGGTTCGCTCTCTTGGAAAAGGTCGTCGTTGTCGTCGAGGAAGGAGTGAGCCATTTGACGGCTGAACCCGAATAGATAGTCCTCCTTTCCGCGCTCCATCTCCGTCCAGATATCCGTCGGCAAGTTTAGATCTGAACCCAAACTATTCCGGATCTCCCCAGCAAAAGGAACCCTAGCACACCTCGGCCCGGTTCCTTTTATCTCCGGTTCGCTTCTTGGAAAAGGTTGTCATCGTCATCGAGGAAGGAGTGAGCCATTTGACGGCTGAACCCGAACAGATAGTCCTGCTTTCCACACTCCAGCTTCGTCCAAATGTCCGTCAGCAAGTTTAGATCTGAACCCAAACCGTTCCGGATCTCACTAGCAAAAGGAATCCTAGCACACCCCGGTCTGGTTTCTTTTATCTCCGATTCGCTGTCTCGGAAAAGGTCGTCGTCGTCGTCAAGGAAGTCGGTGGGAACTAGGAAGCTAGAAAACTCCATCAGTGAAGCGGTCGGCCATCTCTGAGTAAGCAGAGAAAGATGGGATTAAGAGAAGGGAAAGCGAAAATCAGTTTGATTTGGAGAGAAAGAGAGCAGCAAACCGATCGTTGCTGATAGCGATAAATATATAGTTGTGTTTGAACCGATTAGCCTAAAACCGAAACCAGCTATCCAGTACACAGATATATATATAATTCGGTTCAGTTCAGTTTTTACGATTTTTCAAATTCAATAACCAAAACCGAAATCGAATAACAAAATTTCGATTTTCAAAACCGAATAAATCGAACCGAATCGATTATTCGATTTCGGTTTGATCGGTTAATTCGGTTTTAACCGAATAGTGCACACCCCGACAAAGACCATAAAACTAAGAGGAGCCCTGCGGCTCAATGTCAGCATGCCGCGTGGCAGGACAGTTTTGGCAAAATAGATGTCAAGTCAGTGGCATAGAGATAAAGAGAGCACGTGCAAGGATACAAGTTTAGAGGTCTCATCGACGAGGGGACCATGTGTTGCAGCTCACAACTTTGCCAGACAAGGAGATCACTTAGTTGTGTCCCGTCGGCATAACATACAAAGTCGATCATGTTGGCTGATGGGGTTAGATCCACTAGTCCGGTTGAGTTCATGTTTTGAGACAACAATTTGATAGATCAATTCTGAATGTAATTTGTAAAATAAAAAAATATGAAAAAATACCGATAGAAATTCTCCAGTAACTGCTCTTTTTATACTCAAATCAGAAATCAACTGATAGTAAAACAAAAAAGACTCTGTGAGAGTTGTGAATTAGTATTATACCATGACAATATTTTTTTTAATATCTAATTAAGTTTTTCTCAAATTTTTAAATATTCCCCAAAGCTCCCTTTCTTCGATGGAAATTATTTTTACTTTTTCAAACTTGATGAAACTTATATCGAGACTCGTCAACTCATAATGCTGAATCTTCACAAGTCTTAGTAAAAACTGTTGAGTTTTGAATGTCTCGAACTTAGATTAGAATTTGAGTTAAAGTAGGAATCCAAAGTTAGATTTAGACTTATGATTGATTTGTAATATTATGAGTTATAATTAGAGCAAAACTCAGACTCAATAAAGGTTTATAAATATACTTAATACATAGGGTTTAGTGGTGGTATAGTATTGAGATTGAACTAGAGAGAAATAGAGAGAGAGGAATAGAGAAAATAAAGAGAAGAAAAATAGAGTGTATCAGTTCTCATGTGTGTGTCTTTCTAGTATTTTTTGGTGGTCTCTCGTGGTGATTTCTTGTAATGTCCTCTTAGAGATTTTATCTGAAAGTGGAGGCGTTACTGAAGCTTGGTGAAAAAATTTAGTTAAGTAAGAAAGAATACAGTTTTTCTTATACACTCTTATAAAACTTTTTTTTTATATCGGATCTCTCGCTGTCTTTCCTTATTATTTTTTTTATTTTATATTACTTCTCGTTTTTTGCATTGTTTAAGAGCAACGTGATTCATGAACCTTTCGCTGCGAATTCCAACAAATGGTATCAGAGCTTAGGAGCAAATAAGTAAGGTGAGGTGGAGAAGTTTGACGATAATATAAATTTTGCCTTATGGCAAAAGAAAATGAAAACAGTTCTTACTTGTCAAAGCCTGCAAAAGACGTTAGACAGTAAAGAAAAAAGACCGACCAAGATAAGCGATGAAGACTGAGAGAGGATAGATAAGAAAGTATTGAATTTAATTATTCTAAACTTAACTGATGAGATTTTGTACAATGTCATTGACGAAGAGAAGACGATAAACAACTTAACAAATTTTGAGAAGTTATACATGTCAAAAAGCCTCACGAACAAGTTCTACCTGAAACAACAGTTGTACGAACAACGTATGAACGAACGTATAACTATATTACATCACCGGAATGTCTTCAATAAAATTATCAATGATTTGCTGAAAGTTGATGTGAAGTTTGAAGAGAACGATAAGACACTGATTCTCCTGATGTCTCTTCTTACTTCGTACGATTATATTGTGACTATAATTTTTTATAGTAAAAAAACTCTTAAGATAGAAAATGTGATAACTAGTCTTCTTTCTAATGAGAAAAGGAGAAATTTCAATATTAATCTGGAGTTTAGTGAAGAATTGGTAGCTCACGAAAGATGAAGATTAAGAGAATGTAAAGAAAACAAGTAACGATCTAAATCAAAATTGAAGATGAAAGTACAATATTATTCATGTAAGAAATATGGTTACATTAGATAGTATTGCCCTGAACGTGGGAAGATAGAGTCCTCTAATATGATGACGGCAATAGCGAATGATACTTCTAAGAATAGTGCGGATGGAGACATTCTTATAGTATCCACAGAAATCAATACTTCTGGTAAGTGAATTTTAAATTCCGGTAATTCTTACCATATTTACTTCAGAAAGGATTAGTTTACTTATTATGAGGAGAATAAGAAGAACGGTACTATTTGGTTGGGCGACAATTCAGCCTGTGAAATCGCTGGTGTGAGAATAATCAAAATCCAAATGTTTGATGGATCGATTCAGACTTTTACTGGGGTGAGGCATATCCCTAAGATGCGAAGGAATCCAATTTCACTTGGTGTACTGGACTCAAAAGGCTGTAATTATTCAGCAAGAGATAGAGTCATGAAGGTGACATGCGGTATTAGAATTCTAATGAAAGGAGAGAAATGTGACAATATTTATAGATTAGTAGGGAATATCATTGCAAATGAAGTTCCGATGGCTACAATAGTGAAGAGGAAGTATGATACTTGGAGTGATTTAATGGGAGATAATTATTCTTCTCGAGTTACTTTTGCTATAGGAGCAAATACAAGTCATCCGAAAAGCTTCCAAAAATACAAGACTGTAGGCATGAAGAGTGAATTCGATATCAGCTCGAGCTCGCATGTTGTGATTAACTGAATAAACTAGTAGCCCAGAGGTAAGGGCTAGATGAGAGATGATGGCTGAAGTTTCATGATAATGGCATGCCCGAATTCAAGCCAATGTGAAGATTATTGAGTTTGGGTGTCTTGAACTCATATTAGAGTTTTAGTTAAAGTATGAATTCAAAGTTGGATTTAGACTTATGATTGATTTGTAATATTATAAATTATAATTAGAGGAAAATTTAGACTCAATAAGGGTATATAAATATACTATAATATATAGGGCTTAGTGGTGGTGTAGTATTGAGGTTGAATTAAAGAGAAATAGAGAGAGATGAATAAAGGGAATAGAGAGGAGAAAAAGAGAGAGAGTATCGGCTCTCGTGTGTGAACCTTTTTAGTACTTCGCGGTGGTTTGTCGTAGTGGTTTCTCGTGATATTCTCTTAGATATTTTCTTTAAAAGTGGAGGCGTTGCTGAGGCTTGGTGAAAGAGTTTGGTTGAGTAAAAAAAAATACAATCGTTCTTATAAACTCTTGTAAAGTCTTTTTTGATAGTGGATCCCTCGCTATTTTTTTCTTATTATTTTTTTTTATCTTATATTACTTTTTTGTTTCTTGCATTGTTTGAAATTAAGGTGATTTGTGAATCTTCCATTACGAATTTCAACAATTAGTAATTATGTGTTACAGCTCACAACTTTGCCAAACACGAAGATCACTTAGTTGTATCCCGTCGGCATAACATACAAAGTCGATCGTGTTTGTTGATGGCGTTAGATTCACTAGTCCGGTTGAGTTGATGTTTTGAGATAAGAATTTGATAGATCAATTCTGAATGCGATATGTAAAATAGAAAAAAGATGAAAAAACGACTATAGAAATTCTCGGGTGACTACTGCTCTTTTCGATACTCAAATCATAAATAAACTGATAGTAAAACAAAAAAAAAGACTATAAGAGTTGTGAATTAGTATTATATCGTGGCAATATTGTCTTTTTATGTCTGATTAAGTTTTTCTCAAATTTTAAAATATTTCCCAAAGCTCTTTTTTTTCTATGGAAATTATTTTTATTTTTTCAAAACTTAGTGAAACTTATATCGAGACTCGTCAACTCGTAACGCCAAACCTTGACAAGTCTTAGTGAAAAAAAAAACCCGAGCTCAACATCGGGTCCAGCTTCGGCTCGATGAATCAGACATTCATGCACAAAGCCTAATTGATGAAATCGGTGCGTCAACAATTTTCATCAATGAATCCATAGCTTTGGAGACATTTAATTTGTAGCTAAAATCTTCGGTTCTGATCGAGGTCCTTGCTTAACTCCGCTACTTGGTCGAGTGGAAAAGCCAGCAAGGAATGCGGTTTGACTTTCAACAAGCACCATTTACGCTAATCACGATAATTAGTTCCTTAATTTTAGGGTTAGGAAGGCATTTGTTAATAATGTGGTTTGAGTCCTACCCCTAGAAACCCTAAGAATTAGGTGCCCTACAAGAAAACTGCATTTCCACCCCCTCCGCCACCAAAACACAAACAAGCTACCAATTTTCAGAATAAAGAATTAAATACATTTGTTATATTAATAATAAGAGTTTTTACACAAGAATCATTAGTTTTATAGCAAATTTGCTATTTTATCGCTATTAATAAAAAATTTATTCGTTTTGTACTATAAATATATATATATAAAAATATTTTCATTATAATATATTTAAAAATTTTAATTTAATTTAATTTAATTAATTAAATTAATACACAAAAATCAAATTATCTTTATTTGATTTCGATTCAGACAATTGTCCACGATCGACACAACTAATTTGATAAAGTTGCATTCTGAATTTTTAGTTTTATAGTAACATATAATCGATTTTTCGTTCAAAATGAGATTAAATGAATAAATTATTTTATTAATTTAATAATTATCTGAATTAAAATTAAATAAAAATAATTTATATATATATTAATTTATTTAATAAAGTTAAAATTAAATTAAAATATTTTGAACTATTTTTTTTTTTTTTTGTCAATTGATAATATAAGTCGAGCTGTTTTTTTAATGAAAAAAAGTTTAGTGATTTTTTATAAAAATTAAGAAAATTTGGCTATAATGCGATGGAAAATATTTGCGGTCGCGATCACGTGGTTAGACGCACAAGTCAGCTGCATTGTTTGACGTGGACTCGCATTCTATGCGTCTCCTGTACAAACACAAGTTGTTTGACTTTTTAGTTTCTGCCGCTGATTGATCGAGTTTGACTGTTGCCATGCAAAGACAAATATTGATCTTGCACTAATCACGGAGGAAAACTAGTTAATTAATGAAATCAAACTTATTTAATTAAGCAAAAATAAGATTAGAGGAGGAAAATATTGTTTGGATCTTGTTAGGGCGGTCGACCGTCGGGTTGGAAGCCAATCTTCCTCTTAGAAGGCTGGCCCTTAACGGGAGTTCTCGTTCTGGCCCAAAAGCCTATGTCAAGCCCAAAAAGCCTATGTCAAGCCCAAGCCTGTGTTTCACCGTAACGTGATCCACGGTATTCGATATAATCAAACTCGTAGATCTTCTGGAGATATTTCGCCTTTTATATTATTCTTTTATCTTCCTAATTAAACCATTTAAACGTTTGCTTTCTCTGAGAAAACAAGAGAATGGCCATCAAACGAAATGAACTCGGTGTATTATGACATATCTCTAGCCATAAAAGGATTTAACAAAAGCTAACATGATATATATGCTGAACTGGAGAGCAACATATAAGAATTCAATTCATCAATCTCATTTATGTCTTGAATCTGCTCAGCAGAATCTTCACTTCCTTCTGATGAAACCTTCAAGTGACTCCTAACCACACCTAGAAACCTGCAAACAGAAATAACAATCAAATCCTTTGATCTTCAAAAGGAGGAGGAGGAGGAGGGGGAGAAGGAGAAGGAGAAGGAGAAGGAGAATAAAAAAGTAGTAGTAAAAGATTTAAACTACCAAGAAATAGCTTTCACCCATTTGCAAGCCCTGATAGATAACTCCACACTCATTGATGGGAACTAGCTCTCCAGAGGAGTGCACCAGCATCACATCTTGCCCAAACATGGCTCTTAGGTCGAATGGCCCCCTTGGAATCTCTGACGGAACTCCATTGATGAACACGGTGATCAGACCTGCATCGGTAACGGATTAAACCGGGGATTCGGGGAAATTGCTCGAGTTTTTTGCCAAACGAGAACTAAAACTCTAGTCAAACTTAATCCGCCCGATGTCACTTAACTGGTTAGGGTAAATTTAACCCGAGTTCGGGCTAAAATTCATGTTAGCGTAAATTTAACCCCAGTTTTGATCCTTCCCACCCAAGCATAAGAATAAACAAGTAGTAATAACTTATATTGGTACAAAAAAGAACAAGAACTATGCCACGAGTGGTTGATATGAGCCAACAAACAAAGAGATCTGGTTGGCGACCAAGTATTTTTGTACTGTTAGAGAATCTAAATTTTTTAATTAGTTGCCTAAATGACATGAGAAACTAAACGAGTACATGGGTTTCTATCATGCACCACTATTCTACATGGACAGACAAAAACATGTGGAGAGCTCAAGCAAGACATCTTTGTCAGATTAAGCAAGCAAAGGCCCCCACAATTTTACATATCCAAACTTGAAAGCAACCACCAAACTAAAATTTTGGATCTTTGTCCAAAAAAATATCAGAAAATGAACAGAGTCAGACAGCAGTTGGCGAACAAGTTTCAATCCTTGAAGATACAAAAAAAGGACTGGAAAGAAACATTATAACACGAAAATAGCATCTCAATTCTCTATTAAAGGAGCTTAATTCTCATTATAGATAAATCATTAGCAAAGAATTTGGCTTAATGAATGAATAGATGAATTCGAGCCTAGTTCTAGTGAACTAAACAAGTAGAAAAGCCAAAACAATATTAGGAAAACAGAAAAGAACAATACAAATTTCATAGAATTTTACCAGTTTGGTAGTGCAACTGTGAAGAATCCATGAACCCCATCTGCCTAGATATAGCAAAGAGATCGTCTGCACCATCATCCCCTATCAAGCTAGACGAAGACGACGTGGTAGTCGTCGACGAGCAAGGCACAAAGGCGCCGCCTGAGGAGCCTGAAGAAGATGTGCTCGACGAAGCAGCCTCATAATTGACTGCGCCGCCGCCGCCGCTGGCGGCACAAGCAGTAAGGCTAGCCTGGAGCTGGCGCTGGCGGCGGCGGGACCTCGAGCGGCGGTTCTGGAACCAGTAGAAGACATTGGCATCTCCGACAGCGCCAAACTTCTCGAGGAGCTTTCGGATTCTCACTGTCTCATCCTTGGGAGGGTTCACCATGCCACTGTTGAAGATGGACTCTAGTATGAGGATTTGCTCCGGCTTCGGCGTCCACCGGGACCGAACTGGCTCCGCCAGAGTTCTGTCCTGTGAGCTGGAGCCATGGTTAGGATCGTTATGGCCATCCATGGCTGATAAGAAGCAGAGAGAAGAACGTGATCAGGGTGTGAAGAGAAGGAAGAAGAAGAAGAGGCTGGAAAATGAGACAAGCACAAAGAAGAGAGGAATGAAAGTGGAAGGACAATGTGGGCACACTTATGTGCTAATGGTATTTATAGGCATGTGGATGGAATGCAACATTTGTCCACATTGCCCTTTGTGTTATACTTAGTCTCTAATTACTCATTTGCATGAGGATAATGATGTTGAAGCACAAACAGAACCCTAAATTCTTGGACCATGATAAGAAACTTTGATTATGATTAGTAAACTCCAAGGCCACAAATCACATTCCTTTCGATGTATGGTCAATATCATCAACCCTGACGAAGTCTAGCAATGATCAATGTCGGGTAAAAGATAATTAATATTATTGAGTTTGAATATCTAAAATTCAGTCTCAGAATTTGAATTAGATTAGGAATTGCGAATCACAACAAATATTATTGTTAACATTATAAGTTCATAGTTTTAGTGATAAAATTGATCGATAAACAACAAAAAGTTGATATTTCATTATGGATGGTTTATCCTGCTACACATCATCAACGACCAAAATTTCTAACCCTAATAACCTTCATTAGCGAAAAAGAAACACAGATTTAGACTCCAAACAAATCAAATCAAAGCCTGTTGGTTTATGCTTGGCTAGTTGCCAATCCAATGAAAAGGAGCCTTTTGACGTTAAACGCCACACAGATCATGTCATCTCTTGGGCACATCTTAAACCCTAGGTTTAGGACCAAAACAAATTTCATGACATGGCATGGAATTAGGGCAACAAGGGAGCATGCGGACCCAGTTCTGGCATCAGTGACCCATGTGAGAAAGGGTGGATGGGTTAGGGTTTTGTCCTGTGGCAAAGGAGCATGTGACTCTGTAGAAGGGGTTGCATGGGGAGGTGGCCCCCCTTCTTGTTTTCAAAGAATGAGGGGAACAATCCATCCTAATTTATTAGGGCTGACGTAGGCCATTCATGTTTCCTAGCGGACGTGTAGTGTAGATGGAAGCTCATAGAATATATTTTTAGGTTGAGAGTAAGAAGCTTGGCCTGGAATTCGGCTACTTTTGCCACTTCTTTCACCTCAAAGAGTCGCTCGTGCCACCTCTCATGCCCACCGAGGGGCCACCTTGGTTTCCTTTCTCTGCTTGAAATCCTCCGCCATTTCCTTCTTCCTTAAGAAAGTAAAAGCAAGCATACGAAAATACAGCGAGATTTGAAGGCTGATCTCTCCATAAAAATTCTAAGTTTCCGGACAGATTTGATTAGCGGTCCGAACTAAATGTTAGGAATCAGATCCTCCATCAAATATGCTTAATCATATTCTCTAGGGAGAAAAAATAGTGGGAAGCTGCCTAACCCCCATGATTATTAGCCCTTGAGCAAAGCACAAGGTACTCATGGGTTTGCATGGATCGTGTCTCCTTAATTAAGTACTTAACAGGCACTTAACAGCATTCTAGAAACTAGAGGCTAATGATTCTCCGAGGCCAATACTTAAGCAGCAAAATCAATTGGTCCGCAAACATTTGTCCGAACTGAGCTATCTTTTAGCCGCATAGATTCTTTATGCTTGTTTCTCATCATGTCTCCATGTGCATTGTCTTCTAAGCTTGTTTTAAGTAATGTTTGGCTTTTGGAGTGTTTCATGCTCGTCGAACAATGCGGATGCCTCTCGGAGGGTTCGCAACCCTATTTTCTGTCATTCTGTTCCTTATTTTATGTCAGTCTCAATTTGATCTGGACCGTCCCGAAACTGTCTATTTTGTTTTCATTTCACTCAAATTATTTTTTAATTAATTTTAAATTTCAAAATATTTTGCTATATATGAAATTAATTTATATAGATATATTTTTTAAAATAATTAAATAAAAAATTTGTTCGCAGAAAAGCAATCGGGATTCGAACCAATAGACTAAGCGTAGTAATGACATGCATTGCGTTTTATGATTTATATTTATTGTGTTTATCCGCCGCTGAATTTGGATCTTTAAACCCTAATCATCATCATTAAGCTTAAACACAAATGCATGAACGGAGAAAAAGAAGCGAAAAAAAAAAAAGCATTAATGCATACTTTTCCTGTTCATCTTACTTTTGAATGACATGACTTTTTATGCCAAAAAAAGTACGCAGGAAAAAAAAAGTTATATTCTCCTGCTCAAATAAAGAAAAGTTGCAATATTCACTTTCCTGTTAAGTACATAACTTTCATTGAAAATAATATTTTTTTTTAAGAGAGATCTTCGGATTAATTTTTTTCTAATATATAGACATCAAATTTTAATCTCACAAAAACATTCGATACTTTTATTATTTTCTTATTATTCATCTCATGTGTGACAAACAAGATTTTAAATTTCGATTTTGGTATTTAACAAAACCGATATGTTTCGGTTGTTTTGGGCGTTCTGGTTTTAGTTTCGGCTGTTTCGTTTTCGGTCGAAAATTTTTTTTTTAGTTATTAATTATGTATTGATCAGAGTTTGACTATATTTTAACTATACTTTGATTTCAAATTAAAAATATGATAAAATTTTTATAAAAAATTTATAAAAATTTAAAAATTATGAAAGAATTTATAATTAATTTTACCACAATATTAAATATTATTTTAATTAATTAAAAATTAATCTTGATAGTTAACCACTGTTTTTATATATTATTGTATAAAAAAATATACGAGAAATAATATGAATATGATTAAAAAGTTAAAAATTAACATAAACAAATTTAACTTATTATTAAAATATACTTGACACATACATAATTTACTAATTATAACGTAATACAACTAATCATCATTATTAGTTGAGTTTGAAATATCTGGATGTGGAATTATAAATTCAGTATCTAAATGATCCAGATGAATATTTATAGATATACGAGCCATAACAACTAGCTCTGCGTGATCTCGTGACAGCGATTCACATTGGGGTGAGACCGACACAAATTTTTTTTATTTTACTTTCGGTGGAACGGATATGCATGCATGTACGTAAACAGAAAAATCAACGCGTTTCGATCAAAATCATTTCCATTTCAGTTTCAACCAAAATATTTTTTTATTTATTAATTATATTTTGACCAAAATTTAATTTAATTTTAATTATTTTTTAACTTCAAATTTAAAAATTATAATATATTTAAAAAACTTTAAAATAATGAACAGTTACGTGAATAGTCTCGTGCACATGAACTGTATCTGACAGAGACCGGCGAGGATGTCCAAACCGGGCTAGCAACAGCGCTGGCACGGGTGCGAGGCGGGCGAGGGAGTGGCGGTAGGCTGGCGAGCATGCGGGGGTCAGTCCAGCGAGGGCGCGAGCTCGAGCACGAAGCCGCCCTGCGCAAGCTCGCCCGGTGAGCTCTTCCCATGTGAGCTCTTCCCGCGCGAGCTTGCTCGGTGAGCTCCCCGCGAACTGCGCTCGCCGGCGAAAACCCTAAACCGCAACAAATCTGACCGATCTGTTACGGTATCGGCCAAAACCGAACCGTTTCGGCCGAAATTAAAAACCTTAGTTACAAATCAAAATATTTCGATCAAAATTTAAAAGAAAGTATAGAACTCAAAAATTACGAGTGCAGTTGTTATTTTTTGACATTTGGTTGCTACTCCGACAAGCGAAAAGGCTAGTATTATTTTTTTAAAAATTAATCTTACAATAATTTAATATTAAAAAATTAATTAATTTTTTAATAATAATTTAATTTAATAACAACTTAAAATAATTAATTTTAATTTTTTTATAAAAAATAATAACATTTTTAGTCAAATTATTTTTTTGATATTTAATTAGCAGTTGGACTTAAACTAAACTATAATTGTCTGAGGATCCATTCGGTTTCAAACTAAAAAAATATGAATATATACTCATTTTTCACTTTACAATCACACAGTTAGTAGTTATTATGATTAATTCTAAATATAACACTAACATGTATAGTACTGGTCCTACTAACTTCAAACACTTCCTATTTAATATGACTAACTAATATAACTTCAAATCAAAACACTTTTCTTAAAACTCGTTTAATTTTAAATTAAGGATATAATCAACATATGTTTCTCTCATTTTGCATCTAAAGGCTTATTAATTAGCATAATCAGTTAGTATGATTAATTTCAAAATAATGCTAAATATATATAGTACTCGTCATAGTAATATTATATTAATCCTAAATATTTATTATTTTATTATTCAGTAAAATTTAAATTATGAAATCATCTCATAATTTTTTTTACAGTGAACATGGGCAATGATATAGCCGCATGATCATAACTCTCGGATCAAAACCACAATTTCCAAGGCAACATCGTGACTGCGATGCCGTTCACTGAGTTCTTTCAGGCCAGCAGTCAAAAGCGCAAAAAAAGATTTTAAATTTAGATTAAAATTAAAATATTTCAGTCAAAATATTATTTCAATTAAAATTCTAATAAAATGTCTTCAGAAATGATTTTAAAATTATGAAATGTTCGAAATTGTTAAAATAGTTTAAATTATCTAAATGTATCGATTTTTTGTAAGTATCAAAATCCGAACTTAAGGTCTTGATATGAGGGCCGCTTGGCAGGTGATTTTCGCACCTCTTCGCATAGATTTACTTGGCAAGTGGCACACAGAGTCTGTTGATGCCTCTTCAGAGGCGCTCACAGGTTGTGGGTTGTAATCTCTCCGAGAAGGAGGTTGCCTGGGTTCCGTTTGCACAATCAACATGCACATGATCATTGTATCAGAAAGACAAACAGTACAGCTTTTGAGGCGACGTCGTGCATGCGATGCCATGCGCTGTGCATCAAATATATGGCGTTGCTTGACAAACTATGGAAAGCTGGAACTTGAACGGTGATAAGCGGAAACCTCTCGTGGACAGAGAAGTTTTCTTGATGTTGATGAACCACGTGTCAAGCTTGACAGTACATGGTCCACTCTCCGCGTTGGCCCTGCTGACTGCAGGTTGTATATGAGAGGGTCTTCACGTGAGAACTCGGTGGCCGCAGGCTGCAAGCAGAAGGCTCTTCGTGTAGGCCTCTGTGAGCGAAGCCGTCTGGGAGCGGGGCAAGGCTCTCCATGTGAGCTTCAGCGACTACAGATTGCAAGTAGGAGGGAAGATAGAATTACAAATATCAGTTCTTCTTTTTCCCAAAAAAAAATCCCATTTTTTGTTGATTTTTCTCGTTTTTCTTTATTTTTAGAATATGATTGTTTTACCTTTTTCTCCGCTTAATAATATATAACATAGATATAGATAAATCATTAGTAGAAGACTAGTAATTTCAATATTTTCTGAATTTTCCCTATTTTTCTAATTATTGTTAATTATTATTTTTTGGCAAAAAGAACTTCTATTGCCAGACCAAATGTTGCAACAGCAAGTTGCACAAGTGTGGCAAATGTGGCACATCAAACTTTCCAAGGTTTTGTAGATGTTTGCGGATAATTGAACAGTTTTGTACTCTCGAGTAAGAGATCATCTAAAATGTTAAGATTCATATATTTCAGAAGTCTATTCATTCTGCCGCATGAAAGGAAGAAAAGATCTCCTCGCCAGGTCCCAAGGAACTGTTGCACTTTGTGAACATATGGAGATGATATGAACAGCCTTCAATTTTTCTTGTTTTTTGAGAGAAAACAAATCTTAATTTTTATTCAAAAGCATGGATGGTTTGTGGTCCTCCACTTGATGTTCATGTTTCCAGTTCTGTAACCTTCTAATACATTACATTGAACACCGAACCTATGACGATAGCTGACAAATCAGTGGTCCCGAATCAGTGCCGATTATTCTGAGCTCAAAAATCGACATAAACTGATTTCTAAATAACACATTATAAACGCTTCTGCTTCCACTGATCATTTCCTGAAAGCATTGCAGATGTAAACTGGCAATTTTGGATGAAATTTCAGAGAACAAATAAAACAACTATACATGGAAATACAGCTATAAAAGATAAGATATATCTCTCTGCCATAAATAGAACACATTGCTGGCCTATCATATAAATCCTGACAAACCTGCCAGTTTACAACAAGACAATATCAAATCTTTACAACTGGCTGCATGTCAAAACGTAATACTTCTCTACCCAGGCATTGCATTATAGAAATAGGAGGCATTCTTGATGCGAGTTCAGAAACTGTCCTCTCAAAACCACCAAATTATGTGCTCTCTTGAAACGTTTGAGAACGGGACAATGCTGCTGGATTTGCATGCAACGCTCGACCAGCAGGTGATGGATGACCTTTGCTATTGGCTTTAAACTTGAAAGCCTCGAACATACGACCTTCGTTGGGCTTGATACCAAGGGTAGACCATATAGAGCTCTTTGCAGCTTCATCAGGGTCATCAATCCTCAGAGTTTTTGGGACCCATAAAGACTTTTCTGCTTTATCTTCACCCTGAGAAGTTGCATCTCTGGAATGCTTGCCCAGGGTTGGAGAGCCACTACCAGAACAAAGACTGTTGCTTGTAGAGGATGACAGCGATAAGGCACCCGTCGATCCTATCCATGGTACATTCCATGCGCCACAGGACCAGTCGGGCATGCAAGCCCAAAATGAAGGAGGTACAAAAGGGAAAGGAATGGCTGGTGCACAGAATGCAGGAGCCCCTACTATCGGGGGAGGTTTCCATTGGACTGGACTTGGACTTGCATTTGTCGATGCGTCACCAAACACATTTGCGCATCTAGTTGCTGGGAATGCAGGAATATTGCTCCATCCTGGACTCCAGTGAAAAGGCCAAGACGCCTCAGGATAGCACCGTAATGGTTGTCCAGGATTCATTCCATTAGAATAGCCTTGCTCACCATACTGATCCAAGTTGACTGCAACATCAGGAACTCTGGTATTAACACCACTGGAAGGTGTCACTGACGATGCACGAGAGGGTTCCTCCACTTGTTCACCATAAGCCAAAGAGCTCAACCCAAGATTTTTCTTCTGATTTCCAAGGTTAAGAACAGAGGCCATGGATTCACAAAGGCGTGCCTCAGACCCAAATTTCAGAACAGTTCCACCGACCTTGGGAGACAATGTAGCAGCTGAAATACCACAAGAGAGAGCCTGACTATGATCTGAATCAGGAGCATCTATTTGAGCGGCTGCCATTCCATCTGACAACATCATTATCTGGCGTTGCTGTGTGGCAGAATGTTTATTTTTACGCCTTCCTGCACCCACTGGAACATTCCTCATCATTCCCCCAGCAGTCCAGTACCTCTGACAATTCTTGCAGAAATGCCTAGGTTGGTTAACATTGTAGTTATTGTAATAGCAGAACTTGGTATCCATACTGTTGCAGCGAGGGCATGGCAATATTTTATCTGGTTTCTTTAGACCCTTCTCTTGACCCGAGACATTTGTTTCCACCTGATCTCGCATGATTTTACTGTCTTCCGTCACTTTCTCAACTGGAGTAGTTGTTTGGTGATTCTCTATATTTTTATTATTTAAATCAGATGAACCATGCTCCTTACTCTGTTCTATCTCTTCTGGAGCATCTGTAGTTGAATCCTTGATTTGGGAGTTTGCCATTTCTTTATCTACATCTTGGTTCTGGAACCAAACCAGAAATCATAAAAACAAAAAAAAAATGTTAGTGATGTGCATGAATTGAGTAAAAGGAAAGGATCCGCGTCTCACTACTACCTGAGAAGAAGATCAGTACTAGTTCATGCTTTCTAAGGAATATTATCTTTGTCTTGGACAGTGTTGAACAATAGGAACTTTCCTAAACAGTGAAACATGTGATGTGCATTATGGCATCAGGAACCCTTTAAACATATCTTATAACCCCTTTTTCCTCCATAGGTCTCTCATTCATATTTTGTTATGCTCAAATCTCTTTTCGTATTGCATCCTGTTTCTCATTTGATAGAAGTTATTTTCTAACTTAACATCACAACAAGCTCTTACCTTTGGTTCACTCGCCTCCAGATTTGTTCCTACTATGCAAAAAATGTGAATCGAACAGCAGATCAAAGCATGTGGTGTTTGTTATACTGAACAGAATTGCAACAGTGACTCCAAAATCACACAAACCACATTAAGGAATTTAGGAGGTTCCAAGCATACGGTGTTCAAAATAGTGCATAGTATATAGCCACTGCAACCACCGAATATGCCTGATAAGTTTGTAGGCAAAAAGGCCAGCATTCAACTATTTTAATGCTCCATCATTTGGTGGGTGCTTGTTTCTTATCCATGCTGCTCAAAGATAAATTTATGCCCAATTTGTATCCAAGATAAGCCCTGTGACATCACACCATCCATACCATCCCCATCTCACCTTCCAAGATAAGCCCTGTGACATCACACTATCCATACCATCCCCATCTCACCTTCCAGCCATGGGCATTCCAATCAGACAAAAGAAACCAGGACAAGATCAACAAAGACATTCAGAAAACCCAATCAAGGCAGATCCATTTGAGCAACAAAGGAAATAAACACCACAGACACAAATTGAGCACACAAATGGTTCTCAAGCTAGGGTTTAGGGCCCATTATCGACTAAATTCAGTAGTGCATGTCCTAAAGGCCGAATTTTTCTAACAAACAACAGGAGCATCATTTTTCAAATCAAATTGTCATCTTTTTGAGTTTTCTCAACCTGTTAACGCCAAAAGGGAAAATAACATTAATTCCAAAATATGACTGCTTGCCAAGCAGATGGATGCCTCAATTTTTTTTCTTTTAAATAATATGACTGACGAAATCTCCACTCCATTCCAATAAACACACAAAAAAAGGAAAAAAAATCGCCAAATTTTAATCGCTAAATGACGCAAATTAGCTCGATTGCAATCAGCACAATCAGAGAAAACCAGATCGAAGCATCAACTAAAGAAAGCCCACACCTTTCAATCAGCAAACCTTAAATCCGAGACCCAAACTTCGAAAAAAACGCGAAAAGCAGATTACTTCTCATCTCATTTCATCTGACCTTCTCGCTAGCCTCCGTCGGCGGCGGCTCGTCGCCCTCCGGAAGCGGGATGGTCCGGCCGAAGAGCTTGATCGCCGGATCAGACATCTCCTCAACGGCCGATCGGAATCGTCGGAAAATCTCCCCGCATAATCCTCCGCAGCCCCGCAAAGCCTACTTCTGTTTTTTTTTGGAGAAAAAAAGAGAGTGAAAAGAAGGAAAAAGGGGAAGGAGATAAACAACTCGGAAAAGGAACGGTGACCAGCAGCAGCCGGTACCAGGTGACTGGATTGCCAGCTGGCATCTGAGTCAGCAGCCAGGAGGATTATTGCCACTAGTTTTTCTTTTTCTATTTGTTTGGGTGGGATTTGATGAGGCAAGGAAAATGGTGGGGTAGAATGCGTCTCACGTGGAATGCGCAGGACAACATCTACTCCGTTGATATTTGCTTTGAGATTTGCATCGCAGCATGGACGGACGATATTTTCTTCTTGAAGGAGAACTTGGGTGGGTGGAATAGTATTGAAATTATTGCACCCAACCCCCAATATATTGCTAAATTCTTATATTTGCAAATCACGCCCGAATTTTTTATTTTTTACAAGAAAAATCTAATAAAATTAGTACAAAATGTGATCATCATAACCAGTAGAGCTAATAAACAAATTAATAGTTGGATCAATCTTAATATAAATGCACCTTGAATATTATTTTTTTACTTAAGTAAAAATCATTCTCAAAACACCGCAAGTAAAAGTTATAATTATTATTACAATCATTTTTAAACAATTAGTTATATCATCTCTAAAGAATAATGGTTTGGCATCAAAGGTGTGTAAAAATTCAGTAAAATAACATAATTTGTGTATTAAAATTGTGTTGATTTGAGGAAAAAATAATTAAGAATTATGAAAATGGCTACAAATTTTCACAAGTTAAATTAAAAAAGTATATCAAATATTTGGAAAGTAAAAAATAAATGGTGTTTTCTCAATTTCAAGGAATTAAAAAATCTTTAATTTGAATTTGGTCATCTGGTCAGCCCAAAAACTGGTTGTAGCCGAATATTTCTAAAATATTAATCGTTTATTACTCGATAATATCAGAAGGTGATTCGGTTTAAATTCTAATAATTCGCTTGGTTTTGTGCAAAACATAGCATTCATTGTAAAATTATCCACGTAATAAGAAACCGGGCCCACAAGAGATGGGACCGGAAGCAGCCGGTGGACCGTATCCAGCAGCCACAGCAGCGTCGAAGTCGGAGCTTTAAATCTGTAGGTCCCACCCGAAAAGGCCGTAAAGCTATAAGCGGGGAGAGAGCCTCCTCGAGGCTCGAGCCAGCTCCAAAAAAGGTCAAGCCGCCGCTGCCGGCAGCTTTTTCGAGCCGGCTTCGACCTTTTCCGGCCAAGGAGAATCCAGCGGCGAGAACAGATCTAGGCCGACCGACACGTGGTTGCATTTCAGCGGTCAGACTGTGACGCAATCCCCACGTGACCGCCGAAAAGCGACGGCCGGAGGATAAGAAGGAAGATGAAGCCGCCAAAAGGCGCCATCCTTTTCGCTTTTTCATGGTCTTTTCTCTGTTCCATTTTTCGGAATTTATCTCCTTACATTGTTAAAAAAGGTTTAAAATAATTTTTTAGCATGTTTTGTCGCATAAAATTGGGATTATTTTGCGTGAATTACATTAAATAAAAACAAGCAAACTTGTGTAATTATAAAAATAATAAAAATGTCTACCCAACAATAAATAACGAATCTTCGAATTGTGTACAAAAATTTTATATTTAGACATTTATTAATATAATTAATTGAACGTCTGTCATTTTTGTTAAATTATGACTTTCAATTCAAAGATTGTTACGAGACAGTTGACATATTAAATCGTGTTCTCTGGCATAAAACTGCAAGATTTTAGGGTCCCATCCGGACACCGATGTCGATAGGATCGCGAGTCGGGCCCGGATATTTTTCCTCGCCGGCGATTCGCGAGCTGTTTAGAGCCGCACACGGCTCGATTGCCGAAAGCGCACGCTCGCCGGCGCGAATCCACGTTCGAAATTGTGGCCAGGGATCGTCGAGAAAAAGATCCGCAACGCTTGGCTGTGGAAAATGGGGTGATCTCATTCTCTTGGATGAGATAAGCCTTCCATTGTGCTGGTCCGGAGTTCGGGTTGCTACACAAAGCTTGTGGTAGTACAACAACATGTTGGTCTGCCTCTAGTTCGACAGCAATTGAGGATGAAATTGGCCTGACCCAACCCACCAAATCGCCCATTTGGGGCCTTCCGTTGGGCTATAATCTCCAACGATCGAATGACCCGATTCAATTCGGCATCCCCACCAATTGGAAAGATTGGTGTAGAACTGGTTTCGTACTCTAGAGAGAAGTATTAGTTTCAAGAAAATGATTTGCGTTCGAGAAATTTCTATCGCCAGAATACGATACCTGACCATGTGTCTTTTTTTTTATGAACCATTCTCATCCTAGAAGAATCACATGAATTAAGTAATGTAAATGCAAAGCTTCATGAGTACTAAAAGATGAGCACAATCATGTTGAGTATATGCTGCCCGTGATCAGTGTCAAAGAGCATAAAGGCAGACAAGATCGATAGTGCTCAGAGTTGAGGACTTTGTGGGAGCAGCAAGCACACCCACCCACTATGCTACGCAATCTTGGGCATATGCATTGTACTGGCTAAAGCCAGCTCTGTAAACTATTCGTGTGAAGAGCTTCCGGAAATCTTTTGAAGAATCCATGTAGTTGGAGGGTCCAACTGGATTCCCACTTACCCAGCTTCACAAGGTCAATTTGTAACTGATGACAAATAATATATCACACACGAAAAATAGGTATGACCCCCGAGTGAATGCTTGGTGTGTTTGTCGTTCTCGGCAGTTGATATCATCATTCAGCACAGTGGTTGTTATTGACTTCGAAGGAGGAGGGATTGAGTCACCAGAGTCCGATCACAAAGTCAAGAGTAGTGGCACATGGTGGAACAAGCACAGAAGGTGTTGGAGCAGAGAGAAATTTGATTCCTCATTGTTGCTTTGCAGTACTTTTGCATGAACAATGCCACCTTTGTTGAGTGGTAGCTATCATTCTAGTTTGTTGTGTGCGGTGGGACAAAGCCCCCACTTGTCCTTCCATGGACCTTTTTATTTTTTGCCTATATTTTAATCATAAATATCTTTCCATATTGAATCCTTTTATTCAGACACAGTGGTTATCCGTTAAGATCAGAATCGGGTTTTGGTTCTCAACGAAGAAAGGTAAATAAAATGGCTAAGGTACTGCTAAACTGAGAGGAAAGCCCTAGGTTTGTGCCATATGTTCAAGCTAGAAACACTAGAAGGAAAACCCTAAAAACACTTGTCCTGCATGCATTGTTCCGGGGAATGAGCATGGTGGTTCACATGCTGGGTTTTGCAGGACACGTATTCAGTTTGTATTATCAATCCAGAGGTATAAAGATAAGAGCACAAATTAAAAAGCTCATTAAACAAAAGAGAAATAAAGGGAAAGTTGACTTAAGAGTTGAGCCACAAAACTCTATGCTCTATTAAACCCCACCAACCCACTACCACTTCTCCAACCCATCAACATAGAATAACAAAGCAAGCTTGGAAGTTTCATGAATCATGGTGAGGAGCAGGATGAATTGGTGGCTTCACTTCCTCACATTGCTCTTGTGCTTCTCATGCATCATCACTTCGGATGCGGTGCCTTCAACCAGTAAATATTCACGAACATCTTCCTTTCCTTTTCTGTAGAGAAAGATGTCATCTTTTTCTTCAGTTTGTACTTGAAAATGAGAGTCTCTTCTGCTTCTTGTTTGCAGGAAGTCTTAGAACCCATGAGGCACTAGTCCTGGAGGTAGCTCTCTCTCTCTCTCTCTCTCTCTCACACACACACACACACAGAGTCTCATGCAAGGGAGAATAGAGAAACTAATGGCTTCATGATTTTATTTGCAGGAGAGTGGAGCAAGAGAGATGAGGATGATGGAGGAAATGGTGAGAAGGACGATGGAGATAGAAACCAATGATTACCCGGGATCGGGAGCTAATAACCGTCACGATCCGAGAAACCCTGGAAGAGAGTAATGAGTAGATCAATTTTTCTGCAGTAGTCGACAAGATATGAATGTAGATGTTCTTAGTCTTAGTGATCGAACTCTGTATGGATAATATTTTTCAGGTTTATGGTATCATTATAAGCCATGTTCTCAGTGTTAACGGGTTAATTCTGCTCTCTCCTCTTTTCCTCTTCTTCTTCTTCTTCTCTCTCTCTCTCTCTCTCTCTTCATGCTCTCTCCTGAGTTTTCGTGTTCTCTGAGTTTTGATTGAATATGGTGGCTGGTACTTTTGATGTTGCACTTTTTTCCTTTGAAATTTTAATATTCTTTAAATATTTGGAGAAAACCAGTAACAAAAATTAAAGAATCTAATTCAAGTGGAATTTCTTACTAAATTCATAATCTATCATTTATTTTGCTATGAACACTCCTTAATAATCTCGAACCTCCATCTTATTGCTAAAATAGGAGCACTCAATGAATGACTTGACGGATTGTTTTCACCATTCATATATGTAATTTTTCATGTTCTTCGCCAGTATGAGTCATTTACAGTGGCGTCAATTTTTACGGGGAATAATTGACAATTTGACATTTTATAAATAACAACTTTACAATTAGAAAATTAGAAAGAGTTAAATTTTTTACATATTTACCCTAAATGAACATGAAATTACAAACGAAACCCAACAGGAACCAATAATTTAAGGTGTACATATACCTTTTTGTGATTTTATATGGTATGTTGGTATACAAGGAACTTGTCTGGATGGTATTTTTTGAAAGTAGTTTCACCGTGTAAAGAGCATATCGTTTGACTCGGAGACTCAATTGAAAGTCAATTGTTTCCATTTCTGTGTTTAGTTAGATTTCTTAAAAATTGAAATCAAAGAAATCGGTTAATTTTGAAATTCCCTCCGGAATTAGCGTGGTTCCACCGTCAAATTCCCACTACTTTTTCGTGACTTTACAATGAATTACCAGGCTTTTCCAGTAACTCGTCTTTGCGTTCGACCGTCCCGAGCAACTCGTCTTCGTCCTCGTCGTCAGCGCGGAGGAGCTCCATTTGTGCCTTCTGCGGTGAGCCGGCGCCGGTCGTCCTCGCTTTCGACCTTCTCCGATTTTCGCGTCTCTTCGGCCGATCGACCCGTTCTCTCCCCCAACGAGATGTTCATCGCCGGATCTGGTCCTTTTCCCCTGATCTGCTCCGAGTTTTGCCGGGTTTTCCTTATCTCGCTCTCTCTCTCTCTCTCTCTTCACAATGTCTGCTCTCTCTAGATTTTGAGGGAAGAAAGGGGAGGGTAGCTCCTTTTCGATTTCGTTTGGGATATTCTGGACTAGATTTGGGATGGAAGAATGGAGAAGGGGTTCGTCGTGGAGGAGTTCGCGCGGGCGCAATCGGCCGCCCAAGCACTCGCTGCCGCCGGTGCATCCTGGTAAATTCCTTGCAGATCTTGCCGTCGTCTTCTTTCCCTTGAGTTTCGACGAAAAGTTTCGATCTTGGATGTGTTTTCGTTGTGATTCTGCCTAGGGTTTTGGTTTTCATTGCGACGTTCGATCACGGGATTTGTCTGAAGGCATTGCTCGGGTTTTTTAGGGTTAGGATGAACACGCCAAACATCGAATCTGTAGATCAAGTGTTGTTGTTGTTGATAAATATTGATATCAAGTGGAAATCTGCCATCTTATACCGACTGCTTCTCTCTTTTGCTATTTACGTGACATCAAGATGCTATTGTAGGGATATATTGTTCACTTGAGATGATTAGGGTGTAGATTATGTTGGTGTATGCTTTCTTTATGAAAAGATGATATCCAAGTTGTAAAAAACCTTTGATTTCCATGGTGAAGACTCCTTGAAAGAATTCTTCACCCTTCTCTATGGCTAGATTTTCTCGTTGTAGTTGTAACTTAATAGCATTAATCTAGGATAGAAGACACGATGGTGATTGGTTTATCATAATGATCTGAAACTTCTTCATCCATAATTTCATTTATGCATAGGAATCAAGCGACTTGAGTTAAGCCCTCCTTGTAGAAGTTTGCAGTTCTGATTTTTCTGTAGGTGAAGTTACTATGTGCTTTCCCTACATTTGAATTATGGTTGGCACATGAAAGGGTTTAGGTTGAGGTGCTAGAATTTTTTGTCACTGCTTTTGTGATTTCACTTGCAGTTCGCACATTAGAATTGTAGATCAACAATAACATCATCTTAATCTAAAAATAGAATAATGCTGCAGGAAATCGCCATGAGAAGTGCCTGTTCATAAGTATGCAATATGAGTTTGTGTTTTTCATTAGCATTGAGTTGTATTCAATTCTTCGATTTCCTTGTATATAATAGCTGATATGGACTATATAAGGACTCTACTTCCTGTCATCAAATGATGCTTTTTGGGCTCTCCATTTTATTTATTTAGCCCTCCATTTTTGGGTCTTTTTAAAAATATTGTTAACTTCTAAAATTATTTCAATAATTTCAAAATTAAAATTATTTTATTTCTCAAATTACTTACAAATAAATTATTTTCAAAAAATAAGTATATATTTTCTATGTTTATTATAAATTATTTGACAAGATAATCACAAAATTATATTAAATAAATTTGTAATTGATTATAAGTTACTTACATACCTTGTTATTTTTTGACCTTTTTAAAATATTTATTTTTTTTAATTATTTTTATATATTTAATAATTACATTATTATATTTTTCTAATTATTTACAAATAAAATATTTTCAAAAAGAAACTATTTTTTGTTTATTAAATATTATTTTATATGAAAATAATAATATTATATTAAATAATAATAATTAGTTAATATATATTTATATAACTCTTCGTTTGTACAACTCATTGGAAAATTTTATTAATTGTGAAAATTAAATTACCAAATTTTATATTAAGTTTATTATATTTCTGTATTAATTTACATATAAATTATTATTTTGTGTAATATACTAATTCTCAATTCTCACGTCAACCAAACACAAGAATTTAACAAATTAATGAAATCAATTAATTCAATTTGTCAACCAAATAATGAAATTTTAGAATTTATGAATTGGTCAATTGGTAATACTAATTTAAATACTGAAATTATCTAATTATTTCAATTCTTTCAATTTTTTGAAGTTACTCAATTCTATTGATTCCATGATTCCTAAAACCGAAATCGATCCAAACGGCCCCTGACAATCTGAAGTGACTCAGAGACTCGGAATCACTTCAAAAAAGACTCAAGTTTAGTTGCAAAAAGATTGGGATATAAAGAGATTAATAGAATAAACTCTAATTTGGATTTCAATTGAGATAAAAAATGGAAATATTCTAAAATCAGTATAAATAAAAAATAAAAATATATTAAAGTAAGAATATTTAATTTTTTTTATTTCTTATTTTATATACAATCCTTCTCCCATAGATTATGATACAAAATGGTCCAATAGATCTAAATATCAAAAAATCTCGGGATTAAACTGGTCGTGAACTAGATTTCATCGATAAGGTGTATATATATATAATCAATTTGGAGAGTAATATATGATTTTTTTTTTCAAGAAGAAAATGAGGTAGATTACATATTTGCTTTGAATTGGTTGTGAATGAAACGTGTTTGTATAATTTACATTTTATTTATTTTTTTTCTTTATGTTGCAATTAACAAACGAAATTAAGCCAAAAAAACATTTTTAGGAATTCTAAGCATTTCCATGGAAATATCCCCGATTTCCAAAAATAAAAGAACCGTGGAAAAAATGGTACACCGTCGAGGCCAAGAGTCAAAGCCCAACCCAAAATGGCCAACCTACGGTCCCGTTTTGTGCAGAGAACTGCTGGGAATGGGAAACCAAACTGACGTCTCCTGATACGGACAAAACCCTAGTCCGCGCCGCCCATCTCCCTCGCGTCGTCGGGCTCGGCTCTCCATCTCCATGACGCCGCTCAATTTCCCCATCCATCGCCATTTTTTCTTCATTTTTTTATCTATACCCCCATCAAATTCGTTGTCTCTGATCCCAAACTCGCATCTTGGAGCTTCCCTATCCTTCAGCAATGTTGGATTTCCCGCTCCGCGGATTGCCGGAGCTTATGTTTCTGATTTTCAAACGATAGTTCTCTCATTATCGCGATCATTAATCCTAAGATCCCATCGTGGATCTCGTTGATTTGTTGCAGCAATGATTAATTTCTGCACCGCGAATTGCCGGAGTTTATTTTTCTGGTTTTCAATCGATAATTCCTTGAACGTCGTTTGATCCCAAAACCCCATCTTGGAGCTTCTCGATCCTTCATAGATGATATATTTGTGCATTGTGGATTTCCGCTGCTTATTTTTCTGATTTTCATCGATAGTTCCGTCAAAGTCGCGATCTTTGATCCTGAAACCCCATTCTCAAGCAGCTCGATTCCGCGACGATCGGGGATATCCTCCCCGCAGATTGCCGGAGCTTTTTTTTCTTTTTGTTCTGAGTTTCAATTGATAATTTCCTCAAAGTCGCGATCCCGAAATCGCATCTCATAGCTTCTCGATTCTTCAACAATGGCGGATTTCCGGAGTACGGATTGTCGAAGCTTGATCGAGTTCTGCCGCGAATTCAAGCAACACAAGCACCGTTCCAGGAAGCCAAATTCGTCGTCTTTCTGCATCCACTCCCGTTTCGCCGCCGTCGACGCTCACGCCCTAATCCTCGTCGTTGTCCTTGCCGCCATCGCCTTCCTTGCCATCCCCTGTTTCAGCTTCCTCTCGTGCAACTCCTCCCCTTAGCCATCGACGCGTCCTGGGATGCCGTCGTCCTTGCTCCGTTCATCGTCGCCTTCGTCTCTGGCTTCCTTCTCGTGGTCAGTCTTGCATTCTTCTGAAAGGAAATCTCTGCCTGCCACAAGAGGAAGTGCGGGAATCCGTTCTCCAGGGGCCTGAGTAAGCCTGTAGAATTCAATATCCAGCTCGAGTCGGAGGAGCTTGTTAAGTGTTTACCTCCGGTGCCGAAGGAGGCATTGGGGATTTGGGAATTGGATTTGGAGGAGAAGCATAAAGAGCTGGAGGCCGAACTGAAGAAGCTGGCTCCGGTGAATGGCTGCGCGGTTCTTATATTTCGCGTGCCTTGCGGGTGCCCTGGGGAGATGATGAAGGTTTGGGGAAACAAGAAGGTTAGCCGGAGCAGGAAGTAGAGGAATATACATCAAAAGTAACTCCTTTTTGGCTGATATTATAGGATGAATAAATGGCTCTTTTAGGCTGATAGATGTTTGTGAGACATGGATTAGGATAATCTAATAGCTGAGAACATCTGTTCAGATAGATACTTTTCGTCAATGAATGAATGCTGAAATTTGGTAGCTGCTTTGTGCTATCTGTGTTTGATTTGCCTATCGATACTGATATAAATAAGCTGTATTGACTAATGGCCGACATATGACCAAAACTTAAGATATCAGTATGAGATATCTCTACAATTTTTTCCGCTGAGAAAGAATATTGTCTGGAAAGATGCTTTTGAAAAAGTAGTGGATGTAGATGGTCAATCTTCTTTTTATGGAAAAATAAAGGGTTTTTGCTTTGTTAAAGAGTAATGTTTTTATTTTATCAGACTGTGAGTGCAAGTCTCCTTGCATGCATTTGATCATGGTACTGTTTTGAGTCACCTGAACTATTCTGAAATTCTCAATCTATTTCTTACTGTTCATTCTCAAGCAGACAAGCTCAAACTATTCAACCCACTAAAATGCTTCAAATTTAGAGTTGGATTGAACTCATATATATAAGTTACAAGAGCGAGCAATCATGTCTCGACCAAGTACATTCTGATTTATTGTTGAGGCAATTTTTTTTCAATGCCTAAGAGTAGTCATGATGTAGTATACAGCTTATCATCTTGTTATCCCCATGATTTGCTGATTGTGCCTCCTAGTTGATGATAGCTTGCAGTAGTATTTCATGCCATTGTATGAATTTGCTTTTATATGTAGCTTTCATTCTGAGAAGCACTACGCATTCAATATTCCTAGCAAGCTCAGCATCTTCACCATGGTCATCTTGCATTTGCTAGTTCCAACTTAGCCATTCAACCTGAACTTGTTCCAATTTCGCTAAGAAATATCATAATAGTGAAACATTTAGATCCAATTGGCCTTTTAGGCATTGTGGTCCAAATCCATCAGACTGCTTTTCTCTTTCATTGTGTGCTGCAGATCTCTTGCTGTTTGGCTGCTCAAGGTAAGGTTTGTCATGAGTTTCTCTTTGCCATGTCTTAGCTGAAGTACAAGCTTCATTTTGATTTCCCATTACCATTGATAGAATGCTATAGTCCTGTTGGTCATTAAAGAACTTGCTATCAGAATCTTTCACCATGCAGGATGGAACCCATCCCAACTTGGTAGCACCCCTTAGTTGTTTATAATTCTCATCACAAGTTGTCATTTCCATAGAGTCAGCTTGTTGATCTGTTTCTGCTTGAAGGGTACAGAAACTTGAGTGTCCTTGCAAACCTGGAAATGCAATGCCAAGACATTCATCTGATACTGCAGAAGCCACTTCGGGTAGTTGCATTTTGGCTGCTTCAAACCCTTTAGAACCTAAGTTGTGCTTCAAAATAGTCTCTTGGGCCTTCTCCAAGACCGACTGCAAATACTTTCCTTGTGCCTCTATTCGAAGCTGCAAGTGTCTCTGCACCTATTTTCGTTCAGAATGCATTCTATTTAGACTAAATATTTAAATTCTTCATTGTTGAATCGAACATAAAGACTGAACTATTTGGAGTTTGGTGTCCTGAGCATATGATTATTATTATTGATTAACTGTTACTCTTTTCCATTCTAATGGTAAAATGAGTATGCTAACTGTAAAAGTTAAGATGGTTTTGATTGTGTAGATTGGAGATGCTTTGTATTATAGAAAGAGGCTTTACAGACTGCATTTCTTTTTCATGTACCTATTCATTTTGTTAACTTTCTCGTCAAATACTTGATCTCAAACTTGTCAGTGTGGAAGTGGGTTGGTTATTGTTTTCTTTAGGTATGAATGTCTTATCTTTTCTTGTTTCTCTCTGTGGATCATTGGAGCAGGAGTACTCTGTGCATGTTGACTTCCTACTCATGAGAAGATGAATGATAATTTACTTCAAATATTTTAATTTTATATATCCTCCTTCTCTCTGACTATGTGTACGTGCTCATGTTGTCTAATGTGACCTCTAATGCTAAATAGATTGCAGTGCCAAGTAACTTCTTAGAAACTCTAAGGAAGAAAACATTTTCATAAAATCTATTTTCTCTTTCTAGATGGAAAAATTGTTCTTTATTACATGCCTATTCAATAGCATTCTGCTTTATTTTTGATGCTTGCTTCAGGTTTTAAGTTGTCAATGTTTTCAGCAAAAATTGATTTTGTTTCAAAGTATACTAAGGTCATGCAGATTTCATAGTGGCTTCTTACCTCAATCTGTTCATGTAGATATCTCTGTTGTGCCTGCAATGCTTCACTGATCTGCATACTTCTGTGATTCAAGCACACTGTTAGGGAAAAATTTCTTTGTGGATCAGAATCCAAAAAGGTACTTTTCTTAGCTCTTACTTATTTGTCTGGGCGTCATTATTCATACTGCTGACTGATGATCCACTGACCTCAGATGTTGGACTCATTGCTAGTGTGCAACCTATAACTGAAACAAATCATGTCATTTTCTCCAACACATTTCCAAAAAAAATTCGATTATTCCTTACCATTCTTGGATGTCCCATTATTACTCTGAACCTGGGTTTTTTTGCTAAGCCTGTACTTCTGCATCTCAAAGTAACAAATTAAAATCAGTATACTGCATCACATTTGCCAACTGTTGGAATGAGAATTAGGAGATTAGCACCTGAAGATGGCTTTTGAGGTGATACAAAGTTAGTCCTGGAATGCCCATTAATCTCATGACTGTTGTTGGGGTTGCCTCTGCAAAATAATCTTCTGTTAACTGATTTTGTGGCTGCTTGATACTTCTATTTTCCCTCTTTTCGCAAGTTTGTTAAAATACTCACTATCTGCTCCACCCAGTTGATTTACTGCTTCCATAAAGCGTGCATGGAGCTCTGGAGTCCATTTTATTCTTGGCTTAGCATCAGTTGTTAGAACTAGTCCTGAGTCTCCTGGAACATTTGTTCCTCGCAGAAATAATTGCATTTCTGGAGGAAAAGCTGGCCTAGAAGACAAGAGGCTGTTCCCTTCATGATGCCAATGCATTTTCTGCTCATGAGAACACATCGGCTTGATATCATCTAGGAGAAGACTTGACAATCAAATAATGAAATTTTGTAATGTTTGTAGCTCCTTACCTTGCTTTCCTTTACACAACAGAAACTGCAGGTTCTTGAGCCTCAACAAAATGATCAGGATTTTGTTGTGAGTTATATATAGGAGAGCAGGCCTGGCATCTTCGACATACTCCTGACAGCGAGAGGTGCCCCTATTGCCGCTCTTATAAAGTAAAGTTGGAGAGAATCTTGGAATCTTTGAAACGGAACATCCAAGTCAGTCCAGTATTCATAACAACTTGGAGATAGACCCTGTGCCTCTTGCTACAGGTATTTTTTGACTTGTCCTGCTACTTTTGTTGTTAATTCACTCTGACGCTAACTCTTTTGTTTCACACTAACAACTTTCTGCGGGACAGCTCTAACTTGTCATATGTAGAGGAATATATGCATTGAGTTTGATGCTTTTGGCAAATTGGTCCTCGAAGGAAAAGCAAGAACCTCATGCTTCGGAGATTTTTCTGTGGCCAGTAGGCTTATTATTTTAGTGATGTCTTTGAAACTTATTGAGCTTTCAGATTTGTAACTATAAGCTTTTGCAAGTACAGGGATAATGGCAGTGAAGACTTTTTAATCATGCAGAATGTAGAATTAGGAGTGAGTAAATTGCAAGCAAAGTTCTGAAGATCCTTTTTGACTGCAGTCATCCAGAAACAGAATCAGATGCATCTTTACTAAAGGAACTGACATATTTTGCAATTCACTGATGCTTGGAATTGCTTCAAAGAAAGGAATGGAACACAGGATCAGAATTTGATTCCCTGTCTCCTCTGTCAAGTTTTGTAGTTGTTCAGATATGCAGAAGGAATAGGAGACCCTCAGTATGGCCCTTTGCACGTCCAGCCAATGTACCAGGCAAACGCAAAAGATCTGAAAATGAAAGATTATCTGTACTTGCATTGATACTTGAGAACAATGCTCTCTAGGGACCATGTCACTTTCTTCACCAGCACTTTGTGTTAACAAGGCTTAAGCTTTCATATCACATTGCAGGCATTATTCATGCACACATTATCTTACGTTAATTGCAAGTTGTTATTGTTGAGAATCAAATAATGCACTGGTTAGTTCATTTCTCGAGATACAAATGACAATTTACTGCTGTTGATGAAAGTTTTTGCCATAATTTCATTGATGCCATCATGGAAGACTTCATATATGCTTATAATTGAAGAGAGCAGCACAGTGCCTATATGATTCTCTTATTATATAAACAAAGGTTGCATATAATTGCGATGAACTTTAATCTTGTTATAATTACTGCACCCTTTCATTGACACTCGTCAACAAGAAGGACTCAGATTCAGAAGAAAGCCAAAGTCTGAGAAAGTTCAGAGAATCACTTTTTTCCTTTCATATACCAAGGAAAAAAGAGCACAAAAAAAAAAAATGCAATAATGCATCAATTCTCTTCATGATTGATCATGTGGTATGCTTTCATCTTGTCCATCGGTCTATAATTTTTCTGCTATCAAGGTTTCTTCAGTAGAATTTGATTATATGATAACATATTTTTTTCTATCACAATTTCTATGTCTACGTGACTAGTTGTACATAGTGGTCTGCCAGCCCATTATTCTATTGTTGGGCCTTGTGGCCCATGTTGGAGCCCTAATGATAATGTAAACTGACGCTTGTCATTTGGTAAATCCTAATAACAGTGAAATGATCATATTGCTCATTTGAGATTATATTTGCAAAGTGACATCTCCAAGTTAATCCATGACTAAATCTAAGACTTCTCAATTTGTTTTCACCTGATCTTTTCGTGTTTTCTGGTTGAACTCGATGGAAATTCATCTCATTTGTAAGATTTTTTTTTTCCGAAATTTTTTATAAGAATTTTGTTAGGGTTTGCAATGTTGTTTGTGCAATTTATATCTATGTCTTGTCATGTTTTTTTTTTTTTTTTTGCAGTTTATACAAAATGGGGAGTTTTATGCAAATATATATATTTTTTAAAAATATCATTTCTCATAAAAAAAAATCATGGTGATGTGCTGATTTGGGAGTGTTTTGAAGAACAAGATTGTGATTGTGAAGGGACCATGATAAAGAATCCCACGTGTGCTGTGTTCTTCCAACTTAGAATTCGCGCAAATATCAAAGAAGGGATTTGCTTCTCCTTCTGATTTCTCTTTCTCCAAGAATATACCTTTTTTTAAATTTAAAAAACAGGAAATCATGTGCCATCCATTGTTGGTGTTGTAGTGCATGATTATCAGATATTCTGGGGATAAACTGGGCTAATGATCTTAAAAATCTTTTTAAAAAAACAATTTTTCAAAAAAAAAAAAATCAATCAAAAGGTATAATCCAGAGTCTCTTTGGCAAAATGAAAATTTAAATAAGGAAAAAAAATAAATTAGAGATTTCCAAAAGGGGAATCGAACAAGACGAGAGCAGCAAGAGGACTGAACGGTCATGGTTCGACTTTTTGACTCATACCATGCTAATTAAATAAACGCTAAAAAATAAAATCAATTAAAAATTAAAAGGAAAAAAAATTGCCTAGGGCAGCTCAACCCAGACAAGCTTTTTCTCCGAGGCGCCGCATTTGAGCCAAACTTCTGTGTGCCGATGTAGAAATTTACATATAACTCCCTGTAGAAATTATATTATCATAACCACACTTTTTGCCAAATTTTATTTTGAAGTCAAACTTTTTATTTTACGATTTGTTTGTGAAAAAAATATCTCTCTTTATATTCGAAAACTCGCAGATTTGTAGGGCGATCAAATCCAATTATTCGGTAATTTTTATTCGGTAAGAAATAGTGGTGCACAACAAAAGTGAATGTCTGCGGAACAAAGACGCTACAAATTACAGAAAAACCCATCTTTCAAATTTTTCACACGACCAAGTGATTTGTATAAATAAATATTCGTTCAGCGGTTTTTTGCAAAACAATCCTTCTATAAACCAGGGTCACACTTCCCCTGTTTCCGTCGCTCGGTTTCTGATCCTCGCGTCTTTCCGTCGCTCTTCTTCAAAAGCAGATCTTTTTTCTTTTTTCTCGCTTTTTTCAATTTTCTTCTTCTTCTTCTTCTTCTTCAAGATCTAGTTTTTCTTGATCGATTGGAGATGGCGAGCGAGGTGGTGAGGAGGCCGAAAACCAAGATCGTCTGCACGCTGGGTCCGGCGTCGAGGTCGGTGGAGATGATCGAGAGGCTGCTCTGCGCCGGAATGAACGTCGCGCGGTTCAACTTCTCCCATGGCTCGCACGAGTACCACCAGGAAACCCTGGACAACCTCCGTGTCGCCATGGAGCGCACCGGGATCCTCTGCGCCGTCATGCTCGACACAAAGGTCTCTATTTTCCTTCTTTTCCTTGTTTGGATTCGTTTAGGACGTGGGTGTTCTCTTGGTTTTTGATTGCGAGCGCCAATTGATTTCGGTTTGCTTTTTTGAAGTTTGATCGTTAGGCGGCGCCTTTCTGGTTTTGTCGGGTTGTTCCTTTTTTTCTCTTTTTTTTTTGTTTTCATTTTTCTGTTTGCCCTAATTTGTGTTTTGTGTGTCCATGCTTTGATGGAGTCAATATCTATGACAAACGAACCATTTTGGTTTCAAAAACCGATTTGTTTGGGGTTTGTGATGAGTCGTTGTTAATATTTATTGTTATTATTGATCTAGAGAATATATTTCTTGGAAGCAGAGTGATCATTAGTTCTTTATTATGATGGAACTGGAATTTGATTGTTGATCTGATCGCATGCTTTGCTTCCTTCTCTACTCTTCTTTTATAGTTCGAACCTTTTCAATTTTTTGCTTTCTTTTTTTCCTTGTGTATTTTGCTTTCTTCCGAAAAAATAGTTTTAATTAATCGGAAGTTGGTTGATTGCTATTGACTCTGTTGTTTTGGTGTTGTTGTCGTTAGTTATTCGGGTTTTGAAATTTATGCTTTGTGATTCTTTGCTATATGACTGTATGGACGTAAATCTCATAAGACTCTTTAATGTGCTGATATCATTCTGCAGTCATATCATTGGCGTTCTATTTTCAGTCGATGCCCTCGAGATTTAATAATTGTTGTTGTAAATGATATGTTTAGCAAGAAAATGCACAGTTTTAGCAGGACGCATGAGTGTGCCATAATTTAATGTTATAAATATGAAAATTTGGAAGTGGCTAGTTTTTATAAAATTGGTTTTTTTTTTATAGCATTAACTTTGCCTTGGACGAAATCCTAGATTAAATCATGTTAAGTTTAAGCGAAACACATAATCATGAAAACACAATATCTGTGAGCAAAACTTTAGCTGAGGATTTGAAGCTAAGTTGTTTAATTTTAACTATTTTAAGTCTGTCTATGTTCTATTTCCCAATCACGTTGTGTTCTCTTTCATGTTGTAAACAATTTATGAAGAACAAATTCTTTCGCAATCTCAGTAGTGACTGTCATGCATTCATTTTATGGATATGGGTTATGTTAAAATTTCTTGTTTTGATAAATTATTTAGGTTGGTATACATAGAAAAAACAGCATTCTGTTGAGTTTAGAGTGCACTTGGAATACATGTAAACAGCATTTCGTTGTGTCATATGCAGTGTATTAGATGAAGTTTTAAAGTGAGTTTCTATTCGATATATAATATCATGTCCTCATATCATGGACTAAGGGGATAGTTCCTGCATATAAAATATATTAATTATATTTCTTTTTCAAATGGCATTTTACATGTTCTCAAGATAGGATATGCTTTATGAGAATTTTGGTACCCTCTAATGTAATGTTACTTAAATTGTCAGGGTCCTGAGATCCGCACTGGCTTCTTGAAAGATGGCAAGCCAATCCAACTGAAAAAGGGCCAGGAGATCACTATCTCCACAGATTACAGCATAAAGGGTGACGATAACATGATATCCATGAGCTACAAGAAGTTAGGGGAGGATTTGAAGCCGCAAAGTGTCATATTGTGTGCTGATGGGACGGTTACAATGACAGTGCTTTCTTGTGACAAAGAAAAAGGATTGGTCCGTTGCCGCTGTGAGAATTCTGCTACTATTGGTGAGAGGAAGAATGTCAACCTACCTGGAGTGATCGTGGATCTTCCTACTCTAACGGAGAAAGACAAGGAGGATATCTTGAAATGGGGTGTTCCTAATAAGATCGATATGATTGCTCTTTCTTTTGTGCGCAAAGGTTCTGACCTTGTAGAAGTCAGAAAGCTGCTTGGTGAACATGCAAAAACCATTATGTTGATGTCCAAGGTATATTTTTCTCATTCCGTTCTTTGTGGATCTAATGCTCAAGTTTTCTAACATTTTTATGATTGCTTTCAGGTTGAGAATCAAGAAGGGGTGGCTAATTTTGATGATATTCTAGCAAATTCAGATGCTTTCATGGTAGCACGAGGTGATTTAGGTATGGAAATTCCCATTGAGAAGATCTTTTATGCACAGAAGGTGATGATCTTCAAGTGCAACATTCAAGGGAAGCCAGTCGTCACTGCAACCCAAATGTTGGAATCCATGATCAAGTCTCCTCGCCCTACCCGAGCTGAAGCAACTGATGTGGCAAATGCAGTCCTGGACGGGACTGACTGTGTTATGCTAAGTGGCGAGACAGCTGCTGGGGCTTACCCAGACCTCGCTGTGCAGACAATGGCTAAAATCTGCATAGAGGCAGAATCATATCTTGACTATGACGCTGTCTTCAAAGGAATCATGGCATTAGCTCCAGTTCCCATGAGCCCACTAGAGAGCCTTGCTTCATCTGCTGTCCGAACTGCCAACTCTGCCAAGGCATCACTTATCTTGGTCCTAACACGAGGAGGAAGCACAGCAAAGCTGGTGGCGAAATACAGACCGGCAATGCCAATCCTGTCAGTGGTGGTGCCGGAGATAAAGACTGATTCTTTTGATTGGTCTTGCAGTGATGAGTCCCCTGCCAGGCACAGCCTTATCTTCAGGGGTCTAGTCCCAGCATTGAGTGCTGGATCTGCGAAGGCATCCCATTCTGAGGCAACAGAAGAAGCATTGGAGTTCGCCCTCCAGCATGCAAAGGCCACCAGGCTTTGCAAACTCGGGGATTCTGTGGTGGCATTGCACCGTTCTGGCAGTGCATCAGTGATTAAGCTCTTAACAGTCAAGTGATGATCAAACTCCAAATTTTTTTGTGGGGACAGTTTTTGGTTTGAAGATGCTTGTCCCTAAGTTTTGGGTTTACCAGTATCTGTTTGTTATATTACCTTAAGATTTGTTTTTGCCGTTTTTACGCAGATAGCCAGCATCATATGTTACCGTGAGTAATGTTAGTTTTTTTTTTGAATAATGGACTTATCAAACATCAGTCATTTGCAGGTTGATCTTTATATGATGAGATTAATGAAAAAGAAAGGATTTTTAGATTGCTACATTGTGATACATTGTCATCAATTCATCAAAAGTAGATTCAGGTGACAACGCAGACAACTAGATGAACAACAAAAGCAAAGGGACTCGCTTCTTATCTTCTGCAGCATCCAAATTCAGTAACTGTCAAGGCTACGTACATATGCTCAGACCAAACCCACAAAAAAGAAGCAATACACTGAACATAAAGCCTCAACTATCAGCAATATGAGAGCTGCTACTTCCAGATGCTCCTGCGGACGACGTACCATTTTGCGACGAGAACAACCCGTTGAAAGGCCACGGTACCGGGACCCAAAACCTCCCATTCTCTCCGCCGGTGCTCTGCTCAGCGCTGTTCCTGCTACTACTGCTCTCTGATCTACTAGCATTCCTCTCTGATCCACTGACAATGCGTGTTTCAGTCGTGTTTTTCGTTACATCGGCCGGCAGCTGAAACCGGCAGACAGGGCACGAGCTATGGAGCTCTAGCCATTGCTGAATGCACCCACTGTGAAACTTGTGCTTGCAAGGCATCTCCTTTGCCTCCTTTCCTACTTCCAACTCCTCCAAGCACACAGAACAGCAGACATTCTCCCAAACCTTCACCATCGGCATCGCCTCCACTGCCTCCTTCTTCGCCGGTGGAGTTCCATATCGGTTTGCGTCGTTCTCCGACAAATGCTGCAGCAAGAGATCCAATCCAGAGCCAAGGAAGTAGTCTCCAAGAGTTGCACCAACGCTGCTGTTATCCAAGCTCTGGCCAGCCTGAAGCACAATAGCTTGGTTGAAAGGATTGATCAGTATGACTCTTTCTCTGTCTCTATCTCCATTCCTTGCACCTCCGGTGGCGCTGACCTCCGCCCGGGAGCCCTCGCGGAGGCTCTGGAGCATTTGGAGAAGAGCGGAGCTCCTTCTTCGGCGAAGGAGAATGGATTGAAGCTCGCGGTCCGCATCGGAGAGATGCTCATTGGCTTCGCTTTCAGAGCGGCGACGGCGGCGAGCATGGTCCCCATTGCCTAGCATTCCGAGAAGGATTGGAGCCCACAGAGAGAGGTTCCCGTCTGAGGTCAGGTCGGCATTGGCGTCTTCTCCTCTGTTGGCCATTTCTTCTACAAAGCCACCGTCACAGTGCGGGCATTTTATCTCCACCTCCATCACTGGACTCACCATTTGTGAGCACATGTGGCACCAGTATCTGGAAACCAGGGATTCTTCCATTCTTCCTTCCCTTCTCTTTTCACCCTCTGCCTCTACATTCCAATAGACCAACATCATCTTTTTATGATCATTCAAAAGCACAAATCACATAAAGTATCTGATTAATCTACAGAAAGATCAGATCTTGGGAAACTGAAACGAAGCAGAATAACTCGAAACCATTTCAAGAAATGTTTTGTCACGAGGATTTGGAAGAAAATGTTACAAACAAAATGCAGCAACAGATTACAAATCAAAAAGGAGAAACCTTTCTCCCAATACAAAATGAACAAGAGCAGTAATCACCAGCAAGAGATTGCTACAAGGCCTGAAAGGAAAGGGATGATGATGTTTCCAATCAAACCAAGAATCCAAAAGGCTAATTTGATGCGATTCACAGATCAAAATCGATCTTTTTCTCATAAATCACCAATAAACAAGGATTTAAATGCGTACATAAACAACTTGATTGTAAAATCAGAATCAAACAAGGAAGGACAAATGAGAGAGAAAAAAATTCACCTTTGAGGAGAGTAAGATTGAGAGGGAGGGAGGAAGAATGGGAGAACACCAACAGGACAGACCTCCTCGACTCCTTTTATTGAGCCCCAAAGATTCTCTTCTTCTTTTTTTTTTTTCTGTTTTTCTCCTGTTTTTTGTGCTATTTATATGCATTTAAGGTCTCTGGTTGTCCTTTTTCCTGACTTTAATATTTTTTTCCTTGCTTTATTGAGCTTGTGGTTTAGTGGTTGGATTTTGTTGACTCAAGAAACAACAATCACAAGCGATGAAACACCCCGCCTTTCACTCTCCTCAATTTTTCTTAATATAAAACCTCTAATAATAGGCATAAATTTATTAGCTGATTGCTGAATTTATAAATGCCTTTTTGGATTTAAAAGCACGCCCTCTAGATCCTTTTAATTTGTGTACAGTCCTCCCGTGCATGAGATTAAAATAATAAATTCCAAATTTTGATATTTTTTATTTCGAAAGATGAATAAAAATTATTCAATATGAATAAAAACCGGTTTTTTGCAATTTAAACTATATTATAACAATAATAGGAGAAAAAAGAGAAAGACAGAAATCCAAAGCATAAACAGCACATAACAGCAATAATTTTTAAAAAAACATATGTTCATCCCATTCGTGCCCCCTCAAAACCTTTAAATTACACAATGTAACTTCCTTAAGAAAAATTATTGAAATATGCCCCTAGCAATACTCCTTATTCACATACATTTTCTTTATTCCATGCAAAAATACTCTATTCATAAAACTCCCACCAACTAAATGAAGTGGGTTAACCTTATTATTGTGAAAAAATACTAAGAAATATTTGTCACTTCTTTTTAGATGATTACACTAAGACACCGATGGCTCCAACATCAAATAAATCATACAAAAAGACTAGGTCATACAAAACTTGAAACCATGAGTCAGTATGAAGCAATGCAACTGCAACAAAAACACAAATGATCCCCATCCAATTCACACCACATCTCCAAACAAGATTAGTTACTGCCATGGACTGTAGCTGTTGCTTCAAATCGATATTGAGATTAGGCACATGGACCATTTCATGTAGCACGACATTGCACTCAGCTGTGATTGGTGTTGTGGAAAGTTATGTTCTTAAAGCTCTGATCCAGTCTATTTCCAGTCTGAAGTCTCCTGGTCCAGATGTCGTGCCTGGAACACCACCTCCTGCATTAACAGAGAGAGCCATTCCTACAATACGTGATGGGTTCATCTCCAACTTTTCATCGATGACATTTCCTCTCCATGTTGGCAAATATTGTTCCAAAGGAATCTGAAATCAATTTAAATTCAATCAGACAGTCATCGCGGAAAATTGCAAGCAACATCTAAGAAGCTGAAATCTCAGAGGGCAATCGAGCTTGCTTTTGCAATATGCCACTTGTCTTTGGGAATAAAAATAAAAGCTTGCCAGGAATTATCTTCTACTTGTCCAGGTGAATTTATCCAATTTTCTGTGTATATCTGCATCAAAGAGTAAATATTAAGGTAAGTATTTATCAAGAGAGATTATTCAGTGCTATTTTGTTATGCTACCTTCTGAAACTTACTGTAGATATGTAGGATCTCCCGTCCCCTCTAATCTTCATAGCTATTGTGTCATATGCATCCAAGTTGATGAAGCCATCAAACTACATGAAGATGATAAAGAAGAGCTATTATTCAATAATTTTTTACTGAAAACTGCATTGAGTCTTGATAGTAATAGTAAAGAACCAAAGTAATATGCAAAAGCATGCAGGTTAGCAACCTGTCCAATATCAAGGGGTAAGCCAACCTTCTCCAAAAAGGAGACCACAAATTCAAATCCCCTGTTTGATGGAATAGGCTATGGGTCTCAACAAACTCAACAGAAAGCACTAGTAAGTAGTAGAAAGAGTTGTGAGATTAGTCTAACAGGAACTCAGAAATGGACCAAGATTGAGAGGAAGGCAGGTTGCCAGAATACACAAGGATAGAAATGCTGAAAGTCTCACCAAGTGATAAGGGAGAGATGGCAGCTTAGATGGCCAATAGATGGAGACAAATTACACAAATAACTGTTAACAACTCTGTCAGGATAGGAAGAAAAGAAAGCAGAAGTGGTGCAGTAAAAGGAATAGAAGCGCCTTAAAATCGTAAAACCTGAGTCTTATAGAGGGCTCTGAGGAGGCATGAGAACAAGACATGAGAGAATGTTGAATTATTGTACCAACAAAAACAAGTTTGAACTTCCTCCATCATGAAAAAAGAAAATGGAAAAAAGAAAAACCAGACAGCATCTCCGTCCAGTCCACTCTAAAAAATTGTCCATAGGTAGTTAGCACCAGAATACAATTGCAAGTTAAGCCATCAAAGTAAAAATGAAGTGATTAGTTATATTACAGAGTCATGAAAGAAAATTATAGTAAAAATATATGCAACGGTTTTCATAATTTTAAGAATGCCAGTAAGAGGAAAATTTACCCTCTTAGATCGCATTCCACAAAAGCCACTCCTGTTAATTCTCCATGTGGATCCCTTGCTTACATCGGATGAAAGGTTGCCGGAAAAAATCCCTGTCAAATTTACACATTACAATGGATAAAATATTTCAAGAAAGATTAGCTTATCGACAAAAAAAAGAGAGTAAGAATAAGAGGAGTCAAAATTGATCATTGTAGGTGAAGTACAAAGATATTGCAAAGAATCAGCACAGGTCAGAAAGATGTCAACTAGGAAATTTTAGGAATAGATAGTCAATGCAATTATCAATCAGCATGACACATGTGCAGCTGTGCTTGCACTGATAGGTGAGTTCTTGTTCAAATAAACAGTACAAGACTCATATGTCAACAGATTATCACCTTGTGAAATAATCATACCGTGATTTGTGATAACAGCACTTCCATTTTGTTCTGCATAATTGCAATAAGCTAGACTTTACACTTTACAATCACTTCACAATAGGGGAAGTGGTTGAGGACTAACCTTAAAACAAGGAAAAAGAACCTTCAATAGTCTGGGCTTTGAAGATGTTGGAACCTAATAAACTGTGGGATTGGTATTTGAGATAGCTTCTGATTGATTATCAGCATGATGGATATTATAGTAAACAAACATTCTATAATGCTGAAGGACATCAGGCTTTCCATTAAAGACAGGACAGGCAATTCAAACCCTCTACTGGAAGAAAGAAACCAATAATTATATCCTCTGCAGCAAATTTTAGATAAAATTCAAGGACAGAGGCTTTCTTGAGATACGACATGCATCATACAGTGACAAAGATCTTATAAACCTCAGAATCTAACAATTTACTAAATTCTTTCAATCTAAATGCCATGTTAAAAGAGACTTAAATACCATTTTATTTAAAGAAAATGGCCTACAAGAGTAAATTGGTTATTAAACAAAGCTACTTGAAGGTGACCATCTCCATAACCACATTGAACAATACGAGAAAGCATCAGCAAGTATTTCCAAAATGAATACCAATAAATGAATATAGTCCAATAAAAATTCATAACGATGTGTCCTATATGATTTACCATACAACATTAAATACAAAGATGACATTCATTGAATAGTTCTAGAGACATCAAACAAGTTTTAAATCACAAATTTTGAAGCTTGTGTGGATGATAAATACATTACTGTGAAGATCCTAATGTTTGAGAAAAAACATATATGAACGAGATCAAGCATCAAGGACAAGTGCCACAAACTATCAGCTTACCACTTAACCCTGCACCAGAATCAGCAATCTCCAAGGAAGCTGATGATAAACCTGGAAGATAGAACATTCAAAACTAAGAATGACACATTAAAAAACATAAATTGAATACAAACTTATACTATTTGTGAAAATATATAAAAAAAAAGGAGATTTTGGACTTAGGTGTAGAACTTACTAGTCTTAGGAGGTTTGTAAATTTGTACTTTTATATGGCCTAATCCTAATCTTTTTCTTTTTGGCTTGTTTTGACGGCGAGAATAGAAAAAAAATAAAGTTTATTAGAAGACGGATCAACGACGAGTTTTTGACCAAAAAGTTCGCAAGAATTTAGGAGGAGAAAACTAGCATTACATTTAGATAATATAATACTCTTCTTTTCGAGTCAAAATGATATTTGATATTAGTTTTTCATTATCTTTCTTTTCTTAATCTAGAATGTGAAGTTTCTTTTTTTCTTTTCATTACTTTTAGGATCTAATTAACACCCAATTATTCATGAATCGAGTTAGAGTTTGATAATATAATATTTGTATATGTTAAACGTATGGCATATTAAGTTAACATAAAATTTTTTCTCATAGTTTGACTTGAAGTTATTGATTTCTATTAGGAATATATATTTACTATTAAATGTTAACTCCTTCAAATTTATTATGGTTATGATTTAGAAATCCAATCTCTTTTATTTTATTAATTTTAAAATTTGAGAGATAAAACTTCATGATAAATTAATATTTTAATATTACTAGTGAATTTCACTTAAATTTTGTTTAATTTTCAAACATGATTAAATTAAGACTAATGTAAGTTGTTAATCTTGGTGTTGAATTATTTTATTTAGTAGTATATTTGGGCAATTATGCATTATAATTGAAATTTTATTTGATGATTTAGGTTCGGACGATCGTTAAAACTCCTATTTGTAATTTATCTCGTGTTTTTCTTATCAGGTAAGAGAATAAGGGATTCCTGTTAATGTTAAGTGACATTTTAATATGCTAAAATGATTTATTTTCTTAAATTATTATGTTTTAATGTATTTTATTCATTTAAAATATATTTTCATTTAATTGATATGATGTTATATTATATCGTAATTTATGAAATGCGTATAACTCCGTAATTTGATATTAAGAAAATCATGTTTGTAAATATATTTGTATCTATTTATCATTAATAAGTTTTGTCATATATTCATATGAAACTAAATTTTCCTTTAAAAAATTATGTATGTATTCTTTAATTATAATATTTTCTGTATGAGTGGTTTATGATTTTCCTTATTGTGTTAGTTTTGATTGTATTGTCTTTATCATGATTCGTATTTTGACCCTACCATTAAGCGTTAAACAATAATCATATCAACATGTATGTAACTGTGAGAAACCGGTTTCGCTACCACCTGCGGACATCAAAATAGTGGTATATCTATATTGTGGTTCCTTTTCGGACATCGTGTATTCGTAAAAAGGCCACTGAACTTAAGTGTACCAATGTGCATGTGAGTCGGAATACCTATTATGTATGTACCCGATTTTGTAAAGAATACACCAGTTATGTTTTACTTGTATATTATTATTGTCATCATTATTTTTCTCTCCCAGAAAAGAATTCTTGTTTTAAGGATATCCGAGTTTATTTTTTTATTTTAAAAATAACTCCATAAAAAAATGATACTTCATAATAAATATATTTTGAGATTTTATTTCATATTAAATTGTTAACTTAATATGAGATCGCTCATTCTCTTATAGGTTTTGATTCTAGAGACTAGTTCGCAAAAAGAGATTTATGACTCTACAAAATTATTTATAAGCATTATTTCTTATTAGAAAGAAAAAATGATTATTTAGAATATTATTTATTGATTATTTGAATTTTAGACTTTAACTATGAATTACATTATTCGATTATTTGAACTCCCGCAACCTAGTTATATTTCTAATTTGTGGTTTTAATATATCTGATTTTAGGTGTTGTCGTTATTGATTTGTTAAATTATATTAGATGTTAGTAGTGTATGTTAAGACTATTGTTATATGTTACATAATTATTAGAAAAATCTATATTTTATAATTATACAGGACGAGCCTTGTATACCTGCCGCGTAGGCAGGTATACGGCGCCCGTTATATCTGAGTTTTAGAACGTGACATGTTTAGTGGTATCAGAACTCTAGATTTAAGTCTTTATAGAATAAAAGTTTTGAATTGAACAGATTATACCATCTCTCAGTGAGACATAAGTGTGGATAAAGTTATAAGTCGAGTTATTACATATGTATCACTATTGTGACTACTATTATGATTTGATATGGATTGTATTCTTATTATGATAACTTTGCATATGTATATCAGAATGTCACCTAAAAGACGTATTGGTATCCCCAAAATTGGCCTGAATGCTGTGGAGGCTCATGAGAGTCAAGATGCAATTTCGACACAAGGGTACCAAGAGAAAAATGTCATACCGATTAGGGATCCCACAGTGGAAGTCCCTCAACATCTTAGGTCTCCAACAATGAACTTAGTGGGGGGAAACGACCCGAAGAGCTCTAATAGACTCCAAGAGATGTTGCAAGAAATTTTTGGTCTACTTTAAACTCGATCTCCAACTACAGCTCAGTACCCTTTCGTAACATCTACTGTTACCCAACTATCTCCAGTAGTACATATGGAAACTGATTCAATAAGTGAATTAAAATCTATTATGAAATTTAAAAAAATTACACCTCTACTATTCAAGAGTAGTACTAATCCAGATAAAACAGAGTGTTGGATAGAAGAGATAGAGAAAACTTTTGAAGTCTGCCATTATAAAGATAACGACAAAGTTAGGTTTACCACTTTCCATTTATAAGGAAGCGTTAACTCATGATGAAAAATAGAGATGCGTATTCTTAGAAGCACTATTATCACTTGGGAGAAATTTATGGAAGTGTTCTTCGGAAGATATTTCTTCAGTAGTAAAGTTGCTAAACTTGAAAGACAATTTCTTTCCCTGAAACAAAATAATATGAGTGTTGATGAATATGAGACAGAATTTGACAGACTGATAAAATTTTCCCCTATCTTAGTAGCCTTTGATGCTTGTAGAACTAGAAGATTCGAGAAGGGCTTGATAGACATCTCCGCAGAGGTTTGACAATCTCTAAATTGAAAACCTACGATAATATGGTGGATAAAGCTAAGACTTTGGAGTCTGTGTGGAAGGCTACAAAGGTGGATAATAAAGAACAACAAAAAAATATAAGCAAAGACTCAAATATTCAAATATTTCAAATTTTATGGTTAGACTTGCCCTCACTATAGGGCATCGGCACAGAAACTAACTCCACAAAATCAAGTCAAGTGCTTTATTTGTGTTTTGGACATTCAAGTATTTTGTATATAATTACAAGTTATGCATGTGTATTATTTGACTCGAGTGCTACACATTCTTTTATTTTTCAAGCATTTGTCAGGAAATATAATATTTTATGTTATCCACTAGATTATGATCTATTTGTATATACTCCTATTGGGGGTCAGATCCTTATTACTCATCTCTGTAAGGATTGTGTAGTGAGCTTTGGAATTAGAGATTTGACAGCTAACCTTCATATTTTGAAGATGCAAGATTTTGATGTGATTTTTGAAATAGATTGGTTGGCTACTAATTATGCAATAATGGACTGTCAAGAGAAGCGAGTAGACTTTAAGATTTCAAAAGAGTCAGAATTTTTTTCTCTGGCAGTAAGATCGATATTCCATCTCGAGTAATCTCAGCTATACAGACTAAAAAGTTACTTAGGAGTGGGTGTACAGGATTTTTGACAGTTGTGATAGATGTAAAAGTGAAAGATCAATTATTAGAGAACATTATTGTGGTCAGAAATTTTCCTGATATTTTTTCAAAAAATTTTCCAGGATTGTCACCATATAGAGAGATCGAATTCTCTATCGACTTGATTCTTGGTACGGGACCTATTTCAAAAGCTTCATATAAAATGGCTCCAGTTGAATTGAAAGAGTTGAAAAATCAGCTTCAAGGACTCCTCGACAAAGGTTTTATTAGACTTAGTGTTTCTTCTTAGGGTACTCATGTTCTGTTCGTAAAGAAAAAAAATAAAAGTATGATATTATATATAGATTATCGAGAGCTGAATAAGGTAACTATAAAGAATAAGTACCCATAATCCAGAATTAATGATTTATTTGATCAATTGCAAGATATCCATGTATTCTCGAAAATTGATCTTCGATCTGCTTATCATCAATTGAAGATTAAAGGAGAAAACATATTAAAAATAACTTTTCACACTTATTATGGACACTGAACTTTTGGTGATGCCTTTTAGTTTACCTAATGCTCCAGCTACTTTTATAGACTTGATAAATAGAGTTTTTAAACTTTTCCTTGATCAATTTGTGATGATATTTATTGATGATATTTTAATATACTCTAGTAGCCAAGCGAAACAAAAAAAAATCTCAAAGCTATTTTAGGGACCTTGAGAACAAAAAAATTATTTGTAAAACTAAAAAGTATGAATTCTGGCTTGATAATGTGACTTTTTTTGGATATGTTATGACCAAAAAAGAGATTTTCGTGGATCCAAAGAAGGTTGAGGCTGTCTTAGAATGGAAGAAGCCTAGCGGTGTTATTAAGGTCAGAAGCTTTTTGGGATTGATTGATTATTATAGAAGATTTGTTGGAAATTTCTCTCGTATAGTAGTACATTTGACTAACTTAACTAAAAAAGGGACTCGTTATGAGTGATCAGAAGAATGTAAGAAGAGTTTTCCAGAATTGAAGAAGAGATTGATTTCTACTATAATTCTTACCCTACCCGTTTGTGGTAAAGGATATACTATTTATATGATACTTTCAAGAGGGGTTTAAGGTTGTGTGTTAATGTAAAGTGGTAAGGTTGTTGCATATGCATCTCGACAACTAAAGTCATATGAATAGAATTACCCTACTCATGATTTGAAGTTTGCAGCAGGGATTTTTTCTTTTAAAATTTAGAGATACTATCTTATGGGGAATCTTGTGAAATATTCACTGATCACAATAGTGTAAAGTATATTTTTCACTCTGAAAAAATTGAATATAAGACAGAGAAGATGATTAGAATTGCTCAAAAATTATGATTTGACTATTAGCTATCATCCTGGTAAAGCCGATATAGTAGCGGATGCTTTAAGTAAAAAATCCTTTTGTGCTTCGATTGCGATACTTATACCTCAAAGGCCTATTTTGGAAGATTTGAGAAGATTTGATATTGAAATCTGAGTGTATAAACTGAGTGTCTTACTAGCAAGTCTACGAGTTTATCCCACTCTTTTCGATCATATTAAAGCAGTTCAAGTAGATGATCCTCAACTCCAGAAAATTAAGCTTGAGGTAGTGTCCAGTGCTAAACCAGAGTTTCAAATTCAGGAGAATGGCTCATTGAGATTTAGAAATTGGATTTGTGCTCCTGATAGTGTAGAGTTAAGCAGACAGATGCTTGAGAAGACTCACTTTTTAAGTTACACAGTACATCCAAGGAGTACTAAGATATATATAGACTTAAAGGGTACTTTCTAATGGAATAATATAAAGAGAGAAATTACTCAGTTCGTAACCCGGTGTTTGACTTGTCAGTAGATAAAAACAAAACATCAAAGACCAGCTGGATTTCTGCAACCATTACCTATTTTTGAGTGAAAATGAGAGCAAATCCCCATGGATTTTGTATCTGGGATACCTAGAACCTTAAAAGATTTTGATACTGTTTGGATCATTGTGGATAAATTGACTAAATCGGCATATTTCTTGACAATCAAAACAGAGATAACCTTAGAAAAATTGGCAGAGTTTTACATTAAACAGGTTGTTAGATTGCATGATGTGCCCGCTTCTATTATGTCAGATAGAGATTCTCGTTTCATTGCTCATTTTTGGAGAAGTCTACATAGAATATTGAGGACCACTCTTAGTTTCAACACCGCTTTCTATCCCCAGACCGATAGTCAGTCTGAAAAAATTAGTCAAATCTTAGAGGATAAAGCCTTTGTTTTTTATTTAGGAGATTCGTAAGATAAATACTTAACCATTAGTGAAATTTACCTACAATAATAATTTCCAATCTAGCGTTAAAATAACGTCTACGAAGCACTTTATGATAGAAGATGTAGGTCTCCAACTTATTAGGACAATATAGGTGAAAGAAAGCTATTAGGTCCTGAGATTATTCAACAAATAGTGGAGAAAGTTCAGTTAATCAGAGAACAATTACGGGAAGCTCAGAGTAAGGAAAAAAATTATGCCGATAATCGTCGTAAAGAATTAGAGTTTCATTTTGTTGATCATGTCTTCCTTAAAGTCTCATTTTCTAAGAGTGTTATGCGTTTTGAAGTACGTAGTAAACTTAGTCCTCGTTTTGTTGGACTTTTTGAGATTCTCGAGAGGTTTGGTAATATGGCTTATAAACTTGCTCTTTCTCCAGTATTTTCTAAAGTACGCAATGTGTTTTATGTGTTTATATTACGAAAGTATGTCCCACACCAAAATCATGTGATAGACTTCATACTATTACAAATTAATGAAAATCTCTCATATGAGAAATACCTTGTGCGTATTGTAGATAAAAAAGAACAAATTTTAAAAGATCGAACTATACTTTACGTTAAAGTCTAATGGAATAATCATTCTGAAAAAGAAGCCATATAAAAATTACAGAAAGATATATTGGAGATATACCCTTAATTATTCCAGTCTTCAGGTATGTGCATATTTATAATTAAGTTTAGAGAACTAAACTTATTTTAAGGGGGATAAAGTGTGAAAATCGGAAAAAAAAGAATTTTGAACTTACCTGTAAAACTTACTAATCTTGGAGAATTTTATAAATGTGTACCTTTATATGACCTGATCCTAATCATCTTCTCTTTGACTTGTTTTAACGGCGAGAATAAAGGAAAATTAGAATTTATTAGAAGACAGATTAATAAAGAGTTTTTGGCCAAAAAGTTTGCAAGAATTTAGAATGAAAAGACTAACATTACGTTTAACTAATATAATACTCCTCTTTTTGAGTGAAAATGATATTTGATATTAGTTTTTAATTATCTTTCTTCTCTTGATCTATAACGTGAATTTTCTTTTTTTTTCTTTTCATCACCTTCAAGATCTAATTAACATTCAATTATTCATGAATCAAGTTAAATTTTGACAAGATGATATTTATATATGTTAAACATATAGTATATTAAGTTAGTATATAATTTTTTCTTATAATTTGACTTGGGGTTATTAATTTCTATTAGGGATATGTAATTATTATTAAGTGTTAACAACTCCTTAAAATTTATTATGATTATAATTTACGAGTCTAATCTCTTTTATCTTATTAATTCTAAAATTTGAGAGATAGAACTTTATAATAAATTAATATTTTGATGTGATGAGTGGATTTCATTTAAATTTTGTTTAATTCTCAAATATAATTAGATTAAGACCAATGTAAGTTATTAGCTTTGGTGTTGAATTAATTTATTTAAAAGTATGTTTGGACAATTATGCATTGTAATTGAAATTTTATTTGATAATTTAGATTCAGACAAGTCTTAAACTCCTACTCGTAATTTATTTTCTATTTTTCTTATCAAGTAAGAGGATGAGAGACTCTCATTAGTGTTAAGTGACATTTTAATATGTTAAAATGATTTATTTTCTTAAATTACTATGTTTTAATGCATTTTATTCATTTAAAATAAATTTTCATCTAATTGATATGATATTATATTATATCATAATTTGTGGAATGCGTGTAACTCCATGATTTGAAATCAAACAAACTATATTTATAAATATATTTGTATATATTTATCATTAATAAGTTTTGTCATATATTTATATGAAACTAAATTTTATTTTAATAAGTTATACATGTATTTTTTAATTATAATATCTTCTATATAAGTGGTTTATAGTTTACCTTATTCTGTTAATATTGACTGTATTGTCTCCATCATGATTTGTGTTGTGATCCTACCATTGGGGGTTAAACAATGATCATATCGATATGTATGTGAGTCTGAGAAACTGATTTCGCTGTCACCCACAAATATCAAAGTAGCGGTATGTTCATATTGTAGTTCCTTCTAAAATATCGTATATTCATGAAAAGATCACTAAATTTAAGTGTACCAATATACCTGTGACTCAAGATACCTATTATGTGTACCCGATTTTGTAAAGAAACACCAATCATGATTTACTTATATATTATTATTAGTACTTTTAGTATTATTATTGTCATCATTATTTTTCTCTCCTAGAAAAAAATTCTTATTTTAAAGACATACGAATTTATTATTTAATTTTGAATATAACTTCATAAAAAATTGATACTTTATAATAAACATACTTTGAAATTTTATTTTATATTAAATTGTTAACTTAATATGACATCGTTCATTCTCTTATAATTTCTTATCTTAAAGACTAGTTCAAAAAAAGAGATTTGTGACACTCTATAAAATTATTTCTACACATTATTTATTATTAGAAAGAAAAAATAATTATTTAAAATATTATTTGTTTATTATTTGAATTTTAGAGTTTAGTTACATATTACATTATTCGATTATTTAGATCCTTTCGAATTAATTACATTCCTAACTTGTAGTTTTAATATCTCTGATTTTAAGTATGTTCGTTATGAATTTATTATATTATGTGAGATGTGAGTAGTATATGTTAAAATTGTTATTATAGATTACATAATTGTTAGAAAAATCTATGTTTTATAATTATATAGAACCAACTTGTACTGTGTAAGCCGGTATACCACGCCCATTATGTCTCGGTTTTGCGCATGACATATTTTGCTGACAACTAAAATTAACAATGTAGAGTGGGAAAAACAGTACAAAATCACAATTTTATCAACTCCGTTAACCAAAGTGGAAAAACAAATAGCCAAACTACCTCCATACTCAGAATCAGAATACAAATGCCACCTTTTCAGCTCTTCCTTCGAATTGAAGTTGAAGACACATTTCTCACTCGGCGGCATCCAATCTTCCGCATTCCACGCAAGAGCTGCACCCAGACCCAACTCGCGTCAATCATACGACAAATAATCGACAAAAATATCTTTCCAACAATCAAAAAAATAAAAAAAAAATTTCGCAGCGAGACGAAAGAAGACCTAGCAGTTGGAATTAAAGGGAACAATGGCTTCAGAGCCATGAAAATCTAGATCAAAAAGGAAAATAATGGAATCCGATAATGAAAAGAAGATGATCGTGGAGAGATTTGTTTTCTTGGTTGGAATTGGGGACGAAATACCTCGCTTGGTGGCGGTGATGGAGGCCTGCAACAGACCCCTAAACCTCGCCATAGCTCCAGCTCCTTCGAGTCGGAGCTGCGAGGCGCAGACGCGACATACCTCGGCCCATTTTTGTGTGCAATTTTGGATCCGGATCAATTGGGCCATTAACGGGCCCATTTACACACAAAGTAGTGAAAACGACAAACATATGCCATAGACTAGTATTTTTAAGTAGGAAACTAAAGCTAAGAGATAAATTCAGATTTGTAAACTATTTTTATACATTATTATTTTTTAATAAAATTAACCTATAATATTTTAAAGTTCTGAAAAAGTAATTAATTTTTTGTAATAATTTAATTTAATAACAGCATAAAATAATTAATATTATTTTTTTAATAAGAAAAGTTAGTTGAGTTATTTTTTTCTTAGTTCATTATCAAACAATCTCTAAATATCCAGGTTTATAGCCCAGGAAGCTGTATAAGCCTAGTAGACCTAAACGGATTCACCCAGTCTCTAGGCCATAGAGATACCTAAATTTGATGTTTGTGCTAGGTATGAGCAAAAAAAATAAAAAAATTGATATATTATATCATACCGGTTGAGAATTATACAAAAAATTCTAGAGTTTTTAGCAATGAATTACACGACTTATTGTCATTTTATAAAAAATCACCTATTTTATCAGTATTAGCCAAAATTCACTTGCATTAAACTATACATTTACGAAAAACCACCTCAATAAAAATATTTTAATTTTTTTTTAATTTTTAATATTTAAATTAATATAAAGACCAAATTATTCTTATTTGATGTTATTTGGGACAATTGGATCATATCTATTAGACAATCAGTTTGACAAAATTGAATTTTAAATTATCAGTTTCATAAAATCCAATAATCGATCTTTCATAAAAACAAAAATAAGATAAATTATTTCTCATATTATTTAATAGTTGTTCAAATTAAAATAAAATGAAAATAATTTTATTTTTTATATTAATTTTAAGTGGTAAAATGAGATAAAAATATAATATTTGTTAAATATTTTAATCAACGTTGTTTTTTTATAATTTTATAATATAAAACAAGTAATTTTTTATTAATAGTGATAAGGTAAGTGATTTTTCATAAATTTATAATAAGATTGGTGGTTACTTACTAAAAGCTTAAAAAATAATTGTTAAAGTAAATCGGCATGATGTTAGTTTTCAATTTTTGTAGACCCACAAAATTGGTTTCATTTCTAGCTTTACACTTTACAATAGTGAAAATGGAACCATATCAATTATATGTATAATTAAAATTTAATATATATAATGTATATGAAATATTTTTATTTTATATTTATAATTTTTTAATCTCTTTCGCAATTTCTACCAAAATTGTGATCTTAAATGATTTCTAAAAAAAATATTATTTTATAGGTTACATTAAAAATTTAAATTGTTATTATGTAAAATGTAGATTTTAAAACTAACAATTTGAAAAACTAATATACCTATTTTAGAACCGATTTAAAATTGACTTCAAAATTGAAATCAAAAATTCGATTTTCTACCCAAACCAGTAAGATTTTCAAAGATCAAAATCTAGTTCCAATTATAAAAATTGTAAAACCAACATGATTTATCAATTTTGCTCACCCTAATGGTTTTTGCTCTTGCAAAAGCAATAACTAAAATAAAGCACTTAAATATTTGGACAGAAACTTAGACAATTTTATTTTAAAATCACAAAATAAAAAATTATAGTTATAAACATATTTGTTTTATCTAAGCAGCTGCTGAGAAAACGAAAAAAAATCTGAAATACCTCTTTCATATCGACAGTGCCATCTAGTTTGAACAAAATCAAAGTCATTGGCTTGGGACTCAGACTCATGCTTCGCGATTCTAATGGAAAATCGGATTTTTGCATATATAAAAAACAGAAGACCAGCCAAACCATTTACAGAGCCTCGGTGAGATTTTTTATCCAAATCCAGTTCATCATGTCTCCTAACAACTGCATGGAAATAATACTGGCCAGGGATACTTGAAAATTGGAAGGAAGTAACAACTTTGAGACAAAAATGAAGAAGTCATCTCTCTAATGGAACTCACTAAATGATGAGAACTATATGACCCAAACTCGAGTAACTGTACAGAAAACGAGGTCTGTACATGGCATACTCCAAAATAATCTTTGAAGAGATCAAAAAAAAAATTAAAATGAGGAAAATCATGGGATGCTGAACAGAGTTCGTTTGTCCAGCAACATGGGCTACGAATCAATTCTACTTGAAGGAGTCCTCAACCGTACTATCAACCTGCACCATTAGAACAAATTACAGTTAAAATTATAGATGGCAGAATTGGGATTGGAATTTGTACAGCTACTCTCATGAAAAGCCAAACATCAGCATTGCGAAATAAAACCCCAGAACACATTATTGGCTTAACACTTACATCAATATAAGCTGAAACAACAGGGCAAACACATGACTCTTAGTTGTGAAGCTTCAGCAGCTGCCTAGATGGACTACTATCACCAATTACCCCATTGTTACCCTGCAACTGAAAAATATTTCTTCAACAAGTTGTACAGGAGAAACCTCTGACTGTTTAAATGCTCCTAATAATGAATCAAAGCCAGGGTAAGAAAGAAAACTATTGGCAATGTAAATGAATTAAAGGAACAAAGGTATTTCCAAGAGAAAGGAAGAGGATTTTCAACCATGAAGAGATATTTTCAAAATGAAGCGATTTCTTAACCCAAGTTTATGATAATAACTTCTCAAAAGTAGTCTCTGTCACCTGGATATATAAAGGGTTTATGAGAAGTCAGTCTTACTATTTCCATTAGTAATGCAAAATCTAACATAAACCACAGTATTTGGAAGTGATCAAATTCCATAATTGCTCAAAGCAATTACAATTACCCAAAATGGTATTCAAATCTATTAACGTTAAAACATGTAGTCTACAATATATAAGAATAAAACATATTAGAATAAAACTAAGATCTCATATGCCAATTTTTCTATGAGATGTGATTATTGTTACAATTGACAATTCAAGAGAGATATCATCATGCTATTTCAACTAATTCCATGCCAACTAATGGATACATCATTTTACTTAAATGGTCATGTATCCTGTCATATTTGAAGAAAAAGGCATTTTGCACATGATACCACAATAATAGAACCATAAGCAAGAGTAGAAGGTATAAAAGATGATACATTATTGTTGCTGTGGAGAAACTACCTGGTAGACACATCCTTTATCTTGAGCATCTTCAAAGAGTGAACAATAGTATGTAGGATCATAAATGGAGCCACCTAAAGTGTCATCAGAGCTGGAATTCTCCGTAACTGTCCCATGAAACGGTGGATTTATAAAACTATTTCTCACATCAGAATCTTGTTCATGACATCGTGTGTTACTTGGGATGCCCAGCCTATGCATCTGAATCCATATAAATGAGGACAAGAACCTCACTGAAAACCCAATGATTTGCATTGACAAAGCAAGTCTGAGTGAGAAAACAAAGAAATACTCGTCTTTTTCAGGATCCATGTTCCTAAACAGACAACCATAAACATAATAAGAAACCTATACATGATCAAAACAGGAGGAAAAGGAAAAAAAAGGAGGAAAATCAGCATCAAAGAAAATAAATCAGAAAACTAAGACTTTACTTAAGTTGTAAGGAACACAAATCCATTGACGTGATAGCTTTTGTTTTCATATCTGAGAAAAGAGGAAATCTGAATCAATTGTAGCTACGCAAACAAACTCTGGTGCATTAGTTTGTTACGTGTTTAGGACAAAATTATTTTATTAAGCTCAATCATCCTCTTCATCAATTATATTCCATGGAACATAACACTTAAAAGTGCCAGAAGAGATTCAGAGGAAACAATTTGCATACTATTCTAACTCTTGTTAAATTGTTGGCCTCCCATATCTAGCATCTAACAAGAGTGCAAATTGTTGATAAATATAAACGTCAATTGCCTGCCTTCAATTCATCACAAAGTAAACATGGTAAAAAGAAAAGAAGTGCAACATCTCAAATTATGTACTACAAACCAATGCATTAAAATCAGGATACACACATGGTATTCCATGCACACACTACTTCCAATGTTCGAATATTAGGTAGCTCCATATATTTCACATTTTCTAATTGTTAACTAATTATTGGACAGACATGGATCATAGACTGGACCACATATTGCTATAAGCATTCTTTTTGATGATTTATGGAAGCTAAAACACATCCAAACATTATTATTTCCCTAAGAAACACATTAATAAAATACATTTTAAGCTTTCAAATCAATTAATCAATGTTCAATATATTATTCTCCCCTCTTTCTGCAATTTTCTGATTTTTTTTATTTAGCATACTTCATACATGATTTTTGATGACTTTTGACTCAAAATCACAAATATAGACATTGATCTAGCAGATCTCCCATACAAACACTACATTTAGGTTCTTTCCAAAAGTCGGGCGTTGAAGGCCATAAGAACAAGAACATGTTAATAAGTAACTGAATGATAGAAGCTCTATCTGAAATCTAACTATCGCAAGCCTAGGGCGTCAAAGTAAAGTTTTGAATCTAATATGGTGCCAAGATTTACGGTCACTTCATGGATAGTTTGATTCAGTAACAGCAAGACTGACACACTGATAGATTTACACACCATATAGTGTTCGCAAACAGTATGAACCACACAATGTCGAGCAAGATCGCGCAAAAGAGCAGCGCCGAATACGCCCGTCCAAGCCCCTGGCTGCCGCTCTCGATCGCCACGAGCGCGAAAAGCGCCACCACCAGGTTGATCAGCAGCACGCCATTGTACAGCGCGCTCAGAGATCCCACGAGCGAGCAACAAATCTAGAGCCCAAAATCCAAGGCAAGAAAAACCAAATCAAAATAAACAAAATGCAATCAAGAACAGGAAAGATCGCGGGTCAAACAAAATTCCCGTGGACGGGCGGGATTCGGACGAGAAAGCGGCGACGGACCTGGACGTAGAGGAGGAGGATGGCGAAGGCCTGGAGGCGGTCGTAGTCGCGCAGCCAGGAGCGGGTCCGCGATGCGAGGAGCGGGCAGGGCCAGGGCATCATAGAAGCGGCCCGGGCGGCGGGAGAAGCCCGAGGAGGAGGTGGCCGGAGAAGGGGAGGGGATCGTCGCCGGAACCCTACATCGGCGATGAGGGTTTCGAGAGAGAAGAAGAAGAGGGGGAAGTGATCGGAGTTGGGAATTTCGGAGGGAGAAGCGAAATGGAACCCTCTCTATATTCGGTTCGTTTTTTTTCCTCTTTTTGGGTTTTATATATTTGTAATTTTTTGAATTTTTAATAATTTTTATATGTAGATTGAATCGGGGAAGAAACGAGTCCGGGATCCGAAAACGGCCCGCTGGGCTCCGTAGTACGGACCTAAACCGGAACGTTACATATATCACCCTGAACTATTGATTATTTACTGACAAGTTTAAAAAGAATTTATTTTAATAAATCTCAACTGTTAGTTACCTACTATGAATTACAATTGTGTGAAATTTGTCTGATGTAACTTGAGCTATCAATATCTTTTATGGGCCAATGATTCAATGACTACACGATTAGATTACCATTATAATTTGTATTAAATGATTAAATTTTTTTTCTCTATAGACCATCTACATAATACTTAATTATATGTTAAAATTATATTTATGATAATAATCATATAAAATGCATGTTGTTAACACTTTCTTGAGAGACAGGAGAAAGCATAACTTATTTAAAATATTTTTTTATTAACTTATTAACTTTGAATATAAGATAATTAAAAATAATTATCTAAATATATAATAAAAATTGACTACTCAAAGCATGTTTAATTGGTCGAAAAACAAGATGATTGTAATTCAAATGAGACTTTAATATTTAGAAATATTAGATACTAAATAGCTGCTAAACTGACACAAATATTTATCAATTTTATTTTTTTTATAAGTGTATAACTAAATTAAATATTTTTTTTAATAATATATTAATTTTATAGTGCTAATATTAATATAAATTTATAATTTTTAAAATAAAATCTGTCTAAAACTCTATTTAAATGACTATCTTATTTTAGACATGAATGTTGGCTCCGGTTCGAGTTTGGTTCATTTAACAACCGAAACGGAACCGCTCTTATATACCGAACCGCTCGACGCAAGTTTTTTTATAGTAAGCTCGATGCAATTGAACACAAGGCAATGGCGACGGCGGAAGGGAAGCACAAGAAGCAAGAAGAAAAAGGAGAAGGAGAAGGAGAAGGAGAAGGAGAAGGAGAAATAGAGTTGCGAATCCAAGGCCACGTCGTGGGAAGCCTGCCCACTTTGATCTACATCCCGGACTTCATCACGGAGTCTGAGCAATCGCAGCTCCTCCACCATGTACGTCTTCGAGCTTCTCTTTCGTGATCACATCTCATCCACTTTTTTGAGATTTTCGGTGATCTTCTTTGGTTTCTGTGTAGGTTTATGAGCTTCCAGGATCGAAGTGGAAAACACTGAAGAACAGGAGGTTGCAGAACTGGGGTAATGCTGCTGTTTCGGCTAATTGGCTCTTTTTGCTGTTGATATTCTTTGATTGAGTTTTTGATGTTTTCTAATGGTGATTGATGTGCAGGAGGCGTGGTGCATGAGAAGGGATTGTTGCCGCAAGATCGTGAGTGAAAAGCTTGTTTTTTCCCCGTTTCATGTTTATGTTCACTAATGGTTCAAAATTGTCAGGAAGATGGGTATATTGATTTTGGTTAACTCTACCAAAAAGAAAAACATTTCAACTTGAGGCTCAGAGTGTGTAATTTTCATTAAGTGCATGATTTTGCCCTCTAACTGTTTGTGAAATTGACTGAGTGAATTGATGCTTTGGTGGGATATGTCATTTGTGAGTTTTCCTTCATGATTTTTTATCTTTCTACGAGGCAAAATCTGCGTGTCATTTGCACATTATTTTCTCTCTTAATTTGAGTCCTTGGTTGTTTTTGGTACATAACTTGCTTCATTTGCCAAATTCGTTATAATCACTCTAGTTTTTTGCATTAGTTTGATTTTACTAGAATACAGACTAGATAAGTCCCTGGTACTGAGATATCTGGCACTCCTAGGTCTTCTATCCTTGCTGTCAATTGATGGGATGCTACCTTTGATTGCCAAAACTTTTAGTTTGCCAATAATATTTTTGCATCTGAGAAATTAATGAATGGATCTCCATTTGTAGTGTGTCATGCAACATTTTGTCACTCAATTCAGAAAGAAAACCTGCTATTCCAGTTGATCACTTGCATCATCTATTGCCATCATGTCATGTGCCTACTAAGCCTATTAGCTTGTTTCTGCTGCTGCAGTGCCTTCTTGGCTAACCAAAATTACTCGAAGAATACGTCGTGAAACTGGCTTATTTCCCTCAGATATCAACCATGTGCTCATCAATGAATATCTTCCTGATCAAGGCATAATGGTTTATATCCAAACTTATAATGCTCTACCTCTTGTTTCTTTTTTTTCTTTCTTCCAGTATTCCTTTTGTTTGCACAACTATCCATCTGTGTGTTTTTTTCATTCAGCCACACCAAGATGGTCCTGCTTATTTTCCTGTTGTTGCAATCTTGTCACTCATGTCGCCAGTTGTGATTGATTTCACTCCGCATCCAAAATTGAAAGAATGTGCGAATAAAGATGAATCTCTCAGTGAAGTTTCAACTCCAGATAGAAGAGCAGTCGAAGTTAAGAGCAATGAGCAGGCAGATCAGCTGCTATACAGAACCAAAGATGATATTCATACTTGCTCTCTCCTTTTAATGCCCCGCAGTTTGTTGATATTTAAAAATCAGGCATATTCTGGTGATATATCTAACAAATTTATTTAAGGCTTTATTTTGAATTTTTCCTTATAATTTGTGAAAGCTTATTCCTGCCTGTACTGTTTTCAGAATATCTGCATGGAATACAGGATAGTAAGCTGCACAGATTGGATCAGGTATTACTTTTCTCTAAAGTATTTGGAATACTATTTAGCAAACAAACTATTCTGAAACAGATACCTGCTCAAATAAATTCAATCTGATTCTTCTTTGTTTTTTTATTTCTTTCTGTTTTCTCTCAGATTGTGAATGTTTCAGAGAGATCAAAACTACCAGAGGAGACATCCGGTGGAACTGAAGAAGATAATAGCTTTAGCAGAACTTCAGCAAGAGTCTCATTAACATGTCGTTCAGTGCTGAAAGTTCGCAAGATGTTCAAGTTCTGAATTATCTTCTGAAAAAATTTATCTTTCTCATCATTGGAAGCATCAAATGTAACGTTATTTATGGACAACAAAATCATATGAAGTGGTCACAGGAGAGGTTTTGTCTATAGTTTCCCCGTAAAGACAAGTGGTTAGACGCAAATATGACCTCCGTCACACCATTTGCAGTTTGGCCCTTTACATTTTTGTTATTGCATGTTTTCACACCATTTGTTGTCATTGCGAAGACCTCCGTCATTGTCTGATATTTTCATTTAAGGATTTAAATCTTTTATTTTTCCAGAGAGTCAAGAAATCCAAAGAAAAATAATTAGTACTCGGTGCGTACTTGAATTATTTTTGCAAAATCTTATGCAATTTTCAAAATAGTCCAGGGATGAATATACAAAAATCCCCAAACCAATTCAAACCATCGTCATCTCCGTCCCGCTGGTTCACAGCGCCGTGAAACCATCGTCCACTCTCTCTTCCGCCCCACCAAACTCTGGATCTCCTCCTTCGCCGCCGCCTCAAGGCCTTCGCCACCGTTGATCCGCCGCGAGGCCTCTCTCTCCACCGGCTAACTCTCCTTCTCAGTTCCCTCCCCTTCTCTACCGCCCCAGGCCCCCTCTACTCGCTTTCCCAGTCTGATCACGCCACCATCTCCACCAGCTACACGCCCTCCTCATCACCTCCGGGCTCTCTAGCTCCCCGTTCTGCACCGGAAAGCTCATCGCCCACTACTCCTGCCCTCGCAACCTCCCCGCTGCCCTCTCCGCCTTCCTCGCTGCCCCACGAGACAATGTCCTGTGTTCCACTCGTTCATCCGCGCACACACGTATAGTGGTGAGTTCTCCGAAGCTTTGCAAAACTACTACACAATGCTGGAGCGGAAGGATGCCTTCGCTTTCCCTTCGGCTCTCAACGCTTGCACCGGTGTTGTGTGCTGGACATTGGCCGGAAGGTGAACGAAAAAGTTTTGGAGATGGGTTTTCGAGAGGGATTTGTATGTTGGGAATTCGCTGATCAATTCGTGTTTTAGATTTGGGTGTTTGGCGGAGGTGTTTGATGGGATGCTGAGTAGAGACGTGGTTTCGTGGAATAGTTTGATTTCAGGGTATAGCGCAACTGGTGAGTGGGAGAGGGTTGTGGAGTTGTTTGGGGAGCTGACAATGAGTGGTGTTGTTCCGGATTGCTTCACTGTGGATAGTGTTTTGCCAGCTTTTGGTTGGCTTGGAGAAATTGGAAAGGGCTGTGTGATCCATGGTCTTGTGTGCAAGATTGGGATTGACAAGGATGGGCTGGTCAACAATGGTTTGATTGCCATGTATCGTAGGTTTGAGAAGTTGGTTGATGTGAGAAAGCTTTTTGGTATGATGCGGGGAGAGATGTGGTTCTTTGGAGTACAATGATCAATGGGTATTACGGAGTTGCTTGCTACAAAAAGGCGTTTGAAGTGTTCCAAGAGACATTGATCAGTCCATCCGCTGTTCTCGTTACGATGACAACCATTATGTATGCTTGTCATGATATGGAGGACTTAAAAAACTAGGTCGATCGGTTCATGGGTATATTGTGAGAAATGGGTGCCAATGTGATGTTGCTGCAAATAATGCTATCCTTGCTATGTATTTGAAGTGTGGAAGCTTGGGCATGTCACACAAAGCCTTTGATGAGACTTTAAAAAGGGATATTGCTTTGTGGAATTCATTGTTAGGTGGCTATGCTGAGAAGGGGAGTTTTGATGAAGTTGCCTTTTTAGATTGGCGAAATAATCAGTAGGAACAGATGTTGTCACTATGATGACCCTTTTAACAATGTGTACAGCATTATTGGATTCAAGACTGGGAAAAGCGCTTCATTGCGAGGCATTTAAAACAGGAATTTACTCGATTTTAGTTCTGCAGAATGCTGTGATCAATGTGTACTCAAAATGTGACAGTTGGGATGATGCATTAAAAGCGTTTAAAAACATGCAGGCCCATGATACAATAACTTGGAACTCCATTTTCTCTGGAATTTGTGCAGAATGGGGCTTGTGATCTAGTTTTTTACTATTGAGGGAAATGAACCCAGATGGAAGAAAGATGGACATGGCTACTATATTAAGCATCTTGCAAGTGTGTTTCTTCTTCGCTGCTAAAAAGCAAGGGAAAGAGATCCATGGTGCCATTTTTTAACTTGGATTGGAGTCTTATATTCCAATTGGGAATGCTTTGATTGAAATGTACTCCAAATGTTGCAATCCGGGTTGTGGAGTTCGTATTTTTCAGCATATGAACTCAAAGGATGTAGTGACATGGACAAGCTTGGTGTCTGCATATGGTATGTAAGGTCAGGGAGAGAAGGCCTTGAGGGCTTTCGAGGGAATGGAGGCAATGGGCATTGCTCTCCAGACCACGTTTGTTTTGTGGCTGTTCTGTATGCTTGCAGCCATGCAGGTCTGGTTGAAGAAAGCAAACTGTACTTCTAAAAAAATGAGCCTAGACTACACAATTGTTCCCAGAATGGAGCACTATGCTTGTATGGTAGATCTTCTCTCGATCCAGGAAATTAGTTGAAATAGAGAAATTTATAGGAGCAATGCCAATTGAACCAGATATAACGCAATGGGGAGCCCTGTTAAAGTGCTTGTCTAACTGCTAGTGAAAATGAGATAGATGAGCAGGTTTCTAAAAGAATCATAAATTTGAATTCAGACAACGCTGGTTATTATGTTCTAGCATCTAATGTCTATGCATTTATGGGGAGGTGGAATGCAGCAGGCAATATACGAAAGTCTCTGAAAGGTAGAAACTCGGAGAAGGATACTAGATGTAGTTGGATAGAAATTAAGAGCAAAATACATGTTTTCAGGGCTGGGGATTAGTTAATACAGCAGTCTAAAGAAATATACCAGTAACTAGAAATACCTGCTGAACTATGACAAAGGAAGGATATGTGCCTGCTAAGAACTTCGTTCCGTAGAATGTGGAGGAAGATGATAAGGGCCACATGCTCCGCACACACAATGAGCGGCTTGCTCTAGCTTTTGGTAAAAGCATGTCTCAGTCTACTGGCAATGGATCTTCTATGCTTTGGTAAAAGCCCAAAACCAATGGATTGCTTGTATAGCTTGAAACACCATGTGTATATGGTCAAAAAATCAGCAATTGTACCATTTAGCTTGGATTCGTTTCACGTGGTTGCTCACTCTATGGGTTGTGTCATTTCATTAGCGTTGGCTAAAGCACCAAATGTATCAAATCGATCACACTAGTTGCTCCAGTGAGTATTTCTACGATGTTTCTGTTACTTGAGCTTGTGCTTCAGATTATTTATCTGTTTCAATTATTACATGATTCCAGCCATACTTATGCTGAGGGAAACTCGAGTTCCTTAGCATTGAAGAGATTGGCAGAAAGAAAAGTTTGGCCACCACTGTGTTTGGATCCTCTGTAATGCCATGGTATGAGCATTTGGGAAGAACTGTGTGCTTCCTCTTCTGCAGAAATTACAGGACATGGGAATGGGTCGTGAGGCTTTTCACTAAGCAAAGTTACTATACTGTTATACTGCTAGGTGTGATAAATTAGTCTTACATTAGATATTTGATAGATAAAGTCCAATATATACAGTGAAAAAGACCCATATCCCATGAGCTTAAGTTTTTGGGATGGTTTAGTGTCCGGCCCACTATATTATTCTGATTCGACACTCTTTCGGTTTCCCCAACAAATGACATCAGAGCTTCAGGTTCGAAGCTGTGCAAACTCTTAAGATCGAAATTACCGATAGTGCGATTGAATTGAGTCGCATGTTAGTTTTTCTTAAAAATCAAAAGAATGAGACAAAAACCCGTTGGTATGGGTCACACGGTGAAACTGGTCGATTAAAAGAGTTCTTGATTAAGAGTGTTAAAATTGATGTGGTCAAATAACACTTGAAGGGGGAGATTGTTATAATGTCAGGTATGATAAATTATTCCCATATCAGATATTGGATAGATAGAGCCTAATATATACAGTGAAAAAGGCTCATATCTCATGAGTTTAAGCTTTGTGATGGTTTGGTGTCCGGCCTACTATATTATTTCGGTTCGACACTCTTTCGACTTTCCAACACTACACTACCACATTTGAGCTCCTACACAATCAACTTGAATCATATGCAAAAATAATATTATATGATCTGAAATTATAGACGAACGTAGGGATCTCCCCTCCGCGGTGATGGACCTGACGAGGCACACACATCTTTCGGCTTGGCACACAATGCACAATGTGATATGCCGAGGTGCCGAATTGGTGGATAACTACTTGGAAGTGCTGAAGAAAGAAGGCATTCTGGTAAAACTGGTTCAAGGAGACAAAGACACGGCCGTTGTTCCCTTGGAGTGCAATTCTTAGCTGAAGAAGAAGCTTCCTTCTGCCGAGTTTGAGATAGTGCCTGATGCTGATAACAGCAGTGTCATATTTGGCAGGGAGAAGGTTTTCACAAGAGAATTGGAACAGTTTTGGTTTTGCAGCAAGAAGTAGACATGTTTCATGATTTCATCAAAGGCAAATTTGGTTGTTTTACCCGAAAAAAAAAATCTGTTTAATCTTCAGCAATAACAAGTTTGTCAATGACCCCCTCTGAGTTTGAAAAATAACAATAATTTCTGTTTTTTCATTTTTGCGCAAAATATTTGTTTATATATGAACGAAACTAATCATATTTAGATTTTTTATGTTTATTATGAACAATATTTGCCCATATTATTGTAATTTTATTTATATTATTTTTATGTTTATCATATCTTGTAATTATTTATATGATTGGTTTTTTGTGAATATAACAAAAAAGGGGTTGTTGGTAATTTTAAAATTAGAATGGTTTTATAGTAAATCCAAAAATTTGGGTTTTATTGGTAACTGTGACCAAAAATGAAGCTTTTAAACAAGAGTTTTTACATATGGCCCCTCGTGTGTCATCCTAATTAGAAAAATCTCCATGATTCAATCCAACCGCTGACCGACTGGTGGCTTTCGACTTCCAGTGGGTGGAAAACCAGGTGCTGATGAGGGGCTTTGGACGGGAATCTCTTCTGCCGCCCACCAGGTCTGAAAATTTATTTATGATATTTACAATTTTACTTATATGGGAACGCGATGACATTATCATGCTACTTTTTGTCGGCTACATCCAAATAAAATGAGACAAAAGAGTTTTGTATAAACAAAACTTAAGCCCCATTTGTTTTGGGATCAAGATCAGTATTAGCTCGTTTCAGAATTATTATTTTTTTTAAAAAATTAATATTTATTATTTTATATTATTATTAAATTAAATTATTATAAAAAATTAAATAGTTTTTTGAGTTTTAAATTATTGAATTTTTAATTTTGATAAAAATATATTAATTTACAAAAGTGATTTATTAGTTTTGACCTTGATCTTAATCTTGATCCTCAACCAAACGGGCCTTTATTATATGACCCCTGGATTTTATCGTAATCACATATACTTTGCTGCCGATCTCTTGAGATTTACCATGTTCCTCTTTAGAATATGGTGAAATTTCATGTTTAAGTTAAACAAGATTTCTTACAAATATCTTTTTCAAAAGTTTTTTAAATGAGTCTTTCTAGAGGAAAAAAATACTCACAATGACTTATATATTAAATTTAATATAGTTTCACTGTCTGTAATACAAAGATACATTCAATTAAATACTATCTTATCTACTTAAGAAAAATAAATATATGACATATAATAAATAAAATACACTAAAATCTTAAACTTATAGTGTCCATTTGGTAACGAATAGGAGTAGGGCCAAAAAATTTCTAAATTTTTAATTATTTTAAAAATTAATATTAATTATTTTACATAATAATTAAATTAAATTATTATAAAAAAATAAATAATTTTTCGAACTTTAAATTATTATAAGGTTAATTTTGATAAATAAATATTAGTTTACAAAAATAATTTATTAACTTTAGTCTTCGTTTTAGGCTTAGTTGATTACCAAAAGCCTTTATATATATGAAAGATGGGTATAACGACTGGGTCGATATTTGAAGTTTTTTTTAAAAAATATTACACGAATAGACATTTAAATATTAAAAAGTCGGGGAGGTATTTATAATTTTGATATACTCTATTTGTAATAAATTAAAATTAATTATTTTATGATTGGCTTAGACAGCTAATTATTTTCTCAATATTTTAAGTTTAACTTATAGACAAAGGAAGAATTGGGATCATATTTGGCTGCTATAAACGGTCTTTTTCAATCTTTTTCTTGGATTTGACTCTTGACCATGTTACCTCCTCTCAATCCATGACATGCAACTTTTTTTTTTCAAATTATAGATAAACGAGCTTTTGTTAATCCTAAACCATGTTTAAATTTGGGAAGATTTAAACTCCAATCCATCTTTGTTGTTATTTCTTGAGCGAATAGAAAAATATCGGGTGTTATTAGCTATTTTCACAAAATATTTGGGTTTTACTGCAAATATCCCAAAACAAAAACAAAGATTTTGACATATATACACCACTAAATATTGCAAATATCATATTTGACATTGTTAAACACTAAACATCATAGATTGTGTGAATCAGAATTTAATTGAATTTGCTCTGTCTTATTGCATGCACGCAGAATCGGTTCATGTTCGACACTGATATATTTTTTTTAAGAAAAAAGCTTCTCATGAGAGGTTTTTACACAATTTCGCTACTTTAGAGGGATACATATGAAAATTTTCCAAAAGAAAAACGTTACGAGTTCCTTTTGTGGGTCAGTTTTTGCGGTCCGGGAGTTGGCGACCAGTTCTTCCCACCTTCCCCTTCCCGGATTCCAAACTTCAACACTGACCTAACCCCACTTGGAATCTACTCTATTAATATTCACCTCCTCACCAAACCCCAATCGGCGGAGGAGATCGACGGGAGGCCCATGAGCATGGATCTCTTGCAGGAGAGCAGCATCCAGTTCATCGGGATCGCCGTCGCCGTGGCCGCCGTTGGCGCCGGCGCCGCCTACTTCTATATCAACAAGAAACCCAAAGGTTCCGCCTTTTGATTCATTGATTTTGATTTCGGTTGGGAGAATTTTTGTTGTGATTGTTGAAAAGTTTGAATCTATATGCGGTTTGATTGGTAAAGTCGTGCGCTTGCATCAATCCACTAGTTTGCTTGCTACTTTGAGTAGATCAACCGGTATTGACGAAAAGTTTGCATCTTTATCGAGTTCGATTGGTAAAGGCTTGCACTTTTACCAATTTCGTCTGGATAATTGTTTGTTTGATGCTTTGAGTACATCAACCGTTGTATTTTGAATACATATGAGATTTGATGCTGGTGTTGGTAGGAAGTATTTGCTTATTTCTGAAGAAGATGGTTTGTCTTCATTAGGTTGCTTGGACCCTGAAAACTTCAAGGATTTCAAGCTCGTTGAAAAGAAGCAGCTAAGCCACAATGTGGCAAAGTTCCGATTTGCTCTCCCGACTCCGACTTCTATTCTGGGTCTTCCTATTGGGAAACATATTAGTTGCAGGTTGGCTTTCTCATCTTCTCTGAATTTTTAATGCTTACAATTTGTTGGATAGTTTTTGTCAAAGCTGAATTTTGTATTGGTTTAAACAGGGGAAAGGATAGTCTCGGTGAAGAGGTCATCAAGCCTTACACACCAACTACTCTTGATTCAGACGTTGGGTACTTTGAACTTGTAATAAAGGTATGCCATACTTGTAGAATATGTAAGCAATTCCTCAGTTCTGAAATAAAAAGATATAATTGTTCATTTATGGTTGCAAATTGAATTTTGGATAGATTATTATTTAAGAGCTCTGTCCAGCTTCTCTCTGTCTCTAACTCTTTTATGATTTGTAGATGTATCCTCAAGGAAGGATGTCTCATCATTTTCGTGAGTTGCATGTTGGTGACTACTTGTCTGTGAAGGGTCCTAAGGTATTGGTTTTCTTCTTTTCATAACAACTCTGGATTCAATGAAATATCCACTAATCATTTATCATTGTGCATTGCCTACTCCCTTAAAACAGCCTATTGCATTTTGGTAAATGAATAGTCTACCTGCTTGTAAATCAAATATGTTGGCTTGTGTTTTGAAAACTCAGCTAATGTTTTGTGGAGTCCATTAGTTTTTTGCATTTAGAGTTGGACAGTGGTGCAGTCTTAGAAGAGCTATTGATTATAAATTATTGTTTAGTTATTATCCTACAAATAATTTTGGTTGAGGTAGTTAAAATGCTCTGTGGAATTGCATTATCATGCCTGATGTGAGAAGTTAATTTGATTTTTCTAATCTATCAATGTGTATTTTTGCTTCTTGGTTTCTTAACTGGAATTGATTCAGCTGTTTGTTCATTTTATTTCTGTCAGAATTTCATGATGCTAGTTTATTATTTCATTTCTATGAACAGTTAGTGCTTACAGCATATATGGTGAACAGGTGGGGGCACAGAACTTGTAGAATACATCATTGAATTTCTATGAATAGTTGCACTTTTAGGTTTTAGCGAAATCAGGACTTCATGAAATTGTGGGCACTGTACTTGTAGAATACATCTTAACAAAAAATTGGCCAATGCTTACCCTGTTATCCTTTAGTGCTTACCCTTGCTTCTGTCTAACGGGATCAGACTGCGGCCTTATGTGAACCAACTCCATTACCAATTTCTGTGTCAGTTATGTTACATATAAGCATGTTAGCATTGACATTTTATTCTTTATTTTGGGTGGGGGAGCTGGGCTGATATGCATTGCTATATTATTGCATTATGCAGAATGATATATTATAAGCAATTTAAATCATTTGTGTTATCAACTTTCCAAAGAAGCTGTCAAACTTTTATTTCTTTTTCGGTTTGTGTCTTTTCTCATTCTTCTAGGGTCGTTTCAAATATCAACCTGGGCAAGTCAGAGCATTTGGAATGCTAGCTGGAGGATCTGGCATTACACCTATGTTTCAAGTAACTTCTTTTTGAATACTCTGCATTCAAATAAATCTGCAGAAGTTTAGTTACATTTCTTCACAGTAATGTTATGTCCATTGTTCTTTGTGGACCTTAGGTCAGCAGGGCAATATTGGAGAACCCAAAAGACAATACCAAAGTTTATCTAATCTATGCAAATGTCACTTATGAAGACATTCTTGTGAAGGTACTCTCCTTATTGCTATATCTGATTTTACATACCTGGCCTTCTGATACAATGCTAAGATCATGTTTCAGTACCTTGACTATCATTCTTTATTTAATTCTATCTTATGCCATTGCTTCTAAGATGATAGAGAACGATAATAGTATAATATATCTTTTCTGGAGAAATCTTAAGGACATAATACAGTATTTTCATGTTGATGAAGATTTTTAAGATTATGTTCTTTCACTACACTAAGTTCTAGATATTTGCTAACATTTGCTAATGTATGTGTTACAACAATTATTGGGTACAGATAGTAGCTGATGTAGACTTGTGTTGCAGATGTGTATATTCATACTTCGTGTTTAACTTGCTAACTCAGAACTTTTCGTGCCATTATAATGGTTATGAAGTTAAGGATTCAACACATAATTTATAGCATATGATCTTCGTAGTATAACCAGCAGAAAGGCCATCATTTTTACAAAATAATCAATTTCAGGTGGCTCTTAAGCTTTCACAAGTTTGACTGAAGATACTGTTGTTGAAACTCAAAAGAGATTTAGATAGGCCTCCACTTGACTTATCAGCTCACTTCACTGGACTGCTCTTTCTCATGTTCCTTTTTTCAGACTGATTATTAGCAACTCAATAACCATTTCTGGCTATTTTTATATTTTATTTTTTAAATTGCTACTTTCTTCTCCATGCAGGAGGAGCTTGAAGGCCTTGCTTGCAATTATCCAGATCAGTTCAAAGTGTATTATGTCTTAAATCAGGTTCATTTTCTCTTGAAAAAACTCTTTCCTTCCTACCTTCGGAAGCTTTTTGGTATATCTCCAAAACTAAAAACAGCTCTGGCTTTGAAGCCCTGGTTTGTTGTCTTACTGGTGAATCACCATTTTCTTGCACTTGGCACCAAGTGTTTGGAACCTTTAAAAGATCACAGATTGCATTTCTTCTCCGATTTACTCTGCTCTGTTTGGGTTTTATCCTGTACTAGTTTGCATGTGACTATTTCTGTCATGTTTTAACATATAACTTTTGGTAAATACCTTCTCATCAGCCTCCTGAGGTCTGGAATGGTGGTGTTGGCTTTGTATCAAAGGAAATGATTAAAGAGCACTGTCCAGCACCTGCTACTGACATCCAGGTTTCTTTAATTCATTGCACACTTTACTTTATTGTGGATATCAGGAGCTTCTGAATTGATTCTTTGGATCACCATTTTGCAGATTTTGAGATGTGGACCGCCTCCCATGAACAAGGCCATGGCAGCACACCTTGAGGAGCTGGGATACACCAAAGAGATGCAGTTCCAGTTCTAAGTGTCCTAATCTTTGAGTGGTTTTATTACCTAGAACAGTTGAATAGAGTCAAATGTTGTTTTCCTGGAGTTAATATTCAGGCTTTGTGCTACTCCAAATTGATAACTTGCACCTTCTTGGATTATAGCCCTCTATTTGATGTACTTCCATATTGCAGTTTTCATGCAATCAGGCTCAATTTCTTCAGAGGCAATAATATATTTGTTCTCATTGTGCTGTTTCAAAATATATAAGGGCATGTTTGGTTCGTGACTAGCAAATATGATGATTGTGATTTGTAATAGTGTTTTTCGTTTATCTTAGTTAAAAAACGTGACTAGTTAGTTGCAGCTAAATTGAGATGATTGCAAACCAAATGTGCCTTAAATCAGGTTCTGATGATGACTGGAATGGTGATATGTTAAACTCTAATGCATTATTTTGATAGTCTTAGTTGGGAGTATTTCAAAGGATGATGTGCAGATCTTAACAATAGGCACTATCCTGCTGATCTTATTTTTGTTTTGTGCCATTCCACATTGCTTTTTTTATCGAGAAAGCAGGGATCTCCCTTAGCATTCCATCATTGTTGTGGTTCTGCATAACTCTTTGAAATGTTTTTTGTGATTTGATTGTCCAAGTTGTGTATGCATTCACCTTGTTAGCAACTTCTAAATCTCACAATCCCTACTATGAGGTTTTTGAACAGGTGTATGTTTCAGTCAATATGGTTGGATTCAACAAAGACAATTTGTCATTGGACCATGCATCATTACTAGATTTTTATTTAAATGTTCTGAGTTACGTATCTTGTTGTGCATGGATGGACCAAGGTGTTCAATATATTTCCTATGAATAGGTGAGACCAGGGGTCAGGCATGCATCTCTCATTGCCACACATAAATGGCCATTTTGGCCTCATCCAGGTGTTTTTTGGTGCCTTGCTCACTGTCCAGCTGTAACCACAGTGACTTGCAGGATGCTGCCTTCCTTCTCATCTTTGTAATTAAAATGGGTATCAATGTATTGCCAAAACTAGCTATACGAGAAGGGGCTTGTCCATGATGGATGTTTTTTGCAATTTCTTTACTTTATATGGATGTATACAATCTCCTTTTAAAGGTCTGTGACTCTGAGATATGAGGGCATTTACTCAAAGTAGTATAGATTAATGACTGGATTTTTGAGAACATTAAAGGAGACCTAACTAGATGACTCAGGTGTAAAGCTTTTGAACTTGCAGTTTTATTCAAACACAGCTTTTGACACCTATTTTCTTGGTCTATGGATGATAATACTCTTCTTTTGCTGTGCACCTTACTGATGCAGAATGAGAAGGGAGTAAGGAGCACGGGTGAACTTCATATGATGTCAGAGCTAGTTCTGTGATACAGGTACATATAAATAACATAATCCTCATAGTTGCAATGATTCATATTTTTTTCTTTATTGTGAGAAAGCAATCACATGCAAGTTGAATATTTTTCCTGACTTTTATTTGGATAACCAGTCCCCAGATTTAATAGATCATGTTTTTCTCTCTGTAGTGATTTTGAGGGTCAATAATTCTGTTTGATTTGACTGATTCCAGTCTACATTAATGTTTGCTTTCTATGTTCTGCATAGCTGAGTCTCACTTTGGGTTTTAAACTTTGGATCTCACCTAGATAAGAAAGAAGTGGTGCCGTTTCCTCTAATGGTTGTGCCCCCCACATGCTTAACCTAAGATGCCAGCCATAAATAAGGGCACTAAATGCAATTGATGGAATAAGCATCTCTTTCTTGTGTGGGCATATTTCTTTTTGCAATTGGATGTTTTAACTTTTAACCATTTTTTTCATTCTATCAGTATATCTATTAGACATAGCCTAGGTAGAGTTACTCCTGGTCTCACTGTGCTGAGAATAAATACTTAAAGAGTAGAATTCTTGGACCATGAAGTAATCCAAATAAAGCATAACTCATTGGTCATCTCTTGATTATGAAATTATATGTCTTGAGTAATCTTTTCTTTTAATACAAACATTAAATTGCACATAAGTCTCTTGGCTTTCTGACAATTACTTATTAGTTTTTGGTTTTCCTAATCAATTACATATTAGTCGCACAGGAACCTATGTGTAAGGAATTTCTTAACCAACCTTGCTTACTCTTTTTAGTGGTTTTGAAGGAAGTATAGCTTATACAAAAGTTAACATGGATTTTTCAATGTTACCCATGCCAAATAACCTGAAAATGGAAGAATCTGAATAACAGGTTTTGGTAAAGCCACACACACACACACATATATATATATATATTGATTTATCTCCACAAAAGCATTTAGAGATGTACGTATGCATGCTTATACAGGCACATGTTCTTTCATGAAGAAGCAACTCGTTGTTGCTTTTGCCTTTTTAGTTGTGGTCCAAAGTGAATGCTTGTACTGATCAATAAAACCTTACACTGTATGTTGGAGCCTTATTTGATGGCTCTTTTTGATATTTTGTTTTATATGCAGTTTGAATGGTTCTGGTTATGAATTTATGTGATTCTAGGGATAACTCCTAAACTTCACTTGATTTTCATTGCATCTGGTTTGGGGTTTTATAACCTGCCTTGTTCAGGCTAAGCTAAGCATGGGATTGACCTGGCTATACTTGTGTATTTACCTCTTTTTTATTCTGGCTTATGCTGGTTTAGTCAGGGTTACCCATGTTTGATTTAGTCGAAACAGAGTTTAACTCTGTTACAAGCACAATAAATGAGGGCATCATAAATCATGGATGGGAGACTTGGCATGTGATGACAAGAGAGTGGATAGCATCAAGCCCTAAAAGACTTGATCCTTGGCAACCAAGTCAAAAGGAAAAGGGCAAAACACCTACGGCTCGAGAAATATTCCATAATTAACTTTTACTGCTTAGGGGAGCTCTTGTCACCATAAGCATTTGAAAAAGGAAACAGAGTAATTCTTAACCAGTTTCCTTGTCACACTTTTCCATTCTTTTCCAATCTTCTCAATGAACGTACATTGTCTTTCCCTCATTCCACACAAAACCTCCTCTTTTCTGCTTTCCACCTGCATTCTAGGCTAGGGTTTTCAACAAGCACTTGACCTCTGCATTAAGGAATTTACATGCCACATAACAATTACTTTATAGGTTGCAAGGGCCTTTGTTGAGAATCATCTGTGATAGAATAGTACCGTATGATATACTAGATTGTTAAAGACTTTTGGGATAATATCATTTACATGTTTGTGACCTAAATTTGAGCCATGTCAATCCCCAGACAATACAAACTTCCAAGCAGAAGAACAAGCCCTAATTCAAAATGTTTGCACATGCAACCTTTATCAGACCAAAGGTGGGTCCAAGCCAGATTAAATATGATACCTGGTGGGGCTGTCATTCTTCACTCTCATAGCCAGCCATCACATATGTTAGTATTGCAAAAGCTGGGAGTTGGTTATTTTGTACTTAATGGCTTTGGCCCATGAATGGTTGCCAACATAAATGGAGCCTTTACTGCTGTTTTTATTGCATGTCCCCCAGATCCTTTGTTCAGATAGGCCAGGATTTGTCCCACATCCAATAGAGTGAGAAAATAAATGGACACAAATTACTCTACCTCTTCCTCGCCATTCGCTTTTCAAAGAAGACACACCTCTGACACAAAACTGTGCTTGTACTCCTCAACAACTAGCACCATCACACACAAAAGAAATCCCATGAAAGAAGATTCAACTCCCAAACAACAGGTTTAATTCACAGTAATTGGTAACAATCCTTTTGTTCTTTCAAGTAAACACTAACAAGAAAACTATTGCATTTGTTTCTGTTTTTCCCATGCATTGGGCTTCCTATGGCTGGAAGAACAGCGGCAATGACCGGCAGTCGGTGGCAAGATCCATGAGGCCCTCAGTCGGCGCTGAGGCCTCATCAAGGAGCCACTTCTCGAGCATGGACAAGGGAGGGTGGTGCTCGTCCACACTTGGCTTCAGCTCCTCATCAGGTGCCACTGGATGAGTCTCGGGAAACTTTGATGCAATGCTGTTAAGATTCTCAAAAGAGAGCATCGGCTCGAGCTGTTCTTGAAAGGCGTAGCTCTCCTGAATGAATTTAAGTCTGTTTATCTCACCAATACTGCTGCTGGCTTGAGAGGCCTTTGTTGGGGGCCTAATCCAGCCTTCCAAGAGCCTTGAGATGTTCTCTGCACTCGAAGCATATGTGGAGGAGCTTTGGCTCAGCAAGGGAGTAGCGAAATCTGAGTTTCTTGACTCTGTGTTGAAGCTCTTGGAAGTGGCGCTAATGTGGTAAGTGGAGCTTGAAGCTGTAGAAGCCATGTAGCTGTCAGCTGCAGTCTGGAACTTCCTGATCTTCTTCTTCAGATGTGTGTTCCAGTAGTTCTTGATATCATTGTCTGTTCTCTGAGGAAGGTAAGAAGCTATGGCTGCCCACCTGCATGGGGAAGACAAAATATAAACTATAAATAAAGCATCTTTTATACTCACTTTTTCCTGCTGAAATTTATCTGCGAATGTTGAAAGCAAAAGCAGAACCTGTTGCCCAGCAAAGCTTGGAGATGGATGATCATGCCTTCTTCATGAGGTGTGAAGTTGCCTCTCTTGATTCCTGGCCTGAGATAGTTGGTCCATCTCAATCTGCAACTCTTGCTGCATCTCATCAATCCTAAAAATTCAGAGAAAAGCCAAGAACATAAAGTAAAACTCCTCAGAATTCATCAGAAAACACAGTTAAATGGGAACTCACCTGTGTTTGTTGGCACCGATCTCCAATTCCCAGGGCCATGCTCCTGTATGTAGGACACCAAGATGATGTCTTCCTCTGGAGTCCAGGGCCCTTTCTTGATTCCAACCTTATCACAGCATGGAGGTCTCCCCATCTCCCTCTCTCTCTCTTCACTGCTTCCTTTCTCTTTCTCTCTTGCTTTTTCTGCTTTTATTTATGTCGTCGTCGTCGTCGTCTTCTTCTTCTTCTTGTTCTTCTTCTTTTTTGTGATGAGCACATGAGTGCTTATATATAGAGATGACTTGGGAGAAGAGAGCAGTGAGGCTTTTCACCTATTGTCATCTACCCTGCTGACTCATTTGCTGCTTTTTTTTCCTCTTTCTCTTTAACAAAGTCAGCTTGCTTCTCTGCCTCTCTTCTCTCTTTTCCATCCTTATTTTCTTAGGTGGTGGTCACATGGATTATCAGAATAAACTTTTCTTTAAATTAGAAGTGTCATTAAATCCCCCCACTTAAATCTAAATCTCTATTTGTAAAACTCTCATTTTTTTTCCTGATGTGATGAGCATGAAAAATATAATAAGAGATTCTTAAGCGGTTGTTAAGTGACATACTTCCAAAATATCTAGACAGTCGAAAATATATTAATTATAAAATATTTTTTTATGAAATTAAACGATTTTTTTAAAAGAAAAATAATAATTAGCCACCAAGTGAGTGACTTATTTGCTTGACATTCAATAATATTAAGAATTTTTAATAAAAAAAATCACCTATCTTATTATAAATTTAGGAAAAATCACCAATTTTATTATTTTTATTAAAAAATCACTCGTTTTATATTATAAATTTATAAAAAACCACTTCGATTAAAGTATTCAAAAAATATTTTATTTTAGTTTGATTTTATTAATTAAAATTAATATAAAAAATTTAATTATTCTCATTTAATTTTATAATAAACAAGTGTTAAATTAATATGAAAAAAATAAGTTATTTTATTATTTTTTTTTTTATAAAAGATCGGTTGTTCAGTTTTATGAAATTGAAAATTGAAAATTTAGTTTTGTCAGACAGCATGTTCGAAAATTGATATTTTATATTAATTGAATTGATAAAATTAAATTAAAATATTTTTTAAATCTTTTAATCGAATTGGCTTTTTTTATAAATTTATAATATAAAGCGAGTAATTTTTTTTAATTAATAATAATAAATTAGAAAAATAAGATAGGCAATTGTGTATTAAAAACTCTAATATTAATTGTTAACCATTTAGAAAGTCAAACTCTATTTTTCACTTAATCGTGTATAAATAATTTGATAAAATTCAAATAATTTTCTATTTCCAAGGTACGCGGTACTCCAATACCTCTTGTGCTCGTACATTATTTTGGATGTATGTATGTGTATGCACACACCGAGTCAAAACCGAAACCTTTCGTTTCTAAACTAGGGTCTGTTTGGTTTGGAGTCAGAGACCAGGTCAGCATTTTTTAGAATTTTTTTTTATCTTGTGAAATTAATATTTATTATTTATATTATTATTAAATTAAATTATTATAAAAAATTAAATAGTTTTTTGAGCTTTAAATTATTGAAGTCTTAATTTTGATACAAAAGATATTAGTTTACAAAAGTGGTTCACTAGTCTTAACTTTGACCTTGACCATGACCCTGTTTCAAACAGACCCCTAATGCCTAAAATTAGCTAAAATGGCACTAAATTACAACTGAAGCTAACTTGATTTTGGTTTTCTTCAAATGGAAAACCGAAATCGAGAATTTAAACCCTAAATATATGCACGAGGAAGATTGTTGTTAATTATGCATGGACTTTTGATGTCACGTACACATGAATACCGACATGCGATTAGTCAAAATTGTTTGAAATCCGATGCATGAATGAGAAGATGCGTCCTCTAACTTCACTATTCATCATTTTGTACGTATTAAGTGGACGTACTTAGAATATAATCGTCTAATTTCTGAAATTTTTTTTTAATTTTTTTTTAACTTTTTACGAAAATATTTAAGTTAAATATAAAATAATTATTGACCTTCTACCATCCATCCAAGTGGCCGCCGCATTTGACTATCTTAGTTTCATTCAAAAATAAAAAAAAAAAACGAAAAAACAAAATTAAAACATATATTTCGAGAATTTTCAGAAAAACTTGTGTTTTTTTATTAGCAAAATAAATCAATATTTTGCCAAACTTTTGCAAAAACATTCTTAAGCTTTGAGCTTTATTTATTTTTTAGTTTGAATGTCTTAATTTATTTTGTTATGCAAGATTTCGTGTTTTAGTCGAAAAATATCGATTTCGATTGACATCAGAATTAAATAATTTCAAAATTTTAAAATTTTTAAAGTCATAAAATATTTGAAATTAGTAAACCAGTTGAAATGAAACAGTCGAAACCTACTCCGCTTACCGTGGTGAATCTTCACGTTGCCAAGAGTAAAAGACATCACTAAAGATATTTTCATCATTCAAAGAGAAAAGCAATCATCGAGCCGTGTTTTCGAGCCAAAACCAAACGAGTCGGTCTCAAATTTGAGCTCGACTCGTCGACGAAAAGAAAAAACTTTAGTTTTGAATTCGAGTTAGACCTAAATTGACATCACTAGTTGGCACTGATCTGCAATTCGCAGGGCCATGCTCGTGTACGTAGGACACCGAGATGATGTCTTCCTCTGGAGTCCAGGGCCCCTTCTTCACTCTCGACAGTTCCAGAAAATGTGTGTTGAGAGCTGTGTTTTGGCGACATTAGTGGAACAGGGAGAGCAGTGTAGGGTTAGCCTTCCCTGCATTGGATATTGTCTGACGTAGAGCTTGAGCAGTCATAATCTGAACCAGTTTGAAGACAAACCAAAGCGAGAGTCGTGTTTTGTCTCAAAAACATTGCAATTTTACGCCTGCGAGAATAATCCCATACGGAAAACGATGAAAAGAGTGACTGTTCCACGGCTACTGCGAGTTACTTTCGACTATTCAAAAGATGTATGTGTTCGGAAGACGAATGTTATGTCTATTCAATCTCTATACGAACTCCACCAGACGTTTTTATTATCTGTGACAAAATCTTGTTGTACACTCGCTCCAGTTGACTTGTTATTCTTGAATCCATAACTATTTAAATCTATTAGACTAAATCTCATCATGAGTTGTATGTAATATAGATAGAAAAAAATAAGAAAATTATCGGAAACTCTCTAACGATGATGATTAGGACGCTTCGGGCGCTCAAATCAATCATCCATCGACTCGTTAGGGATTGAGTTGAACGTTTGTCAGCCAAACTCAACATCAAGTGGATTTTGGACTCGTTGAGCTGAATATTTGCTCACCAACCCAATTAACGGACTCGGTCTATCAACAAAAACTATGCGCATATATATCATCCGAGTTTGATCACATTCGAGCCTCTGATTATTTCTGTCCCTCGTTGTCCATCAACACAGTCAAAATGCCATCGAAACCGAGTCCCGTCAGGTGATACATTTCCCTCGTGGGTATTCTGCGGAGCATTGAAGAGCAGCAGCACTGCAGCGATGGAGACCAATCTCCTATGTTCAGATCAGATGCTCTGCTACTCAAAAAAGCATTGCAGAACGGCAAGCATCAATGCACCAACAGCACTTCAATGCTCATCTCTGTATATTAAATAAAAAAAAAAAAAAAAAAAAAAGCACACAAAATCAAAATAATATTTTACTGCTCCCCGAGCCCTTCACTTCAAGTCTTTTTCTTCTTCTTCATTATTGTTATTATTATTGTGTGCGCGAGTACCGATCGAGCTGTCTTTTGCAATGCAGGTTGCAGTGAGAGATCAACCATGTTGAGTCACATCAGGTCAATTTGTAGTTGTTGTTGCTTCTCAATCAGCCCAATGTACCTCGTCGTTCGCTTTTTCAGTTTGCTCTGAAGTTTTCAGCACTCCAACTAGGGCTTCTGTTTGGGCCTTTTTTGTGAAATGTAACCAAACGAGCAATAGGCCCAGGCCCATACCCAGCCCAAGCTGTTGAAGTTAGCCATTGTCGATCCTGATCTAATCCAGCTGACGACGACAAAAGCGAGGTGTTGACCGAATCCGAAACCGTTTCGGTCTAAACATAACGGAGAATGTGCGGTGGCATCTCCTCTCGTCTCAAGATAAAAAGTACAAGCATCAAACCTTCGGTCCAGCCTGATCAGTAGCCCCAGAAAGTCGATTGATAAAACCTAATTTTGCTTTGTTGTTTAGTATCAATTTTGATGAATTAGTCTTGCATCAAATATTAAAACAGAAATCAATGAATTGATGTACAGGATTCAATTTGTAAGCAAATAATTCATCTGCTCACATGTCTCAAACACTAAACAGATAAGCTTTGAAGGTTCGAAGGTCCACTTTTTCTCATTAATGTAACTCAAAAAGTCAAAGTGTACTTACAACTCCCAAACAACAAGTTAAGCTAAGAATCAAGAAGATCGCAATAATAATGAAATGACAAAAGGAACGAAAAAGAACGAGAAGGCTCTTCCCTATAATTAGGGCAAAGGTTCCTAATGTCCAAGAATTAAGGGCAAGACATCAGTACTAACAACTCCAAAAGTCTAAGACACAACAGATAAGTAACAATCCCTTGTTGTCTCCCTCAAGGACTTACACTCGCGGCATACCTTAACTTGCGGCCCTAAACATCTCCCGAAGCCTCATTTATGAGGAGAAAGTTTGGGCGGATCCCATACTATGCTTTGTGTCGTAGGTGCCCAAATCTACGATTAATATAGCTGGGTAAATCTTAAGGTCCATTGGGTTTACGCAGCCATATGGGCATCTACGACATATTATACGATCTCGTAGTATGCGAGCGACCCTAACTTTTTCTCATTGACGAAGGGCTACCCTCCATGACTTACAGATCTCAGCATCTGACAGGAAACCTTCCCCTTCTTTTGCTTTATTGACTTTAAACATGAAGATGGGGACCGAGATTAGAGCTGAGATCAACAACAACAACAGCTGGAGATGTATTGGTTTTCAGGACCAAAATACGCTTCACTGTCAGCAATAAAATGTTGGAAATATCCTTCATGCTCCATTCTTATCATTGGCACCAGCTTTGTCCAATGCTGATGGGAATGGATCCCCGGCATGTCGACGGTTGCACGTGAGCTCCGCCGGTTCAGGACGAGCGTGACGTGGCCGGGGGCGGGGACCAAGCTTGCAAGTTGTGCTACATGGGAAAAACACAGGTTGGGTTGAGAGTATGATGGAGATGAGGAACAAAGAGGACAACACGCGCAAGTTTTCGTAGATCAACCTTGCCGATGGCCTACGTTCATGGACGAAAACGAAGCAGAAATTTCACTGTCACAGGATGACAAAATCGATAGAGCACAAGGATTTTTTTAATGCACCACAATACCTAATTGCTCATTACATCTCGTCTTGATATTTTCCTACCGTAATCCAAATTGAATTGAATTAAATTAGTTATAAAACTTCAAAAGAACTTTTTAACTTAGTTCCTTTGATATTTATCAAATCATGTCTCCAAAGCAGTTGGGTGTTGAAATTCAAGGCACATATCAATAAATCTCCACCTTGACTTTGAATTCCATCGGACATCATCAACATAGGATAGCGGCTCCATAAGTTTTGTTAGTCTTCTCCAGACCCACCCCAAACAGGTAAGCTTCAAATATCGCCAGCACCAGTTGGGAGAGCTTCTGTCAACATAACAACTCGATTAACTACATTACCAACTTCCTTCGCAACAAAATCGCCTTCAAAAATGCGAACAAAGTGACAAATAATTTCAATGTGCTTCGTTCTCTCGTGGAACATCAATTAGATGAATAACACTTTGACTATCACGACAATTAGGGTTTAAGATGATGGCCTCCAAAGACGTGATTGCATGAAACAGAAGCTAACAGGAGACACATGCAGTTGTATAAGGATAGTTATGGATCGTTAAAAATGGGTTGTGGATCACTTGGCAAAAATACATGGACATGGATGGCTTGCGAACCTAACCTTGTGTCTTGCTTATGTCCACAGGTTTCATGCTTTGCTTTAGAAGATAAGGCAAGTGAAGAAAGCACGTTTGTGCTTTCTTGTGCGTCTTACAAGGTTTCTGAGGACATGGACTCTTAAGACATGAAAAAGCTGGACACTGAGATTTTGGTGATGGAGATGGATAATATTTGCATTGAGTTCAATCTTCAATGTGCTCCTTTTTAGAGCTTTTTTTTCCTGCTCTGTTTTGATTAAAGTGCAAAAAGCGAAGGAACATTTTCTTAGTAGAAAAATGAAAAATTTTCAGTCAAACGAAGGATGATGAAGAGACCAGCCACCGACAGCAATTATTAAAAATGATTTGGACTCTGGTCCAGCTACAAAGTATCCAGCTCTTTCATCCTATAATTTTTGTGCCTATTTATGTAAACCATGACAATATTAAGAATAGACCTAAAAAAGTTTCAGTTTTAGAGTTTTTTTTAATGTCGAAAAACAAAATCGAGAAGGAAACAATAACTTCCCAAAATCCATTGCTTCTAAAACCGATTTTGATGATTTGTTTCCAAATAAATCAATCATAGATATGATTTTTTACAAATATTGAAATTGCAAATGGTTTTCTACGATAAAAGGATAATACATGTAGTTTCCAAAAAAATATCTCATTAAATTTCTCTTGGCATATACTTATTATATTATGATAAACTAACTATAACGTTGATCATATTACTTGACTATTCAACACAGGTATAACGAAAACTTTTAAAAAGAATACTTTGCATTTATAAATAATGGTCATGTTTGGTTTAAAATTAAAATCAGAATTAGTCTATTTTCAAATTATATTTTTTTTTATAAACTTAATATTACTTATTTTATATTATTATTAAATTAAATTATTATAACAAATAAATAGTTTTTCGAATTTTAAATTATTAAAAAAAATTAATTTTAATAAAAAAAATTATTAATTTATCAAAATTGATTCTCTAATTTTGATACTAACGGTGATTCTGTTCCTAATCTTCAACTAAACGGTGTCAATATGCAGCCATCATCACACCAATTATATGATTGGACATTCATACCGTGCCTCATCTTCAACAGTAACTATACGTACATATATATAAAGTTATAAACCAAAACTCATCGCCTGCACCAAACTGCCTCTTCTTCCAACCTCGGAACATGGAGAGATTCAGAGCCACAAGCACCGCCGCCGCCGCCATCAATGTTGGCTCGCAGAAGCCCACCAGCACCATCACCTTCCACTCGTCCCCTTCCCCCTTCCTCCCCCTCCCTCTCAAGCCCCTCCACAGCCCCCGCCGCCTCCTCCTCGACGCAGAGCTCAGCATCTTCGATGCGCAGCGCTACTTCAACGACTCCACTCCCCACCACAGCCTCCACCCCGTACAGAATCCCGCCCTCCCCACCCACAGCAACCCCGACTCCTCGTCCGTCTCCTCCTTCACCCGGAACTACCGAAACAACTCGTTCAACGGCACGCCGACAGCCTCGTCGGAGGCCAGCTGGAACAGCCAGTCCGGCCTCCTTCCCAACGCCGCCCCTTCCTCCGCTGCCGTCAGAACGTTCCCTTTGAACGAGCCCCGAAAGCCGGCGCCTTTCTCCCCTCGCCGGACGTTCCGCCGCCCTTGCCCCTGCTCCGGAAAGAAGAGCATCGACGTGGAGGAGAAATACACCTCCGTCAAATACCCTTCCGTGAAAAATGCTCCTCCTCCACCGCCGACACAGCCGTTGCCGCCGCTTGCTGAGGCGGAGACGGAGATAAAGATGCAAATTTTGGCCGGGAACTGGGCCAAAGAGCGGGAGCTCTTCCAACCTATGGAATCGCGTTTCCCCGTGTCCGCTGGTTTCTCGTTTCCAATTCTCAAACCGGCGGTTTCGCGTTCGAACAAGGTCGAGGATCCGGCCCGAGAATCGCTGGAGGTGTTCAAGCCGAACCGCAGGGGATACGCGTTTCCCGGCAGCCCGAGAGGAACCGAGGACGACGTGGGAAGCGACGCCAGCTCGGACTTGTTCGAACTGGAGAGCTTCTCGGCCTACAAGCGGCGCGACTCGCTGGAGGAAGCGGCATCGGCGGCGGCACGGCTCGCCCAGATACGGCGGAACATTGAGTCCTCGGCCGCCGCAGCGGAGCCGGGCGAGCATTACGCGCCGAGCGAGGTGAGCGTAGCGTGGAGCGTGACGACAGCAGAGGGCTTCGACCGGGCCAGCGCGGCCAATTTCTCGAGCTCGGCTTCGGACTACGGCGTCCGGATCGCCGAACCGGACCGGACCGGAGGAAAGAGGAAGGGAAACGCTCTGCTGAGCTGCGTTTGCGAGAAGGCAGTGAACGTCGGGCCGGTCCCGGTTCGGCTCGAGCCCGAGCAGCCGCGGCGTGCAGGTCCGGTCGAGGTGGACCGGGTTCACGGAATGTCGACTTTGGTCCGGGCGAATGTCGGTCTGGTCGGGTCTAATTCGGCTCGGATGAGCCGCTCGATGGCTCCTAGGTAGGTGGGAAGAGGCTTGCGCGTGATGCGCGTGTGCGCGAGTTTGAGGATTTACGTTTGTGTTTTTGTGTGTTAATAATTATCAATTAAATTATTTGAATTTAGGTCCTGCGGACTACGGAGTTTGTCGCTTCTTCTGTTGTTATTAATGGTTAAATATAATAAATGGAGATATAATTTTCAATAAGATAAATTTTATTTTTTATTTTTTATATTCAGCTCGCGGGTGATATTTGATAACAAAATCTAATTCTGAGTTGGCTCTAATCAACGGAGACAATATACGATCGAATACGAAAATATTTTGACAATTTAAATTAATAAAATATGAGTTAACTAGTTAATTTTATAAAAATATTTAATCTAAAATTAAATTATCATATTTATTTTTACCATTTGCACGAAACGGTCAGGAGTGGGAAGGAATTTTATTTTTGTCTCGTCGAAAATCACAGCGGTCGAGTGGTTGCTTTCATACGTCAATTGGGGAGAAAATTGATCGAGCCGTCAAAATTGGGTTGCGTCGCTTGTTATTTATAGAGATAGGGATTATGCCTGCCTTTAATACAGCACTGGTCGCCCTCGCGCTCATCAATCTTAACGTTTGACCGACCATTAATTAAAATTGGCCGAATTTTAAATCGATGATCAGCATTTGTTACTCACAATCTAATCCAAAGTCGATCGAACTGCGATCGGATGCTTATCGACTCCTTCAAATTATTCATGAATTAAAGCACAAGTTTTATAGAAAAATAAATAAATAAATAAATAAAAGCATGCATGACATATCACATGCGAGTTATCCATCCAGCTCTATTTATTTCCGAGAACTCGAACGTGCATGGTTTTTCTCCGATTTCAAGAAGGGAGTACAAACACTTCTCTCACATGATTTTCAACTTCTGAAACTCGTGGCTCCGCGAACTCCACGCGAGCATCATCCGACACAATCTTGGCCGCAATCTTATTCTCGAATTTTAGTAATTTATAATACTGAATATTAGGGCCGTCTGCTATCAGAATTGGAACGAGGGCTCAGACGGACAAACCCTAAGGTGGCAAAAGGGTAGGGGAGAGGGCACACTCCATGGGCATGTGGCCTGTCCTTCGGGGCATGGAAGGTGGATCTTGTTGGTGGGTTCCATTATAATTTGTGGTGTATCGTGGGACATGGCCTTGAGTCTGCTTCCCCTGGATATGGCACCACCCTGCAAGCAAATAAAAGAGAGACCCATGCCTTCTTGTTGCCAAAGAGATGATGATGATGGGATCATCTCTCTTACTTGTTCTTGATCTGTAATGAGCCCACATCAATCACTGCCCGTCCTTAGCCGAAAATATATGCATTCCATTGCGCTGATTTTGATTTGAAATGAGTTTTTTTTTTTTTTTTTTTTTTTGCCTTTTTTTTAAGATAATTCACTCAAAAGTTTTATAATTTTTTATTAATCAAATAAAATTTGTATTCTTTTTAGCCCTTCAAATTTTATTTCGTGTCCCCTCCACCGTCGTACGCGCGCGCCCACCTGCACCCACCCACCGACCCGTCCTCTCGTTCATTGCCTTCTTTCAACCGGGAACCCCTCTCTCAGCCCCCCATGCACGCCCGTCCGCCTTCCGCCTTTATCGCCTCCATTGCTGTTGGCAAATCTCGGAAGCTCCCCTGTCACATACGCCTGTCACCCTCTTACATACTCTCGTCCGTATCCGTCCGATTGATAGGACACCAAACGACCTAACCATCGATTCCACATGGGTGACTGATAAACATTTAAAATTTTTTTTGTTGGATTAAAAAGATTTAATATGTTTTCGAATGTTTTGGCGAATTTTTGAAAAAAAATTTTTCTTAACTTAGATGGGATCTTGACATTGGTTCTGTTTAGTTACGTTGAAACAACATACGTTATTTTCTATTGTCACTCACAATAAAATATTTATAAATTATCTTATTTATAAGTAATATAAAAATTAAATCGTAATGTAGGAAAATAAAAATAAAAATAATATAATAATATATATAGTATATCCAAAATCAAATTATATAAATAGGAGAGTGATAGATTTACTGTCAAAAAATTTATAAGGGTTTATAATAAATGCATCATTTTTTTTTTTAACTAAATTCTTTACTTACTGAGAGAATCTCTGTCTTATGAAAAATCATCATAAAAAATTACTAAAAAGTACTAAGAGGATTCACATACGAAAATTAACATATTTTCTCTTTCCTATACTCATTTCTTTATTTTTCTATAGTTCACCATGATATCACTCTAAATTCTATATATTATTAAGGTATTTATAGGCCATTGTCAAAAATAAATTCTATTCCAATTATAACTCTTAATATTATATAATAAGTAGTCCGTCTGAATTTAACTTTTGAACCTTTATTTGACTCAAACTCCAATATGAATTCGATATATTTAAACTCAATTATCTTTACCTTGGTTTGAACTCGAGTATATCACTATTACGAAACTTTAACCATCATCTATCCTCTACCTCTTTCCTTTGAATTACTAGCTTATTTAACTAACTGCAAAACTCAAACTTAAATCAGTCTCAAATTCACTCTTTATGTTTACAACATTGTACTTCTAAAAGCCTTTCAAAAAACTTAATATCTACCGTTATTACAAAAAATAACTTTGGAAAAATATTATCTTTCGTTGGATCAATTCGAGTATCATGTTTTCTTCTTATCGTTATAATAATTAAAACTCCATCTACGACGGTGTTATCTACCAATTGAAAAATATTCTTGCACTTCTTTTCTTTAGTTGAGATTGTTATATCACCTGTCACCTTCATGATTTCACCTCTCATTGAATAATTATAATTTTTTGAGTTCAATGCACCAAATAAAATTAAATTTTTCTATATCTTAGGGACCATGTCTCACTTCAATCAAAATGCAAACGACTTTATCAAATATTTAAATTTTGACTATTTTCACACTAGCGATCAAGTTTAATTATTATCTAACCAAACAATATTTTCCTTCTTATTTTTCTCAAAAGAAGTAAATCAATCATTCTTAGAGAAAATATGTTATGACCTTTCTATATTTAAAATTCACTCACTAGAATTATCGATGTGTGCATATATTAAAGAACATTTCTATCCGCACTATTCTCAAAAGTATTATCTACCATTGTTGTCATTGTATTAAAAGACTTTATCTTCCTAAGTTTCAAATATTGTGTGATTTGATCATACTTCTTATATAATTAATATTGTATTTGTGTCTTCAATTTTGATTTGGACAGTTGTTTGCTTCTCCATATTTTCTTAAATTTCCCCTTCCATGAGTCCTACTATTTCACCAACCCAAATACCAATGTTGGAATTTCTTCTTTTTTTCGTTAGAAAAAAGATTAGTTATCACTGCATCTCGAGAGTTTTCTTACTATAGAGAATTATATTATAATATAATCATATAAAGTAGAAAAAATATTAGAAAAATTAGCATCTTATCGTCTATTTCAAACTCAGATCAACTTTTAATACATAGTTAATAATGTTGCTGAAGTTATTCAGGTTGTACAATATAATTCTACCTTGATTGGTATGCATTCTGTACAATTATTATTTTTAAAGAAACTTGTTTGCGAGACATCTCGGCATGTACAACTTCTCGAGCTTAGTTTAGATGTTTATTATCATCTCCTCGTCGACGATATTATATAAAATATTATTAGTCAAACTTAGAATAATTACATTTAATGACTTTTGATCTAGTTCCTCTTAACCTTCATTATTCATTTTAGTCAATTTTTTCTCTTTATCTTCTAATGCCTTCTAAAGGCCATAGAAAATAAAAAACGTCTTTATCTTCTTCTAACATAAAGCAAAATTTATTTTATTATCAAACTTCTCCATTTTAAACAAGTTCTTTGTCGTTATAGTTGCTTGCTTTTGAGCTCTAATACTAATTATTGCAAGTCATAATGAAAAATTCATATATCACATTATTCACAAACAACAAAAGAAATAAAAAATAATATAAGAAAAATAAAAATAAGAAAGAAGACATTGATTGGTATATGTGGTTCATCCAAAAATTGATCTACATTCAAAGGGAAACTAGAGATCCACTATTATTAGGTTTATAAGAGTTTATAAGAAAGACTCTTTTTTCTTCTTCTTTCTATTCTCTATATTCCCCCTTCTCTCTATTTCTTTTAGTTCACTGCCACATCATTCTAAACTATATATATCTTATTAGGTGTTACAACTCTTAATATTATATAATAGATATTCAATATAGAATATCAATCATAATCTAACTTTGGATTCGTATTTTGACTCAAACTTCAATCTAAATTTGAGACATCTAAACATTCTGGGAATCTCCCAACAAGTGATATCAAAGTTTCAAATTTAAAAATGTGAAATTTTTTAAAATTAAAATTATTATATTGATGATACGACTAAATCAAGTCTAATGGTGGTCTCTCTCAAAGCCATAGATTGAGACAATGTTTGTTTTACAAATGGTGTATGAGAGAGTCACATAATGGTGCACTCTGATTTAATGCTTGATAATGTGATTAAATCATATGTTGATTTTGGGCTTAGATTAGAGCAAAGGCAAAACCATTTCACAATTGGTGCGTGCTATGTCAACATCATATGGAGTAAGGTTAATCAAATAATGATGTTAGAATTAAAAAAATTAAGTCTAGCGAAGGTCATGTGGATAATAGTGAATCTCCTAATGCTATTGTTTAAGGAAAAGATTGTTAACTAATGTTAAATGATTTTATGGTAGCATTGATTGAAATTAGTTAAATAGAGAGTTGTCGATGAGAGTTTTAAATTAATATGGTCGGATCACATAAAAAAAAAAGATTGATATAGTATTATTTGCGATGGATTAATCTCAATAAAATAATTTGACAAATAGAGTTTGATATAAATAATAGGTAAACCAATATTTAATCAAATTAAATTTTTAGAATAGTTTGATGTATAATTTATTATATTAATATGATTTAATACTATTATATTTTTTCTAATAATTTTCTCGAGTTCTTTACAAATTATCAATTTTCAATGTTTATTTTTTTTAAGAAGTAACATTTTTGTAATTTTAGTAGCAATGACTTGACAATCTTATAAGCAGTTGTACTTCGTTTTATTAATTTTACAAAACGCATAGTATTTGGTAATATTTTAAGTTTTGATGTTGACAACCTATTTCGATCGTTTCGATAATTTTTGGTATTTTACAATTATAAAAATACTAAATTTAGTCATTTTATTATGATTTTATCAAAATTAATATATTTTTGTTAAAATATTTTAGTATTAATTAAAACTTAAAATCTTATTATTTGATAAGAAATTTTTTTAGCCTGAAAAATGGGAAGAAATTTTATTGTTTTGATTTTAAAAAGGTTCAATTATTCTGTGTTCGCAAAAGTCAAAAAAGGATAATGGGGATTGTCTTGATTTTGGAACTGTGTAGAACAAATGCTTGTAATCCACGGCCAATCTGGACTTGTCAACTGTAAAGACATGACATTTTTACTTGCACATCGCAAATGCTGCAGTGATTCACATTTCAATAAAACGATAATTTCTGACACGAGACCGTGTTCTGCTGCCCAGAAATCGCATATTGAATTCGGGCCCCGTTACTTTCAATTCGGGCCCAAACATAGTAACGATTTTTTTTTTTTTTTAATAAACTATTTATTGCAAACTAATTTAAAATTATTTTATACATTAAATATTAATTTGATAATTGCATTTCCTTTTTAAATGTAAGAGCTCATGAGTTTAAGAATTTAATATTGTCGATTTAACTAAATATATTTTCTTATTATAAACAGTAAAATTAAATATTGAGTTTATTACTTAAATATTTTGAACCTTGTTATTCTAAAAAAAATCAGAAATTGTTTTAAATGCAAAGTTTTCCATCCAGTGCAATATTATTTATGGACGTCTACGACCTATCCTGAACTCTGCATGCAATGATAATAAAATTTGAAAGAGATTTTTTTCAAATAATGGAAAAACAGGAAGTTGTCCGCTAATACAACTAATTGTAAGGGATCTATATGTAAAATATCCCATATCCGGTTAAATTTTTTAATCGGATTGACCCAATCAAGCACCCGAGTTCACATCAAGCTCCAATGTGGTGGGACCCAAAACACATTTGTGGCTAGCCGGAACCTTGTCCGGATTCCTGTACCGGATCTCCAATGGAAACCCTCCCGTGGCTCTCAACAAAAGATGGTTCGAGCCGCCACCGATTTTCATACATCGACTTCCAGCCCACGTTGACCATCATATCACGTGTGACGCCCCTGTCGTGTCCGATCGAACCACAACACAAGTGGACAACATACAAATAAAAGGTTTACAGAATACATAGAATTAAAATTTATTTCATCAATACGAATATAGTTCAGATAACATAACAAAACGTGGTCTCACTGGAAATACTCAAGTCCTCAAAAGTTTTCCCCTACATAAAAATAGAATAACATATAAATAAATCAGCTCCAAAGATAATTGCGCACGTACTTTCTGCTACCGTAGACACCTGTGCCAGGCTGCTACTCTCCTGTGGATAGGAACAATCAAAGAATGAGCCACGAATGCTCAGTAGGAAGTTACCTCCTCCAAACAGTAGGAGAGATCAATTTTTGGTGGCAACAATAAAATTAATACAGTGGCAACAACAATAATTCGACGACAAAGGTGATTAGGTAAACTAACATCCACAGCAAGAAATGAATCAACAAGGATATCTTATGGGTGTGGTTGCCTCCCCTACCAAGCAGAGTCATACCACTCTGTACTCCCAACCGCTGATGGAGTGGTGATCCGTATCACATAGCAGATCACGTTTGATAGAGTGGTGATCCGTATCACACAGCAGATCACGTTTGATGGAGTGGTGATCCGTATTACACAGCAGATCACGTCCCCTGCAACTCCGTTATCAAGATATATAATTTCCATCAATTCCACCTTATGAACCTCCAATTTATCGTGTTATTATAGGTGATCTGTATCACACAGCAGATCACGTTTAATGGAGTGGTGATCCGTATCACACAGCAGATCACGTTTGATGGAGTGGTGATCCGTATCACACAGCAGATCACGTCCCCTGCAACTCCGTTATCAAGATAAATAATTTCCATCAATTCCACCTTATGAACCTCTAATTTATCATGTTATTATCAACAACCATTGATCCAGCGATTCATCACCCAAGTCCTTAATAATTCCACATTTAATCCTTACAGTAATTTCTTCCCAAAGGTCCCCGATATCATTTGATTCACATATTATCCCTTTAAATTCTAAGTCATAACCAATCCAATCGATTCCAAAATAAATCATAATTTGATCCTATCTTACAAATCCATCCTCAATAAGATTTAAGTATCCTAATCAAATTTCGACGCAATCATAAATTCAACTGTCCCAAATCCAACTCAATTTATCAATCAATTTAATCGATCTTACTAAATTCCTCCAATCTAATCTGCATTTAATTTCAATTCCAATTTGCAATAATCAGACTCACTTCAATGAACCAAATCATGGATTCAGATTACTTAACTTGATCTAAACCATTCGCCCTACCATTAGTTCGATTAATCCTCAAGTCTAATTTAAACCAATTCCAAAACCAGAATCTAAACCAAAACCGATTCTGAGCCCCACCTAAACCAAAGCCAACTTTAAACGAAACCAAAACCAAAGCCAACTTTTAACTAAACCAAACCGAAACCAACTTTCGGATTAAACCAAAACCATAATCAACTTTAAGTTAAACCTTAATTAAACTAATCCTTCTTCCTCCTCAAAACCCTAACCCAAATTCTACTGCCGCCGCCGCCGCCAGGCCATCCCACCGTCAGGCCGCCCCGCTGCCAGGCCGCCACGCCGCCACGCCGCACGCCGACGTCTCCGCTGGGCCGTGACTGCCGCCCGACCACCGCCTCCGGCGTCGCCAGACCCGCGTTGCCCCGCGCCTCTGGCTGACTCCGGCCTGTGCAGTCGTGCGCATGCCACCGGCCGCTCCCGACGCCGTATCACACGCCAGAACTGCGTCGACACCGGGTCCGTGCTGCCTGCGCACGACGCCCGCACGCATCAGCGCCGCACGCCGCCGCACCGCACACCGCCGCCTCCGCTGCCGGCCGCTAGAGCACAGCGGACGATTGGGGAAGAAGATGGAGATTTTGCAAATATAATCATCTAATCTTTCTACTATCAATCATGCCATAGGTCGGTATAACACGTCAAAAATTAAACATATCGAATCTCTATTCAGTTTTGCTTAGATCTAGGTTATCATTGTCTTTCTAAATATCATGAGGGTCACTAAGTTTATCGATTATTCAACATGAATTTGTCTCGGACATAGCGGCCAAGAGAAACGGATGAAAGCAACACCACCTAATCCGAATAGAGGTAAGGAGAAAACAAATGAAAGTAACTTAACCTACTTCGAATAGAGGTAAAGAAAAAACAAATGAAAGTAACTTAACCTACCTCGAATCTCGATAACGATCGTCCCAAATCTTCTTGCCACTCCATAAGCCTCCCCAACGATTGTCCCTTGACTCTCTCTATCCGTCCGGGTTTAGTGGGTGGTTGCTGCCTATAAATAGAGGCGGTTATTGGGTTGTGGGTTGTGGGCCCGAGTAATGGGCCGTTATGGAGTGATGGGTGGTTACATTCCTACCCCGTTAAATAAATTTGGTCCCCAAATTTTAAAATGATCATACCTCAAAAGATATGGGGGTATTTGCCCCTGATGTCCTGCTCTCTCTCCCAAGTGGCCTCGTCCACAGAGTGATGCTGCCACTGTACTTTTACCAAAGGGATCACCTTTCTTCTTAACACATGCTCTTTTCGTTCTAAGATCCGAATTGGCGGCTCCTCACATGTCAAGTCCTCCCTCAGCTGTAACTGCTGAAACGATAGTATTTGTGTGGCATCTGGGATGTACTTCCTCGGCATTGACACGTGGAAGACGTTATGCACATTAGCTAAGGCTGGAGGTAAGGCAAGTTTATAAGCAACTGCTCCAATTCGCTCTAAGATCTCAAAGGGGCCAATATAACGGGGTGCTAACTTGCCCCTCATCCCAAATCTCATCACGCCCTTTGTTGGAGAGATCTTTAGAAAAACATGATCGCCCACGGGAAACTCCAGATCCCGCCTTCTGGTATTAGCATAACTCCTTTGTCTACTTTGTGCGGTGAGTAACCTCTTTCGAATCACTTCAATCTTCTCGGTAGCTAATTGAACCAACTCTGGTCCCAAAATTTGCCTCTCACCAACCTCTGTCCAACACACAGGGGATCTACACTTCCTCCCATACAAAGCCTCATAAGGTGCCATTTGAATACCAGCATGATAACTATTGTTGTAGGTGAACTCAGCTAGACACAAATGAGAGTCTCAGCTCCCCTTGAAATCCAGAGCACACGCTCTCAGCAAGTCCTCTAGGGTCTGGATTGTTCTCTCTGATTGACCATCAGTTTGAGGGTGATATGCAGTACTAAAACGTAGCTGCGTCCCCAAAGCTTCCTGAAAACTACCCCAAAATCGTGAAGTGAGTCTGGGATCTCTATCAGAAATGATGGTAACAGGTATTCCATGAAGTTTTACTACTTCCTCCATATATAGTTCAGCAAGCTTGTCCAAGGAGTAGGTCATCTTAATAGGAAGGAAATGTGCTGACTTAGTTAACCGATCCACCACAACCCAAATAGCATCCAACCCCTTCCTTGTCCTGGGTAACCCAGCCACAAAGTCCATGGTCACATGATCCCATATCCATTCAGGGATAGGGAGTGACTGTAACTTTCATGCTGGTTTTTGGTGTTCAATTTTGACATGTTGATACACTAAACATTTGGAAATAAATTCTGCAATATCTCTCTGCATGCTCTGCCACCAATAATTTTGCTTCATGTCTCGGTACATTTTTGTGCTACCTGGGTGTACTGAGAAACGAGAGTGATGAGCCTCGTTTAGCAATTCTTGTTTCAATTGAAAGTCATCAGGGACACACAGCCGACCCTGATATCGAATCATACCGTCAGTAGTCACATCAAACCCTGGTTTAGAATTTTGAGTTAACTCAATTTTAAGGTCTGCAACCTAGGATCTTTCAACTGGCACTCTTTAAGTTTCAACACCAGTTCTGACTCTAGGCGCAATCCAGCTAGCAATCCTCGTTGAGTCTCTCTTATAATGGTTAGTTTCATGTCTTCCAAGGTTTCTAAGATCTTCCATCTTCTTACCAATAAATGTGCTGAGTATCCTACCGATTTCCTACTAAGTGCATCTGCAACAACATTGGCTTTACCTGGGTGGTAGTTGATTGAGCAATTATAGTCCTTGAGGAAATCCAGTCATCTCCTCTGTCTCATATTAAGTTCTTTCTGGGTGAAAATATATTTCAAACTCTTATGATCTGTAAAGATTTCAAATGTCTGTCCAAAAAGATAATGCCTCCAAATTTTTAGTGCAAAAATGACAGCTGCTAATTCAAGGTCATGAGTGGGATAATTTTTCTCATCGACCTTTAATTGATGATAGCCAGATTTTAGGTTAATCTTCGAGTACACTTGAGTACCTTGTAACTGATCAAAGAGATCATCAATCCAAGAAAGAGGATATTTATTCTTTACTATGATTTGATTTAACTGACAGTAGTCAATGCATAATCTCATAGTTCTGTCTTTCTTCTTCACAAAAAGGACTGGTGCATCCCAAGGAGATGCACTAGGGCGTATGTGACCATTGTCCAAAAGTTTTTTTTTTTTTTTTTTTATAATTGCTTCTTCAACTCCACTAACTTCACGGGTGTCATTCTACAAGGGGGTTTCGAGATCGGAGCTGCACCGGGCTTGAGGTCTATGTCAAACTCCACCTTTCTGTCAAAAGACAATCCTAATAACTTCTCAAGAAAGACCCCTGGATACTTTCGGACAATAGGAATGTCCTCTAATCGAGGTGTACTCAATAGCTCCTCAGAGATAAAAACTAGATACCCCTTGCAACCCTTCATCAGTAGTTGTTGGACTTGCAGAAAAGAAATGATAGGAGAAAAGTTTTCTTACATACCGGAGAAAGTAAAAGTATCTTGTCTAGGTGGTTTGAAAGTTATTACCTTTATCAAACAATCAACATTGGCATGATAAGCGGTCAACCAGTCCAAGCCTAAAATGACATCAAAATCCTTAAAATTTAATAGCACTAGATCTATGGTGGTTTCTTAGTTTCCAATGCTAATAACACACTACTTGAATACTTGATCTACAATCATTTTATCGCCAGTAGGTATTCCAACTATCAAAATTGTCTTTAGAGGTTCAGCCTTTCTAGTCAGCTTGATAGCAAAGTGAGGGGCAATAAAAGAATGTATAAAGCCAGAATCGATCGATATAGAGACAATTCTATTATCGATAAAAATTATACCTCGCACCACAAGAAATAAATCTTAAAACTATGTTATTCTTAAACCTTATGCTCGGATACCATATGTGACGCCCCCGACCCAGCACGATATTGTTCCTGGGCGTCTGCGGCCCACAGCCCACCTGACCCCAGGATTTTGTTTTTTCCAGTTTTCCGGGAAAAGGCCTCGTTGTTGGGTCTATGGCAGTCATCATATTTAGCACAGTCTCAACTCCAACACTTTGTCGATGTGGGACTAAAGACAACTGCTACCAGTTACAAGCCCATTGTCTGCCTACTGGTCCACTGGCCCCACCGGGCCTTACAATCTCCTCCTCTCAAGAGTTCAGCGTCCTCGCTGAACTAGCCCACATCGATCAAGAGGTGCGGAGTGGCTCTGATACCATATGTGACGCCCCTGTCGTGTCCGATCGAACCACAACACAAGTGAACAACATACAAATAAAAGGTTTACAGAATACATAGAATTAAAATTTATTTCATCAATACGAATATAGTTCAGATAACATAACAAAACGTGGTCTCACTGGAAATACTCAAGTCCTCAAAAGTTTTCCCCTACATAAAAATAGAATAACATATAAATAAATCAGCTCCAAAGATAGTTGCGCACGTACTTTCTGCTACCGTAGACACCTGTGCCAGGCTGCTACTCTCCTGTGGATAGGAACAATCAAAGAATGAGCCACGAATGCTCAGTAGGAAGTTACCTCCTCCAAACAGTAGGAGAGATCAATTTTTGGTGGCAACAATAAAATTAACACAGTGGCAACAACAATAATTCGACGACAAAGGTGATTAGGTAAACTAACATCCACAGCAAGAAATGAATCAACAAGGATATCTTATGGGTGTGGTTGCCTCCCCTACCAAGCAGAGTCATACCACTCTGTACTCCCAACCGCTGATGGAGTGGTGATCCGTATCACATAGCAGATCACGTTTGATAGAGTGGTGATCCGTATCACACAGCAGATCACGTTTGATGGAGTGGTGATCCGTATTACACAGCAGATCACGTCCCCTGCAACTCCGTCATCAAGATATATAATTTCCATCAATTCCACCTTATGAACCTCCAATTTATCGTGTTATTATAGGTGATCTGTATCACACAGCAGATCACGTTTAATGGAGTGGTGATCCGTATCACACAGCAGATCACGTTTGATGGAGTGGTGATCCGTATCACACAGCAGATCACGTCCCTTGCAACTCCGTTATCAAGATAAATAATTTCCATCAATTCCACCTTATGAACCTCTAATTTATCATGTTATTATCAACAACCATTGATCCAGCGATTCATCACCCAAGTCCTTAATAATTCCACATTTAATCCTTACAGTAATTTCTTCCCAAAGGTCCCCGATATCATTTGATTCACATATTAGCCCTTTAAATTCTAAGTCATAACCAATCCAATCGATTCCCAAATAAATCATAATTTGATCCTATCTTACAAATCCATCCTCAATAAGATTTAAGTATCCTAATCAAATTTCGACGCAATCGTAAATTCAACTGTCCCAAATCCAACTCAATTTATCAATCAATTTAATCGATCTTACTAAATTCCTCCAATCTAATCTGCATTCAATTTCAATTCCAATTTGCAATAATCAGACTCACTTCAATGAACCAAATCATGGATTCAGATTACTTAACTTGATCTAAACCATTCGCCCTACCATTAGTTTGATTAATCCTCAAGTCTAATTTAAACCAATTCCAAAACCAGAATCTAAACCAAAACCGATTCTGAGCCCCACCTAAACCAAAGCCAACTTTAAACGAAACCAAAACCAAACCAACTTTTAACTAAACCAAACCGAAACCAACTTTCGGATTAAACCAAAACCATAATCAACTTTAAGTTAAACCTTAATTAAACTAATCCTTCTTCCTCCTCAAAACCCTAACCCTAATTCTACTGCCGCCGCCGCCGCCGCCAGGCCATCCCACCGTCAGGCCGCCCCGCTGCCAGGCCGCCACGCCGCCCGCCACGCCGCACGCCGACGTCTCCGCTGGGCCGTGGCTGCCGCCAGACCACCGCCTCCGGCGTCGCCAGACCCGCGTTGCCCCGCGCCTCTGGCCGACTCCGGCCTGTGCAGTCGTCCGGCCTGTGCAGTCGTGCGCACACCACCGGCCGCACCGCACACCGCCGCCTCCGCTGCCGGCCGCCGGAGCACAGCGGACGATCGGGGAAGAAGATGGAGATTTTGCAAATATAATCATCTAATCTTTCTACTATCAATCATGCCATAGGTCGGTATAACACGTCAAAAATTAAATATATCGAATCTCTACTCAGTTTTGCTTAGATTTAGGTTATCATTGTCTTTCTAAATATCATGAGGGTCACTAAGTTTATCGATTATTCAACATGAATTTGTCTCGGACGTAGCGGCCAAGAGAAACGGATGAAAGTAACACCACCTAATCCGAACAGAGGTAAAGAGAAAACAAATGAAAGTAACTTAACTTACTTCGAATAGAGGTAAAGAGAAAACAAATGAAAGTAACTTAACCTATCTCGAATCTCGATAACGATCGTCCCAAATCTTCTTGCCACTTCGTAAGCCTCCCCAACGATTGTCCCTTGACTCTCTCTATCCGTCCGGATTTAGTGGGTAGTTACTGCCTATAAATAGAGACGGTTATTGGGTTGTGGGTTGTGGGCCCGAGTAATGGGCCGTTATGGAGTGACGGGTGGTTACATCACGGACCGGCAGCAGCGGGCGAAGATAAAAAATCATTCCGACTACAATCACCAACTGATGGAGTAGACCGTAACATATATAGGAAAGAGTTTCACACCCACAATACAAAGATGATAACTTGTTCAAACTATTAATCAATAGACATCTACACAACCCATTTTCATCCCAAACCTGAGATGAATCAAGAAACAAGTTCATGAGAAATTATTCATACTGTTAATCAGTAGACATCTAGACAATGAACGCTTGACGAACACTGCTTGGACCAAACCTGACGTGAGTAAAGAAACAAGAAGTTCAATTTGGCAAAATGAACACTATAGTTAACAACAGCAGGCACATATTAACATGTATCAATGCAGGCGTAGAACAGAGTTCATCCATTCATGTATTATTTGCTACACCACCTGCAAAGATTTCTTTCAGAACCCTATACCCGACCAAATCCTGACTGCTGGAAGATCACATTCGTCAGTCAGTGTTGTTCCAGAGTAAGGGAAAAAAAAAAAAAAAAGAGCTACACCACCCACTTGCAGGAAAAATTTATCACCTGAACCAAAACTAGTGGTACGATAGAAATATTAGGAATCAAATTTAGTAAACGATCGCGGTAACACGATCCAATGCCCCCATGATCTACTTGTTCCGAGGTTTGTATTGTATCAGAAGAACCAACCTGAGCCATCCGTTTGCAAGGACTCGCCTATCTGCTTGCTGTATGCTTCAGCAAAATCCATGGCTGTCATGTTGAAAGGAGAACTGAATCGGAGATCAGCGTTTGCATCGTTGGACTGGTTGAGCGTCTGTATTGAGTTGTTTACCTCCGGAACGCCGTTGGGGAACATGTTGCTATCTGTTCGAGTTCTTGGTTGACGACTCCGTAGTTGCTGAGCAGTTGTCATGTTTCCCTGGTTCGAGTCCCAGTTCGGGTTGACGTTGTTCTCATAGAGAGTAATAAGATCATTGATTGATTTCTGCCCTTCAGATGAAATCCCTATGCCTGCAATGTTGATAGTATTGCCGGAAGAACCATGTGCACTTGGCTTTGGCTGAGCAGGGAGCAGAGAGAAAACTGGCTGTTTATTTTGAAAGCCAGTCATTTCAGGCCCACCGGAGAAGTTACTCCGGAACTTGCAGACATATTGGTGGTTGTTCCTCACATTCCTGTCCAGAAACCCAAAGTGATAGTCATGGTGTGGGCACTGCTGATTGTCGCAGGTATAGATGTTCTTGTTCATCAGAATCTCTGGCTCGACAGGGGCATCCCTTTTGCGCATGAATTCATTGTTGATCTCTTCCTTCACTGGTGCAATCAGAAGCCTCTCATTACTAGCAGTCAGACCCAAGGGGAAGGAATTCCGGTCAGGCTGCTTGTGAACCATTGTCTCATCAATTTTCCCATCATCTACCCCTTCAACATCATACTCGCTGCTGCAGCTGCCACTAAAGGAAAAGGCACCATTGAGACCATTGCAAGAAGATGGTGGAAGGCACGCACCTGGATGGAGCTGCACATATAAGTTCTCCTCCTGTCTGAGCACTGCCAACCAGGTGGCACTCTCCTTGGCAGTCATCTTGTCCTGGAGACACTTTGACTGCCTCACAAGCCGGCGGATCCTTTCAATGTCTGGAGATAAGTGCTTGATAACAGCGGTTAGCACACTCACTTTCCATGCCTTCTTTAGATCGTGCGGCTTCTTATACGGCGGCGGGCCTACCTCTTTGGGGAATCCCAGTTGAGGCCACCACTCCTCCTTTGCGTTTGGCCACCAAGGAGGTGCAACACCCTTCTCTAGTGGGAATCTTCGTTGAGGCGGATCGCAGTGTTGCATTAAAGCAGAGAGGAGTGAACCCAATGTCGTGTCTTGGAGTTCTTGCAAGGAATGAGGACTTAAAGATCCAGAAATCATCTCGTTGCTTACTCCAGGAATGGCATTATCAACCTGATACTTTGCAATTGCAGCAGGTCCATTCCGATCAAACCGGACCTTCTCCTTCCACCATCCACGCAAATTATCAGAAGCACCACTCACAGGCTTACCGTTTTCTGGAATTATTCCATATACAAATCCCTGAGCCTTGCAGACTTCCATCATCTTCAGCATGTACTTGAGAATCCCGTCTTGTGCTCGGGACATCTTCTTCCTCCTAGCCTGCTCCTGGGACTGCCGCTGCTTTGCAGTGTCCCCTTGCGCCTTGCTCTGATTCTGTTGCTGCTCCTTCAAGCGAGTCAGTTTCATTTTATCCCTCCAAACACGGCGCTCGAGTTCATCCACATCAATGTCTTCATCACTTTCATCATCAGCCATGGAATCGTGGAAGTTTTCTGGGAGTGGATCTACCAGATCACCCTCACCTACAGGGGTGTCACTTGTGGCAGGCAGGGGGATGACTGAGCCAAAGCAGAGATTCTTTTCATTGTTGGAGGGAAGAAATTGTGAGAAATCAAGATTTCCAGAAAATGGAAACTGCTCCATGGTGAATCCACCCATCTTGAAGCAGCAAAAAACGCAGACTATCACAGAATCAAGCAGAGAAGTCAATAATACAACCTGCAATGCAATACAACCATCAGAATTCTCAAAGGCGGCCTGTAATCTAAAAGAATCAAAACAGCTCAATCAGATTACAACTATTCAGTTTGTTCTCGAGGTCTAAACAACACTAGACAACACATGTGGCGAAAGTATCCAGATTCAATGGACAAAGAAGAATGTGTGGGTCCTAGATATGCAATAATATAAAACCTAACATTGTGTTCCATGAATCCAGAAATATTCAGAGATACGCTCATTAAAAAGCATTAATGTCAATTTATTTAAGACATCATACAGTGCCTCCCAAAAATAGAGTTTTCCTTCTAATAAAAGAAAAAACAAACTTAGAGAGTAAACAAATCTCAATACAACATCACGCCTATTTATTAGGGAATATGTCATTTCCTTCATGAATACATCATATAATCAATAAAATTCAATCTCATGATTTATAGCAAGTCTTTCAAATGAAGCAGATGGATCATTCATCTATATGTAAACAACATGGATCACCAGAAGACATAGTTTTCGTTTTATCTCTTAAAGTAGGACTTTGGATCATTCAGGTCAGAATATGACATATAAGGAAAACTGACCGTATACAACAAAAGAAGAATTTATTCTCGTGCCTCACAAGTATCAGAGGCAACTATGGAAAAAAGCAAAATATCTTCAGAGAAAGTGCACAGCAAAATCATCCACAGCTATTTTCTACCTATCAAAGCAAACCAAAAGAAACACAAATCATAATAAAAAAAAAAGCAAACATAAGCCAATTTCTAACATAATCAAATCAAAATATTTCCAGCAATCTCAACCTGACCCATAAAGCAGAAACCGTGCCCAAGCATAAAAATAAAATAAAATTCACCTTTTGCTTTTTCTAAGCAAATCAAGCATGAAATCAAATCATATAACAAATATCTGAAAAAGAAGAACCACTAACCAACCCTCAACTCAGCTCATGGCTATGAAGCATCAGCTGCCGTCCCTAGAGATCAAAAGAGGCAAAACAAGATCCCTATAAAGGAGGCAAGCCTTGAGAAGGAGAAAGGGAAAGAGAGGAACAAGAGACAAAGAGCTGGGTTTGTGTCAAATGGCAAAGACGAGTACCGAGTAAAAAAAAAAAAAAGGTGATTTTGGATCAAAAGACACCTGAAAACCCCCGCGAAAAGGGACAGCAAAAAGGCGAGGGCGTGAATCTGGAGCAGGAAAACAAGCGGTCCCCGACACAAAACCCTCGTCTCCATCCTCTCCTCCCTCATCTCCAAATCCGAAGCATTAACTTCCCACCACAAACCGACACCCGCGAAACCCCAAGATAAATCGCGATAAACAAGATTCAATCAAGCGAATGACTCCGCCTTCGACCCCGCAAAAATCAAAAATGCGATTTTTATTCCCCAAAATCCCTTCTTTTTCCGCCCAGTGCCGCGCCAGCAACAACGCCTCGCGTTCGCCACTAAAGAAAAGGTCAAAATTTTCATGTATCCCCATCGAAAAGATAAGATGTTTAAGTAGAATCCGCCGAGCTCCGACCCAAAAAGCTAAGAAAAAATACAATCAGGTACACAACAAATGGATCAAAACAGAGTGAGCATCAAATCAGGAAGCGGAATAGTAGAGAAAAAAGAATAGAAAAAAGTCAAAAAACAGACCTTTGGAGCTGCCTGCTACGCCATTAATGCCCAATCCCGAGCTCGATCTCTCTCTCTCTCTCTCTCTCTCTCTCTCGCGCGCGCGCGCGCGCTTCTCTGACGAAATTGCACCGCGGAGGAGGAAGAGACGTGAGGGAAATATAAAGGGCAGGCGGTGAAAGACAGCGTCGACCAGAGGGGTTGCATTTTCTCACCCGGATTAAGCGGTAATTAATCATTTTTTAATTGTAATTATATATTTTAGGGTACAAGAAGGCCCGGCATCCTCTCTCTCCCCGGACCGGGCTCAGCCCGAAGTCAATTCTATTGTCTTGAGGAAAATATTCCATGTCAGCCCCACCGGCAAGCAGCTTCTAATAAATAAAATATATAAATATTTAGTGTGTATCTTATAGATATTTTGTTACTAAATAAAATCCAAATAATTAGACGTGAAATGAATATGGATGCCCGGTAATAAATTTAAAATTTAAACAATTATCAGACTGTATAAAAAAATTTAAATATAAATTTAGTTACCTAATTATAACATTCTTCTAAACAACCTTCTAAAATTTATTAATAAATATATAAATTATTTATTTGAATACGTTGTCGAGCTTTTTTCGGATATTTTGATTATGTCTGATAGAAATTTGAAGACCGTCGTTGTATGGGTCTCCCAAACGAGAACTTTGTTATCGGTGATGACAGAGCTCTGTGAGGCCCGGCCCTCGCCGGACCCGGCTCGTTTAGAGCCCGAACTGCAGTGCGGGTGACGTGGCATGTCGAATGTTAGGGTTTCCGGTACGTCCACATACAAAGTAGCCGTACTTTGTGTTTTTTATTTTTTCAGTGATAACAAAAAAACATATTTTAGGAGTTAAAAAATTCAAGAAAACGATATATCGTACAAAAAAATAAATCTTAAAGTAAATTAGTATATTTTTAATTTTTGTAAAATTAAAAAATTGATTCTAATTACAATTCTATGCTTTACAAAATATTTATGAACCAAAACTGTACTAATTTTATAAAAATATATACATATATTTTTATATATAATATATATGTTACATATGTATTAAATTTAGTTCTACATTTATAATTTTTTATAATTTTTTTTTCAATCTTCTTCAAAATCTTAACGTTAATAAAAATAAGAAAATATTATTTTATAAATTATAGTTTTTAAAATATTATAATATAAAATATAAATTTTAAAATTAATAATTTGAGAAGCAGTTTAGAATCGAAACAAAAAATTTGATTATGAACTAGTTTAACAAAAAAAAAATTATCCTCATTTAGTTTTGATTTGTATAACTGGCTCATAATCACTAGATAATTTATGAATCATTTTGATAAAATTATATTATGATATATTCATAATTAAAATTAAGACTGGATGAAAATAATTTTTTTTATTATTTTAACAAGTAAAATTAAATTAAAATAAAACATTCTACGAATATTTTAATCGACGTATTTTTTTGGTAAATATATATTATAAAACGAGTAAATTTTTATTAATAATAATAAAATAAGTGATTTTTTTTATAAATATATTATAAGATACGTAACTAATTATCCAAAACTCTATAAATAAAAATCATGATTTAATTTAATATTAAAATACAAAACATGAGAAGCGATATATGATCTATCATGACCTTATTCTTTGCAATCACCGTGGTCATCTCTGGAGCAAAAATTAGGGTTGCGAAAAAAAATTATGTTAATCCATAATCCACATGTTTTTCATAATATGTTTCAAAAAGTAAAAAAAAAAAAAAAAAAAAAATTCAAAAGCATGCACACCGAGTGGATATTTTCATTTGGATGTCCATAACGTAAAGAGGATCAACTTTTATGAGATTTTTTCTTTAAAATCAACATCATGCACTTTAAGGGACATATTCTTAAATGAATCTAATTAATTATTAATTATTAATTTTCTGTAAATGAGGTTGGCACGCCAACCTACTACAACAAACCATAAATGATAATCAATCAGAGTAAAATATCTCAGAAAATACTAATTATAAATTGTTCATCATTAAATAATTAGATTTTAGGGATTTTTGCATATATATACTTCCCAAGAGTTCCAATATTATAATATACTTTTTAAAAATTATAATTGCACCAATGTAATGTGGATTAGTTAGAATTTTTCAGGTCTCAAAAGTCAACGCCGAGTCATAATATTTTTAATTATCGGTTTCTCTACTATATCTTTTGCTCTCGCTAATGGGAGAACTCAAAACTAAAAACCATTATCTCTCTCGTTATCTTAATAATTATTTAATTACCAAAATAATCTCATTAAAACAGTTTAAACAAGCATCCCTCCAAACTCAAAACTCGGTTTAACAAAAGTCAACGAATTATTTTAAGTCAACGCGCAGGCTATGTTGCATGGGCAGATTAATGAAAAGTGAAAGATTCGTTGACATTTGCATATTGTTCATCAAGAATGCAACTGTTCGCGTCAGCCATGAATTCTTGAGTACGCCCTGCTTTGGGGCTCCAACGTGAGCGGAGAAAAAGTACGTAGCCAAAGCAAATTAAATTTAAAAATGTTTGATCGATGAAGCCACGCAGTACTATGCAAATTTTTCCCAGTTAAATTTTGGTGTAATTAAATGAAGTTAGAAAAGCATGGGCAATTACAGATTAAATTAAATTATTATAAAAAATTAAAAATAATTTTAAAATTTTAAATTATTGTAGAATTATTTTTAATAAAAAAAATTAATTTTTAAAAATAATTTATTAATTTTGATCTTTATTATGATTTTAATTTCGGAAACAGTATTGAAGTTTTATGAATGTAGGGGAAAAGAAGGATCACATGGCATGGGATAGTACTCGTAAGAGAGGGGGGACATTGGACACATAAATCGAGGCGAGTATCTAGGGATTTTCTCTCGTGGATGTGAAGACAGTGTCTCCTCCTGCTCCTTTGCTGCCTGGTTGGGTTCAATGCACAGTGCTAGGGTTTGAAGGAAGAAGAAGAAGGAGACGAAAATGAAGAAGAAGAAGAAGATGAGGACGATGATGATCTGGAGAAGAGCAAATAAAAAAGACTTCGCATACATGTCTATGTTCAACTCATTTGACAGTTTGGAGAGAACATGATGCAGTGGCTTGTGCTCAATCATGCACTAAACAATAGTGCCATGCAGATGTGTGTTCTTTTTTTTCTCTCGGAGAGAAGAGAAACCCTAGGCATTAATTTCTCCAATCTCCAATACTTTTGAATTCTAAATTATAAAAATATAATTGTTTTTTCAAGAAAATTCGATCCCTTGGAACTTTTGGTTACACTAGCATGTTAGAGATACTTTTTGCTTCGTGAAACTGGATGATTTTCCCTTGCAATGCTGAACTTTTTTCTCCCATCACTTATCCGATGATTTTTTTCTTTAAGTTTTAAACATTACATCCAAAAATGATTTTTGTATATCTTGCACCAAATTGATCTGGACTGACAAAAGAAAATAGACAAAAAATAGCAGAATTTTTTACTACTGAAAATGTTTTTGAAGAAAGAAGAGAACAGACACTTGGAAATGGCTTTCTTCCGCATTGAAATGATAAGAGTTAGGGAAACATCATCTTATGGCTGGTTATATTTGTGAACTTGTTTGGTCCAGCAATTTATATTGAGCCGGCAGGGACGAACTAATTTGGCAGTCTAAACCTGATCAATTTCTTTGATGGAAATTAGATGTCTTCCCTTGACTTTGACAGTTTGGATTAGCTTTCAGTGATCTGACATTAAGTTTCTTTAGAGTATATGTATCCTATATTAGGTTTTAATGAAAAAAAAGAAACTAAGCACAATAATACGACAATTGGGTCAATCCCATTTTGCATAAAGTTTATAACAAAAACCAATTTTAACTTTGAAAATGTCTTGAAAAAAGAATAGCTATCATTAACAAACATGGGAAAGGTAATCCGCTTATCGATCACAAATGACAGGCAAAAGAAATAGACACGATGAACAAACAAAATAACCAAAGAAAATAAGGCGCCAGAATCAAATACAACCATATGCTATAAAACGAGTTATGCAGCTATAGGTAAAAACAATCCAGCAGGTATCTTTCTGATTAAATCCTTGAGAACAACTGTCCTGTTGGTTCCTCAGCAAGCAAGCAGCAAGGATTTCAAGCCTGGTGAACAAAAAAAAGACACAAAACAAAGGTTACAAGGCAACGATGGGTGAAAGCTAGGAAAACAAACAGTACAAAAATGTAACTCGTGGATTATTTCCCTAAGAAAGCCACACTGTATACCTTGTTGGCAATGTTACTTGAGAGCCAATCCAGTCCTTCATACAATCCCTCACCAGATGTTGCACAGGTGCTCTGTATGTACCTGCAAGATAAGGAACATATTCATATCGTAATATAGAAAAAAGCAGCTTATAAATTAGTGTAAAAAAAGGAGAAAGAATAAAAATCATCATAAACATTTACTCTGGTTCAAAGATGGCCCCTCAACCACTGTAAAATATAGCTAAACATAACACAACATGCGTGCATTTCTCCCATCATATGCAGTTTGTATTTTACTCAGCTGATGATATGCTTCGGTGACTTGTTTGGACAAATAACAGCAAGCAACCAGCAAGGGTAGATGGAAAAAATATATCTAGCAATTTGACAGGCTTTGGGACTTCAGGGATTCATCTAGAACTACTGTTTATTCTAAATTTATCAAAGAAAATCATATATCTATTTGCAACTACTATTTCAACACAACCATGTAAATAGCTACTTACACTTATGAAAAACAAGAAAGAAAATGAGCAATGTGAGGTATCATTGTGTAAAGAATGTACCAGTGCCGCTGACGCAGAGAATGGAGACCAAGTTTATCAGTAATTTCAGCAGCATTCATTGCATTAGGCAGATCTTGTTTGTTAGCAAAGACAAGCAGAACAGCATCTCGTAATTCATCCTGCCAACAGTCAAGAAGATGCCATAGAGATTATAGACAATATCAAGAATTAGAAAATCAGACAACATTTCCAGATCTCTCAAAAAAAAAAAGGACAGTATTTAGGTTATTTGATTGTTTTAGCGATTAACAGCACAGGAAGTAGCATTTCAGCAACAACAATAGATTCTAAAATACAAAGCTCTACCTCATTTAGCATTCGGTGCAATTCATCCCTTGCCTCAACAACACGATCTCTATCATTGCTGTCTACAACAAAGATAAGGCCCTGGGTGTTCTGGAAGTAGTGCCTCCATAGAGGTCTAATCTGTTGTTTTCAAATGATTCATAAGAAATGAGAAAACAAGTATTAGTAATGAGAATAATGGTAGCTACTTCTATTGGCTATGGTTGCAAAAGCATCTACTTGCATGATAGCATTCTATGGAAACTTTTTTTCCAAATTAATATGTAATGTCCATAATAAATGTAAACTGCATGGACATACCATAAAACTAACTTGCAGCAGTAGGCAATCATCAGTGAAAAACATGAGTACCAAGAAATGCATTACCTTGTCCTGGCCACCAACATCCCAAACAGTGAAGCTAATATTCTTGTACTCCACAGTCTCGACATTGAATCCTGCATGGAAACCAAGAATGAAAATTCAACTTTATGTCATGGAATTTACCATAAATATCGTTCAACAACTTCACGAAGCCTAACAACGATGCCTTCAAGCATAACAAAAGGAAATCTTTAAATAATATCATTTACTCCAAATTTATGGAGAATAGTATATCTCTTCTCTAAATAATGCAAAACATTATGTATCAAACCAAAAACCACGAGTGCACTGAAGCAAAGATTGTCTCTAGAATTCCATCACATTAGCTACTTAAAACACAACATTGATTCTGTAATATAAATTACCAAGCATATAATCTACCTCGTCACAGTTGTCATTACAGTAACCATTCACCCATCCTCTTACAACCCATTAACATAGTACTGCAAAGACTCGCATTCTTTAGTTCCATTGCTCGTTAAAACAAATTGACAATGGTTTTATCACAATCCAGACCTTCCTAGGGCAAATCAACTCTCAATCCCCAATATTTTTTTTCCACAGATCTAACACTTAAGACATAAATGATACCGAAAATCCAAAGGGCCCGAAAGTAACATATTAAAAGCAACATTTCTTCCGATTATTCAACAATTCGCCAGAAATGGAAAACGAGAGAAAGAGGAAAGCTGAGAGCAAGGGCTGACCGATGGTGGGGATGGTGGTGACGATCTCTCCGAGCTTGAGCTTGTACAGGATCGTGGTCTTACCAGCAGCATCCAGGCCAACCATCAGGATCCTCATCTCCTTCTTGGCGAAAAGCCGGCTGAAGAGCTTCGTGAACGAGAGTCCCATCTCTCGCTTCGCTCCTTCAAACAACACCAAATCAGAGCCCAAAACCAACAGATCCGCGGCCAAAATCAACAGATCTTCTCAGATATAAGGTCGATCCCAGCACAAATCCCAGATCTACAACCCCGATCTATATCCGGCGATCGAAAACGTCGAGATCGGGAAGGAGAAAGAGGAGGACGAGGAGTAGTTACCGGAAGATCGTCGGAAATGGAGGGCGGCAAGAGAGGCAGAGGAATTGGGGTCGGATCTCGCTCCCGGCGATCTGGCTCCGCTTCGGGGTCAAAGAGAGACGGAATAAGTCGAAACAATACGAGACGTGAGGCTTTATCCATGTGGAAGGGATCGCGCGTTGAAGTTACGCGCGGCGCAGAGCATGTGCGGAGTTAGAACCACAGCCAGCCAAGCACGGGAAAGGACGGGATTCTCCTTCGTAAATTACGCGCACACGCCTGACATATGTAATATTTACACAACCCCTTATAAAACATTTTATCAACCCAAAATACCAAAGTCCATCTGGTTTGGGGTCAGGATTACAATCAGCTCATTTCAAAATTATTTTTTTATAAAATTAATATTATTTATTTTACAATATTATTAAATTAAATTATTATAAAAAATTAAATATTTTTTTAAACTTTAAATTATTGAAGTGTTAATTTTGATAAAAAAATATTAGTTTACAAAAATGGTTTACTAATTTTGATCCTGATCTTGAAACAAATGATGCCCTAGAGACAGTCCGATTGGAGAGATTTTACTTGATAGATGTATTTTCTCAAGGAAATACGTTATTTTCCAAATGTATGAAAATGTTGGGGGCATGTGTAAGTAAAAAATTTTCCTTGATTTTTTTTGCATATTTTGACAAAAATTTAGACAATTATTTTTTACTTATTAAATTAGATTTGATAAATATTTAGATAATCATTTTTTACTATATTTAATAAGATTTTTTTTAAAAAAATAGTGGGTTTAATTGCAAAAAATCCTAAATACTAAAGATGCTTTGAGACTGCAGCTCCATATTATATGGATTCACGTTTATATTTTTCAAAAAAGAGCCACAAGCAGATTAGTTGAAAGAGAAGCATCAGCATTTCGAGATATGTTTGGCAAAGAAAATGCCATATAACCAAACTTCAAGCTTTGGTGTACCAACAATTTCTTTTCTGCTCTCATATGAACCAAATTAACAACTTTTACAGAAACACATTCCTTTCTCACAAGCATTCTGAAACCAATGGCAACGGTAATTTCACATTGGAGCATACTGCAACCAGGATGCCTCATTCTCGTGTTACCTATTCCGACTCAAGTGCAAGTGCCTCGATCTCATACCGGACTTCCTCCAGGTGCTCATTTATGCCAGTGACGGCATCCTGTACCCCTTGTATTGCTTCTTTGAGTGCATTGTCATACTCAGCATCAGCCTCCGAGTCCTCTGTTCCCATGGCCTCAGTTATTTCGTGAACATGCATGCATTCGTGCGCAGTTGGCTTGTGATACCGACAATTCTCATGGCTCACTAGACGCTCTGATGGTCGGCCTGCCTTCTTCAGTAACTGGATTTTCACAGTCTAGTAGTTGGAAGCAACAGTCAAAAGAAGGCATATTAAAACATGAAATCAACTTAAACAAAGCACAGTAGTAGCAAAAGGTTCAAATGATTAATTAATTAATGACTTCTTTTACTGAAACCTCAGGGTTCAAAAAAAAGAAAAATCTATAACCTAATTTAACCTTCCAGTTTGCAGAGAACAGTATAAAAGCAAAGGATGCATAGCTAAACATAAACACTGACATATATAGTACACATACAACTAGCATACCATTGCATTACAACAAAAAGAGACACTAAAAAAAAATTAAAGGAATCCAATTCCAATCCATAGGAACCCCAATTAGAAGGCATAGGAAGTAAAAAATAAAAAAAAGAAAAGAAATATTGTCGTAAAATTTCATGTTGACACCCTGCCAGTTGTTCTAGGGCATGTTTCTACAAAACCAAGTATATGAATGTCCATTCAGATAAATCAGCGATACAATTGAACAAAATTCTCTTCAAAATCCTACACATTTCACTGCAAGAGCTTGTGAAGAACTAGCTGTTTTAGAACCAAACTGGCTGAACAATAGATTCAGTATTTTAGCAGAAAAGTAACCGAGACAAATGAGAGGTAACCAGTTCCATTCAACAATTGTGGCTTGCTGGGACCCAAATAGATTACATAAAGCTAAAATACCAAATTTATAGTTCTTCCACAAAATTTAGATGGCAGAATTTTCTCCCATTACTTCTTCTAAATGGTGAGTGATTTCTAAATGCTTATGGCAAGATTTTCAGCTTAGCAGTTTCAATAAATCCACATGTTTGATTGTTGCAAACCCAAGGCGGTACTTTGAATAAACTCACATACTAACGGGAGTCCCAAAATATTTTAAGATCATGCATCCATATCCAGCCATATTCAAAAATTAAATAGCACAATATGCCTTCATCCAAGAGTATGCTGAAACCATATTTCTTTCTTAAGGCTATAAATTCAGGCACATGGTTATACTTTCAACCATCCAGTTCAGCCTCCTTGTAAGACATTGGAACCAACTTAAAAAAAGTGCCACTTATAGGCCCTAATTTTACTAGTATTGATGCAGCATAACAAGATATTTCCTGGTTTGTACTTAAATCATTTCAGTTCACCATTAGATCTGAACTAAAGTGAACTATAGGTGCTACTATAAATTTCAACTCAAAATTTAAGCAATGAAAAATAATTACCAACTGAAGTTTCTCTTTCTCTTTGGTCTGGACAGACCTCAAAAGACTAGCAAGATCCTTACGATTGAGGTCAGGGATTAGAAGCAAGGATTCCATTTTGAGAACCTGCAAACAAAAGCTATTAGCTATCCATAATAATGTTCCCTTAATCTGAGAGATAATTTTACTCAATTGTATTTACCTGCTTTGAACATTCATTAAATTCTACTGTAATTTCTCCACAAAGTTGCTGGTAAGCCAATTCTCCTCCATTATTCATATATTCAGAAAATCCTCTGCGGATTAGTTCAAGTAAATCCACTGATAAGCATTATCATCATATATCAGAAAACGACAAAACTCAAGGTTGACAACATCAAATCATCCCACAAACATATTAAATGCAATTGATGCATCTACAATATCTATTTCAATTTGGGCCTCTAAGGGATTAAAAGAGAGCTTTTCAGAAATAAATAAGGCATTAGAAGAAGTCCTTTTGGACATTTGTGTTCTTAGTAAGAGATTCTTTGGTCACATCCTTGTCTGCTGTGTAAATCTGCCTTTGGAACCACTGACCACTTGTTTTGTCACTGCCTCTTCACAAGGCAGGTGTGGATGCTCATCTTACCAAAACTGAAATTATTCTCCCCTCCTTCAGACATTACTAACATGTGGACGGCTTGGAGAGCAGCAGCAACAGGCAATAGGGTGATACTAGACCTGTTGTTAGTAGCTCTGTTGTGGGTGATTTGGATGGAAAGTAATAAATGTACCTTTCAGACTGTGATACAGTCTATCCTCTCCATGCTTAACAGCTGGCATTTTTGGCCTCCTCTGGGAAACAGAAACTGATTTTAACACAAGAATTGGCAAAACTGGGACAGTTGTGGTGATTCTCTCTCTTCTTTTTGCAGATGAACCAGAACAGAAGAAAAGCAGATCTGATGCTGCAAGTCACACTTAACTGATTCTCTTTCATGCTACTATGTAAACATGTTTTGAAGTTTGTCCCTTTTTTTTGTTTTTAATGTAGCCTTGGGTTATTAGAATGTTGTTGTTTCTTGGGGGACTTGTTTTGACTGATTTTTGTAATTGATACAAACTGTTTCAGTTGTATCTTTATTCCTTGCTGTTGCAAGGCTATCAATGGTAAATCCCAGTTGCTCAAAAAAAAACATATAATAGAGATCGAGAATCACAATTTGTACAATAAGTAGAATATGAGTTATCATGCAAATCAGTCCTCAGCTTGTGCATTCTTAACCAATAATTTATTCATTCCCTTCTCCAATCTCCTTCAATTGTCTTGAGGTGGTACAACATTCTGTTATGCTTTTTCAACCCCAAGCATCACAATTTTTTCTTTGCTATGATACACAGAATTGCTGTGATTATTACACCCTTAACCTACACAGACTTTCCCAAATAGTCATTGATTATTGCCATAGACTCCAAACAACAACTTTGACATGTTGTTTGGTTGCAAGATTTCTTAAATCCAATATGGTAAATCCTAATATCTGTTGGGAAGTATTGCTAAATAGATTCAATCCATGGCCTTGAACAAGTCATAATTTGCTCTTTTTTCTTTCTACTGGGCCATATGGCGACAACATCACTACCTTACACGAAATGTATTCCTTTAACCTGGATTTCCAAAGAACTAGCTTTTCTCGACCCTTTTATTTATTTTCCAAATTTTTCAAATCCAGGAATTCACAAACTAAGGGTTATGCTGTTATTGACAAATAAACAAATAGAACAAACTAAACTTTAGAAATAAGATCATCAGAATCTACGTAAGCTATTCAAACAAAATCTGAGTCTCATCGCTTCATTTAGTCTAGTTAGTATTTACTTTTCTGTACTTAAACTTAATGGCGTGAGACTCAACTATCAAACTTTTCATGCTCATGATCCAACGATGCCTGCTTCCCCAAAAGTTACTGAAATTTTGAGAAACAACACCTTCAGATTGTGCAGTGGATGTGAATTAATGCCTCAAAATAATTTCAGATGCAAATATTCTTAGAAACAGTATGGAATTCAGTTAGGGTTGCAGAAATCCAGGACAAAAAAGATCATCAAATCAACACCATGAAAATCACCGAAGGGAGAATCTAAATCAATATCTCATACAAAAGCGATCGAGTGGAGCAAACCTAGTGAAATGAAATGAATGAAAAGAAGACCGAATGGATCGATTTGGAAGTACCTCCGGAGCTTTGCGTAGGCTTCTGCTCTTCTCTGCTGGATGCCGAGGAATCCGCGAAGAAGGTCGATGAGCTTCGTCGATCTGGCGGCGCCGTCGTCGGCCACGTCCACCGCCTCCAGTCCTCTCGCGATTTCTTCTTCTCCCGCTTCCATGGTCGATGGGTGGGCTGGACCTGTTTGCACGGAAATTGCCTCAGATACGACTTTGCATATAACCCCTTATAGTTTTACACTTTTGCAGTGTATCCCCCCTGTATATTTTCGGTATTTGTGGATAACACCCTGCATTATTTATAATTGCAAAATTACAGTTCATTTTATTTTATTCGTGGCATTATTTTGTGTTTTTATTGATAATCTGTTTTTTCCTGCATTTGTTAGCTAGAGCTAGCTGGTTGACACTTAAAGTTGCGATTATACTGACAAATTCAGATCCTTCCATTACTGATTCAACAACTCAAATCAATTAGAACATTGAAATAACACAAATACGAATTGATGATCCAAATTCGATAATTTAGATTTTGTAACCATATTTATTGAATCTAATTTCTAATTAGTAAAGACGTATTTATTTTACGGGGAATTCGTTTTGCGAAAATTAAAATTTTTAGAGCATTACCAAACGAGGGAAGTTCAGCATGATGCACACCGAGCTAATAAATTTTGGTGTGAAATACACCGAATTAAAATAAAATTTTTTTACTAGAGTATGAAGACACGAGAGTCTCTCAAGACTATGGGACTTGTATATAGAACCTTGAGTTTAGTTAAATGAAATAAAAATTTTTAGTCAAAAAATTAGGGAGAAGCGAGAAATATTAAATGAGAAATTTGACGAAAATTAAGGGTTTTTGATAAAAGACATACAAAAAATAAGATTGAGGATAATTCATGTGCTCTTCTATTTCTTCTATTTAATTTTTTTTTTTTAATCCACCCGAGTGCTCCCCATAGTTTTCCTCACTTATTCATATTTTACGTGTCACGATGTAGAAACAATTTAATAAAATCAGGAATTTTTGAAATGATAAGATCGGTTCAATATTAAACTCGACTTCATCGTCAAATTGGAAAGATATTTTTACTACTTTAGTCTCAAAAATTTTGTAATCAAATTTTTTATAAAAAATTCTTTAAAAAATATTGCAAGCGTACAGAAGTAAATTTGACCTTATGGATTATTGGATATACTTGTTTTGTAGAACTTAAAAATTATAAAAATTTTAATATTCTAAAACTTCAAAAAGATCAGATAATTTGTTTATTTTGTAAGATATATAAATTTAAATTTTCAAAATTTTGTGTTTATTTTATTAGAATTGCAAACTATAAAATTATTAATTTTATATTTAGTTTAACACGTGACTTCGCATATTGAATTTTAAAGTTTAAAATTTTGAAATTCAACCAATTTTTGGAGAATTAGTAAATTCTATAATTACTAAAATTTGAAAATTTTAGAATTTTAAAAATTTATATACTAAATACCAGGTTTTATAGTTCCCAAAATTTGAAAATTAAAAAATTTTTATAAGTAAAATTTTAATTCAAGAAATATCCATTTAATATTATAGAGCCTGATGGAGGCAAATTATAGGGCTTTTTGTACAATTTTTTTAAAATTTTGAGGGGTCAGGTGTAATTGTAATTTTCATTGGGCAGACTGTAATTTCAAACTTCTAAAGGGGTATAGAAGCAAAAACTCCTTTTACTCATTCTTCGATATGAAATTAATCAGAAGGATTATGGCTAACAGTAGTTTTACTTCTAAATGTCATCATCTTGGATGTTGGATACTCTCCATCCGACGGCCAGGATCGTTTCTTTGACGCGGCAGTACACGTCATCTTCGATTTATATACTCAATCTGCAGACAACCAGCTTGCTCGACACCTGGAAAATCACCAGCCGTCCATCCAACAGCGGTGGGCGTAGCATTCGGAAAAAAAAAGGGTATGTCAACGACACACACGAAGGACAACTTCTCGCTCCATGCCTTTGTTCCGAAGCTTTCTTTCTACAAAATCTCGCACAGCCGACGACCAACTGGCTGTGATTTCGATCCCAAGATCCTATTTTGGCACAAAAGGAGGAATTTTCTACCGATTTCGTGAGGATTCAGTTTCTCCCTTTGGTATCTCGCTGCTTTTTGCCCCTTTTGTTTCGTTTTTGTTGGAAATTTCAGTTTTCTGCGGTGATGGTCGTGAATGTGAGTAGGTTATTCTGGATATTTTGTGATGAATTATGGAGAATTTCATTTTATTTTTTGTTTGATGCGTGGTTGAAATTGAACGAGGTTTTGATTGTGTGTGGTGGAAGATAATCTTAGGTTTGTGAGGATGAAAATGAACTTAGGGTTTTGGAGTTTGATCGTTTACGAGAGAGAAGTTGAGTGGTAGAAAGATTGCGAATGTTAAACAATGGGTTGGCAACATAACATATATTTGAAACATAATTTAGAAGGAAATGACCATGACCTGCACTGAGGAGCTAGCAGGATTCTGATGACAATCCGGTGTTTCCATCATAGTTATAAAACCCAACAAGCACTAGGTTTACCAAATGATGTAGCCTAGGTCAAAAGTACTTTGGATTTGAAACCAAGATTTTCAGCTCTAGGAAAATTTTCCTACCGCATGCTTATTTGTAACATGCTTGTATTACCATGTTTGTTACAGGCATAGTCAGGGAAACCAAGTGAATTGCTCCCATGTCAGCAAGTACCTTGAGGAGGAGGCTTCATCATGGGGATGTTGATGGTCGAAAAAATGAGCACGTGGACTTCTCTGGATCAGATGCTCTAAATGAACCTCTTCTGGGAAAGTATGGTTATGGCGATATCCGCTATGAGGTAGCAACATGTGTTGTAGCCTTCTTATACGTGATGATCTACTTTTGTTTGATTTTTGATTTTGACTTGTTATATATTATCTAGGAATACGGTTATAAAAGTCAGCAAGATATCTGGGATGACAAAAAGAAGGAGCAGCTCCATTGGACATATCTTTTCTCCAACTTGGTTGCACAATGGACACAATGGTTTGGTAATTGTTATATTTATATGCTTTTATAAATGGAGTCATACTTCTCTAGATTAAGTTGCTTTGATTGGCACTGACTTAATACATGGAAGTACTCTGGTACATTTCAGTCCAATGTAATACTCTTTCCCGATACATGAGTCCTCTTCATTAGCTATATCTTAAGAAGTAAATTAATTTGTCAAAGTGCAAAGCTAAAATAGCAATCAGAAGTGTCTTGATCAATACTAGATTAGGAATTAAAAGAAGTCTAGGTAATGATTGTAGAACTGGCAATGGTGAGTGTATGGCTTGTTCATCTAGAAAGAAATCAAATTGTTTGGAGAAGTTACTTTTCCTAGTCATTGCTACATATAATATAAGCAATGACCTTTTGGTAATTGTTTATGGCTTTTTTCTTAATTAATCAACAAGTTTAGCTGGACCATGCCAACTAGTTATTTTTCTTAAAAATTTCATTTTTCCATTTAATGGTTTAAGATGGTAAGCATGTTTGCTTTCTTCCTTTATGAACTTGTAAATGGCAATCTAAGAGAGGGGATGAATAAAGGTGAGTGAATCAGATTTAATAAGAACAATAATAATTGCTTTTGAGATTGAAAATCAATTCACAAATTAATAACAAAATTACACGTCCATAAATAAGAAATCAATCACGAATGCTATAAAAAGAAATGAGTAAAGTAAAAATGATGTTGTGATTTTTGCATAGTTCGATTATTAATTGTGTTTACTTCACGATTTTTTTCTCGATCTTAAAGATTTGGACTCTCCACTAGAGTTATTGTTTCTTGAGATGAAACAAAGTCTTTATATTAACTAACAATTCGTGAGTATTATTTTTTTTGGATAGAGTCACGTTCGTATTACTCTTGCTCCAATTGAACAGTAGCTGACTCCTATATTAGAGATCTGCTCTTCACACACTTCTAACACCCTAAGTGTGTTTATAGTAAAGGAAGATAAAAATAAGATGCAATTTTGTTTCTCTATAATAGGCTCTCAAGAAAAGTACAAGAGTTAGAAGATATAAAAATGAATTTTAAGTATAGAGCTCTTGTAAAGTTAGAGGATTTGGAAAAACTTGTTATTTTTTTCAAAGAGAATTAAAGATATAAAATTTTTAATTGAAATAAGTTTCAAGTCCTTATATATTTGTTAGTGAGAGAACTAATCGTTACTAGTTATGCTCTGGTGAATTCAAACGTTTGAAATATCTCAATGATCAAATTAAATTAATCGTTACAAATGATGTCATATGTTCGAACGTTCGGTTATTAGGTTTGGATGTTCGAATTGGTCAAGTTTGGGAGATCGAGCCCTGTATTGAATGATTTGATCCTAGAAATATAAGAATCATTAATTTATAGTTTTTGATTTTTGGTTGCCCGAATCTCTGGTTCAGGCGTACGAAGTTTATTTTAAGTTACGAAGTTGTTAGTAATTTTAAGAGTATTTCTGTTATATTCGGTCATCCGAATTTTGAAATTTGAACGTCCAAAGTTGGTAGAAAAATTTTAACTAGTGCACTACAACTTCAGTCTCCGTTTAATATTATCTCATAATTGATTTTGGATAAAAATAATAAGTCGATAAAGATATTTCAAGCTGAGGTTGAATATTAATTAAGAGTTCTAAATCATATAATCTTCGAGTAAAATAAAAATAAAAATCTAAATCTACTGAACCAACTTGATCTTTTGAGTTTTTTAAAAGTTTTTTCAAATTCTTCAAGTTCTGTCCATTTGTTTACCATAATATCTCATCTTTAGTTTTATTTTCATGTTTATCCATACTTGAGATTTTCGAATGGGTTTGATTTTTATTTTGAATTTGACTTGACTACTAGCTACATATATTCAAAATATGATCAAATATAAACTTTGTTTATCATCAAAATTACAAATAACAACAATCTCTTTTTTTTTTATGATGACAAATTTTCACAAAAAATAAATAATTTAGTTGATAAAAGATAAATTTTGCAATTTAACACATGTATCAGTAATAGACATGAAAAAATCACTTTATCAAGAAAAATATATTTATTATGTTCCCCTTTACTTTAATATTTCCTTCTAATTTAAAGTAATTTTGTCATGTCATTTTTCTCCTCCGTTTGGTATCAGTAAAAAGGGTATAGTTAATATGTATAATAACAAAAAACCTTAAATCTGACAAATATAAGTTTATATAAGAAATGAGTAATATGCAATTTTAAATTTTGAGAACATAACAAAAAGATGATAGTGTCATTAACATCTATAAGATCTTCTTTAAATATCATCAAAACAACAATAAATATTTCCCCTTCTTATCGTACTAGTAGCATTATATTCAATCAATATATATAAAATAAGAAATATCATTAGAAGATCATTGCATTGAAGGAAAAACAATAAAAGTATAAAAGTTTAAAATTATCCAAAGTAGTTATGTAACCTTTAAAATATGATGGAATTCTATTTATATAAATTTTCTTTTCATCTTCTACAAAATATAATATTGTTATATTTTTATAAAAGATTAGTAATGTATGATCAAATATGAACAACACGGGTAATTACAAGTGAGATCAACAAAAAAATATAAAAGCAATTGAAGGTATAAATACTCTGTATACCAATCTAGGTAGATAATAACTAAAATATGTTTATTTAAATATAAGTGTCATTCCTAACCAACTGAATAGTCTAAGTTAGAAAAAACTTTAGAATTCAACACATTTAGAATCATATTCTTTAGTTTCCAAATTTATTTTGAAGCAAAATTTTTCTTAATTGGATAACTTATGGAGATATGTTTATTATGACAACAATAATTATATTTTAATTTTAAAATCGTGGGATTTGAAGTTTGTAGAAAAATAAATTTGGTGCCTTTAGATCTAGAAGAGGAAGTAAAACTAAATATGGTTTTACTTAAAATGTTTATTTGCCTTTTGAAAATCATATTCAATGTAGAATTACCAAAAAAATTTTTTTTAATGATTTTTTAATTAAAATTTTTCTTTTAAAGTTTGTCAATACTAGTCTTATAATTATAAGAGATTTTAGATGATTTTAAAATATAATTTTTCTTTTTAAGATGTTTCAAGTTCCTTTTGTAATCACATGAACTTGTAAATAATTTTAAAATATTAAATTTATTTTCAAATAGAAGCAATTTGTTTTTTAAAGAAAAATACTTATGAAATAATTTCTCATATCCAACATATAAGCTCTTAAATGATTCTTCTAGTTCTTCGAAAGTTAAATCGTATATTTTATCTTTATTACTTTGATAATCCTTTGTCATAAGGCGAAGATTGAGGTTATGATTTTTATAATTATCATTCGAGTTATCCCATATAGATTTTTACTTTATTTTTTTTTATTTGCCTCTTCTCTTGAGCTTGAGAGAATAACTCTTTAATTTCTACTTTCTTCTTTTTTAAGTCTTTCTTTACCTTCTTTTCATTTTTATTATTATCCTTTTTTTATTTTTTGAGTATAAACCTATAAATTTTTCAAGTGAGAGTATTTTGAGATCTTTTGCTTTTTGAATTAGCCATCATTTTTTAACTCTCATGAATTTGATAAAGATTTAAAAATCTTTGTCATGAATTTTTCATTAATATAACATTTGCCTAACGAATATAAGTCATTTAAAATCTCCATAAGTCATGAAAATATATCCGATATAGATTCAAAAAAATGTAATATGAAAAACTCAAATTGATTTATAAACGTTGAAATTTTCAAAATTTTCACTTTATCAATCCTTTCATGAGTATATAATAAATAGTTCTAAATCTTATAAGCGGTTTCAAAGATGAAATTTTTTAAAAATTATTTTCATTTAAAGTACAATGCAATATATTCATCACTAGAATGTAACATATTTTTCTTATTATTCTACTCTTGAAATGGTTTGTTAAATTTCATACTATCAATATCTTAATGAGTGGAGAATACTCATTTTCAACCACATGCTAAAAAATCAAAATTAATACTCTTAAGGTAAATTTTGAGCTGATTTTTTCGAGTATTAAAATTATTCTCATCAAAATATGAGAGACGAAAAATAGGTTGATTTTCTCAAAAATAAGGAGAATATAAAAAGTTGTTATTAAAATAATGAAACAAAAACTTAAGGTTGTTAGATGAAAAGTTCAAGCACAAGACTTTGATGCCAATTAAAGGTCAAAAATAGTAACTTAGAGAGGGTGAATTAGATTTAATAAAAAAAATAATTACATTTGAGATTGCAAATCAATTCACAAATCAATGGCAAAATCATAAGCCTACAAGTAAAAAATTAATCATAAATGCTATAAAAAGAGATGAGTAAAGTAAAAATGACATCGTGATTTTTATATGGTTCGACAATTAATTGTACTTACTTCATGCTCTTTGATTCGATTTTGAGGATTTGAATTTTTTATTAGAGTCATCACTTTTTGAGACGAAAATAAATTTTTACAGCAACTCACAATTTGTGAGTATTGCTTCCTTTGCGTGAAACCACACCTATACAATTCTTATTTTAATAGAGCAATAGTTGACTCTTATATCATTGATTTGTTTGTCATAGACTTCTAATATCCTAAGGGTATTTATAATTAAGGAAGATAAAAATAAGATACAATTTGACATATCTACAATAGCCTTGTAAGAAGAGTATAAGGGTTAGAAAATATAAAAGTGAATTTTAAATTTAGAGTTTTTATAAGGATAGAGGGTTTGAAAAAACTTATTTTTTTCTCAAAGATAATCAAATATGTAAAACTTCTAATTGAAATAAATTCTAAGTCCTCATATACCGGTTGGTAAAAGAATTAATAGTTACTGATTTTGCTTTACGGAGTTTAAGTGTTCGGACCATAAGGTTCAGACGTTCAAAATATCTTAACGGTTAAATTAAATAAGCCGTTACAATTGATGTCATGGATTCGGATGTCCGGTCATAAGGTTTGAGCGATTGAAACATGTACTAAATGACTAATCTTAGAAACTTGAATTATGAAATTACAATTCCTGATTTTCGGACATTTGAAGTTGTTAGTAATTCGAAAGTTATTTCTGCTATATTCGGCTGTCCAAACTTTGAAATTCAGACGTCCGAAACTAATAAAAAAATTTTAACTTGTTCACTATAACTTCAGTCTTTATTTGATATTGTCTTATAACTGATATTGGATAAAAACAATAAGTCAGCAAAAACATTTTAAGATGAGTTTGAGTGTTAATCAAGAGTTTTAAATCATAGATTAATAATTCAAAATTTCGATTTGACTAAAGTAAAAATGAAAATGTAAACTTAGTGAACCCACTTAATTTCTTAGATTTTTTTAAGTCTTCTCAAATTCTTCATATTTCGTTCGTTGATCCACCATTATGTCTCATTTTCAATATTATTTTCATATTTATTTACACTTAAAACTTCTGAACGAACTTAATTTTTATTTCAAATTTGGTTTGACTACTAGTCACACATGCTCAACATGAAATTAAATGCAAAGTTTGTTTATTATTAAGACTATAAAGAACAACAAGAGGTGTGTTTGGTAATTAGTTAAGAAATAAGTTCTAACCTAGACTAGCCAAGTTAGCTCCATTTTTAACCAAAATCAACTAGTTGGTTAGGATCAACAAATATTAACCCTATTTTTAATCATATAGCCAAACTCACCTAGTGTCTCGATTCTCCATTCTTTCTTTTAATGTATCTAAAAGCAAATGATTAACATCTATCCAAATAATGCACATTTCACTCATAACTTATACACTTTTTTACTTATTTGATATTTTCTCATTCTTGAATTGCGATAAACTATCTATAGCTTGCAGGTTTATTATTATCATTGGTTACCACTTTATTGCTTTTCCCCTCTATTTTAGCCATTTGAACATAATTGAGTTTAGATGATCATTTTCTCTTGCAGCTAATATTGTTCTTAGCTCTGGATCAGTTCTAGGAAAGTTCTTACTCCCCATCAATCAGAATGGACAAGATTTATCTCTCAGTCCCTTACAGGTAGGTTAGGGCACTTTCTTCTGGTCTGACATCTGTCTAATGGTTTTCTCTAATCCATTATATGGATGTACTTGGTTTAGTCATCTTTAGCAGCATGGAGATAACTATACTCTGCAATTCATTTCCTCTTTCCTAGATATAAGCTTTTTACTGATTTCTTAACTTTCTTGCTCTCTAGGAAGCAAGGTTGAGAAATTTGAGGCAAAGACTGGGAGTTCCTTTTGATGGTTCTCATGTGGATCATCAAGTATGCTTTAACATTAATTTATTCACCATTTTCACCATGAACTTGTGCAAAATATTCTTTCTTGGATCATCAGTGTGAAACACTTTCTTTCTTTTGTTGTGTAATACTGGCAGATTCCTATTTCAATAAGTATGATAATTAATTTGTGCAAAATTGTTTTAATCTTATAGGATGCTCTAAAGCAACTCTGGATGCTTGCTTATCCTGAGCGAGTAGTGCCGCCTCTGAAATCAGAGATGTGGAAAGAGATGGGTTGGCAGGGTCCTGATCCATCAAAAGACTTCAGGTATGAATCCACCTGTATTTACTCTCCATTCCTGCTTTGTTGGTGAGGATGCCAATCTCTGACAAGTCTGACAGCTAATTTTATTCAGGGGTGGTGGATTTGTGTCATTGGAAAACCTCATCTTTTTTGCCAAGAATTATCCAGTAATTATCACAACTTTGTTATTAACCTCCTTTTCCTTTAAAAGTGTGAAATCTCATTGACATTGCACAACGGGTTTTTATATGCCAAGTATTTTGTATGCAGGATTCCTTCCAAAGACTTCTACACAAGCAAGATGGAAGGAGAGCAGAATGGGAATATCCTTTTGCTGTAGCAGGCATCAATATATCATTTATGTTGGTGCGGATGTTGGAATTGCAATCAGGTAACAAAATAGCAGAAATTCCTACTTAAAAAAATGGAATCGGCTATAGTTTTGCATGTTTCTTCATGAAAAATTTGGAAATTAACTGTTGCTAAGTATGTGGGATATTAGAGGGTGAGGAACAAGTGTTCAATTACCTTCTTGATGTAGAACATGAATTTTACAGAGATGAGAAAAAACAAGGTAAAAAGGATTCCAGATGTCTAATAAGCTGGAATACAAGTTAGGGTTTCGGTTTTACAACATACAATATATGAAGAGGGAGTATATAATTGCATTGACTACCCAAATGAGCAAAGAAAGGAAGCTTATGCAAATCAAATTTTGCTGTTACTGGCAGGCATGCCGACTTCGAGGGCAGGAATTCGTTTTTTGGAGCTACTTGGGGAAGATGAAATGGCATTCGATCACCTTTTCTGTGTTGCCTTTCAAATGATGGATGCACAGTGGCTCGCCAAGCGAGCCTCTTATATGGATTTCAATGTAAATTTCAGCTTCCAAAACATGCTTAATCACTTTCTTCGGCTATTTAATCTTCTTGAGTTAATATTTTCATTACCATATGTTCTCCAGGAAGTTCTCAAGGCTACAAGAACACAACTAGAGCGTGAGCTTGCTTTGGAAGATGTCTTCAGCATATCAGACTTGCCAGCTTACAACATGTTGAAATGAGCAAACAGTCATTTTCAATCTTAATATATATTTGATACTTTAGTGTAATCACTTGAAAATAATCCGTATTTCCTCATATTTGATTGCCGTGAAGTCCAGAAAAAAAGGGGAAATGACATTTCTCCGTACTTTGTGAAAATGGCATTTCACCGCTGAAGTGCGCCAGTTTCGTATTTGGATTTGATGAAATTGAAAAGAAGAAAATTCACTTCTTTTTTTTTTTATACTTCTTGATATTATGGCGTTAATTTAACAAATCACCAATATGCACAAAAAATCAAACAAGAGCACGAATTGTCTCCAATTTGAGACCTTTCAATCACCATTTCCCCCAATTCCAATGAATTTCAGCTTTCCTTCAATGGCGTCCACCACCTCTGGCACCTTCAGCCGGAACTTCTCCACATACCTCTCCCTGAACATCTTCTCCCCCATCATCAAATGACTCGCCTTCACCCCCTCCGGCACCTTCGCCTCCTCCGCCAGCCTCGCCAGCAGCGCGCACCGCGGCCGGATCCTAAGCTCCAGGTTCAGCGAGATCACCACCGGGTTCCCCACCACGTACTCCCTCTCCCACCCCGGCTCCCTTTCCAGGAACTCCACGTGCTTCCGAATCTTCTCCTCCGACAACGTCATGCAGGATGGGTGCTTCGCGAACGCCATCATCACCTCCGCCTCTGTCCACCCCAGCTTCCGGTACGTCTCCATCTTCCTCTCCCACGCTTGCCCCGGCAACTTCTCAAACACAGTGAGCGCGTGCTTGAACAGGGATGACTCCGGGTTGATTCCCAGGCTCTTGATGGTTTCCAACCTGTCGACGAACCAGGCGGGGGATTCCAGCAAGCATTTGGGGCTCATGGTGACGAGCTTGAGGATGACCGTGATCGGGACGGCTTGCTGCTTGAGCGTGTCGACCTTGGGGAGGAGTGCGTTGCGGAGGTCGGAGACGAGCAAAAGGCGGGACTTTTTGACGGCGGTGTGGACGGCCTCGTCGGAGCCGATGAGGGAGTGGAGGATGGCGAGGTTGGGGAGCATCCGGCTCTCCAGGCTCCAGATGAGCAGGTTGGGGCTGGCGGAGATGAGGCCGGGGATGTCCACGATGCCGAGGGAGACAAAGAAGTCAAGCTTGGGGCGGAGGGTCTTGTCGGGGTCGGCGACGAGGACCTTGGGGCGGCGAGAGACGAGGAGGGCGATGTGGGACTGATGGAAGCCGTAGGAACGGAGGAGCGCGAGGACAGCATGAGGGTTCTTGGTGGTCTTCAGGCGAAGCTTCTCGGCGGCTACGGCAGCGGTGGCGCGGGGGAGGCTGCAGGACTTGACAAGGAAGTGGATGGTGAGAGAGGGTTCGGTGGTGGTCGAGATCGGCTGAGGTTTGTCGTCGGGGATGAGATTTGGGAGGAGATTTCGCCGGAGAAGACGAAGTATTTTGCGATGAAGGGATGGGAAGTGGAGTTCGGTGGAACTCGGGAGTTTAGGACGTGAGTCGAGGAAAATGAGAGGAAAAAGTGGGGGTAGTTTGGGAATTTTATGAGATAGGGCTGTGATTCTCCGAATGGGCTGGATATGGGCCGGAGGTTTTTACAAATGGGCCACGAGAGGTTCATTTCATAATTTTTTAGTAAAAAGTTGGGGCTTTATGCAAATATTCCTAGAAAACTGGTCGGCGACTCTCCCGTTAGCTGCTTCGGCTCTCCGGTGCCGCGGGAGCTCCTCCCGACAAAACCTAGGTATTTAATTTCCTTTCAATTCCAAATTTTTTTTGGTTTTTTTCTGGATTTTGTGTTCTGGGTCGGTGTTCTTGTGGTCACCGGATCCAATCATGAAGCTTGTCGGTCTTTTCTCTGTACCATGTGGATTTTGTCCAGCAATTCATGTCCTCGATCGCAAAATTCGATTGAGAAGGAGTTGTTTCACTAGATTTGCGCCGTGTTTGGAAGATTTATTCTTTTTGACTCCGAGCCTTGTTGTGGAGTTTTCCTGCAAAGATTCTTATCAGTTCTTGTGTAATTTACAGAATTGTTCATTCATTGTCTCTTTTTTGGTTCATCTGTGAAGAAAAGATCGTCTTTTGAGTTAAATTTTTTTTCCATTTTGTTTGATTCTTTTCTTGTGGGAGTAGTGAATTTTGTTGCTGAATTGGTGGATATGGCATCGAGGAGGAATGTACGCTATGTTCCCCTTGCCGGGGATGATGAAGATGATGATGGAAGAGAAGCGGACCCACGGTTTAGTTACAACCCCAAGGCATTGGATAGAATCCCTTGGAAATCAATAGCCCTTGCGCTTTTCCTTCTCTCCTTGGGATCGCTCCTGCTCTTCCTTGCTTTCTTCATCTTCACGGGTCATATGGGGGGTGATCAATCGCAAGCTTATGGTCTATTAGCGCTTGGTATACTCGCATTCCTTCCTGGTATGGCAGCCTCTTTCCTTTACTTTAAACTCCTCTCTTATTGTCTAGATGCCCAAAAGAATCAGACTTACTGTTGCATATCTATTTATTAACTTGTTGATGTGTTGGCTTTATTCGACCAAGTTTTCAGCATTTAGGAGAATATTTATAGTTAGCGTTTTAAACACTTGAAGAGATCCCGATATAACATTTCTCTAAATTGGATATTTGTTGTCCTTGAAGCTGATTAAACGTCAGTTTTGACTTCTTCTCGGTGAATAGCTTGCATAGCGGTAAAGGGTTAGTTGTCGATGAAGATGATGTTGCATGGGCTTCTCTTTTTGTAATGAGAACAGCAACTAAAGGGTGAGGGGAGTAAATTCCTGGTTGATTCCATGCACTTTTAACAATAGGGAAGGGTTTTTGCCAAGGTTTTAAGTTTCAGTTTCGGAATCAATTTCAAAACCTATCGAAACCAATCCGTTTTGGTCGTTTCGGTTCCATTTCAGTTTTGGTTAAATCATTTTTAAAGTTATTTTGACTAAATTTTAATTTTGATTTAAAATTATTTTAAAAAATTCTAAAAGTGAGAAAAGATATATATATATATATATATTAAAAGTATTAAATAAAATTTTTTTGGGTAAAAAAAACTTAAAATATGAAAGAAAAAAATTGCAGTTGAGAGAATTGGAATCCGAGTCACTTTTGACTTGGGTTTAAGCCTTAACCACTAGGCTAATGATGTCTTATGATGTAAATATAATATATAATATAAATAATATATTTTTTAAATCCGAACCTGAAATACAGGCCGAAATTGGAAACCATGGTTTTTAATGTGGATATTCTTTCCACAATACTGCAATGTTATGTTGTTGGCACAAGAATATCATTGTGGTTCTGGATATTGTGCAAACAGTTTTAATTCTACATCCCCATCCTTTACAAAAAAACAGAGATCTGGACAGATAAATCAAAAGAGTAACCGAAGCTGCCTAGCAAAGTAAACTCATATGCTTGCTTTTCTCTTTTTTTTTTTTTTCTGGATTTCTCCTTAATGAAGCAAAACAAAAAAAACATACTAGACCCCTTCTGGCAACCCTAACTGGGATGAAAGTTTAATCCTGCATCAATAGAAGCTAACCCTGTAGCACATACCCCCTGCAATCCTCAGTGCTCTCTCTTGTTGGGAGTCATTGTCTGAGATTTGACTTAGCTCATGTTGTAGGCTTCGAATGAGTGCTGACTTTTTCTTCTAGTTCAACAGGTTGTTTTAAGTTTATTGATAATATGCTGATGGTCCATATTTGGAAATTCTGATAAAAGAATTCATAGTATTCCAAGAACGTGTCAGTTATCTCATTTTCTGTTGACAGAACTTTGGTTGCTGTATTTAGGCCCAAAGGTCCAAATGAATTGCATCTTTCCGAAGTGCATAATCATTTTCCCATCTTATGCATGATCTAGAGAATGAGCAATAACTTCATAAATCTTTTTCTTTCTTTCTTTCTTTTTTGGTTTTGAGCAAGCTGAGTTTTACCATATAAAAATTTTTCTTATGGTTCCTGCCTTCAGGAGAATGATTAGAAGTTGCTTCTAGAGATGTACTAAGACACTTACAAGAGACACCTGTAGTTATTGGTGTCTCTGTTCCTTTGGATGCTGTACGGTCAAGTAAAAAAAATTTCAACTACTGATGCGGTAACACAAAGGAAATAGATGAGGTTTAATGGGAATGGAAGTTCTAAAATAATTTGATTAAGCAGAACCACATCAAACTTCTCTATTCCAGATTCCCTTATCATCATCAATTCACCACACTTGTTGATGATACCTTGCTACATTGGTGTGAGAATATTAATTCTTTTACTGCCCAAGAGTGCTTCATACCTTCTCTGAGAACAGCGCAAGTTATATTGCTGCATGTCAGAATAACTGGATTCCTTCAGATTTACTCATTACCCTGTCTATCTTAGAGAGCTATGCATCATGAAATTATTGTACTTTGGTTCTGCATATTACTCTAGGGTTTGATTTTCTATTTTCTATCAAACAGAGCAACCATTCTGTAGTCCCATGATGTATTCACTTTCCTTATTAGCTGAACTCCCCAGCTGCTCTTGTGTAGGTTGAGTAAAATATGGAAATTTCAATTCCTGATCAGATTCCTTTTTTCAGCTGCTATTTAAGGTTTATTAGCTTAAAATGATTGATGGTCCTTTGCTTATGGACGATGATTTGCCTGAAGTTTTCTGACTCATTTCTTTTTCTAAATTGACCATGTTATACATCGAAGCAAAGCCTTGAAGATATCATTTCTTGACCAATGATTGATGTTATCATGGTCTTGAAACAACCTCATCATGGTCTTGACCAATGATTGATATTTGGATTAGGTCATTATGTCCAAAAGACCATTCTAAATGTATCAAATAATCCATCTATATTTGCTCTTGCCATAGTCAAGGAAGAAAAGTGCTTATCCCTTTTTCACAGGGGAAAGAGATGCATACATTACTACTACTGCAAAAGCTTCTTACAAAATTTAAGAAAGGGAATCAAACTTCGTCTGTGATGAGGCACGCAAGACACATCTTGCTTATTGACTCTTCTTTGCAAGAAAATTTAGCATCTTTCTGTGCTGACATTTAAATTAATTGGATCCATTGATCCTAAATGTGGAGTTCCTGCTGTTTGAAACTGATGTTGTTTTTCGTCATGGGTAATGAATGAAACTAAGCTTCAATCTTGTTGCAGGGTTCTACGAGACACGAGTTGCGTATTACTCGTGGAGGGGTGCCCCAGGCTACAGATTTGCTTCCATACCTGATTACTAAGGCTATTGTATTTTTTTTTTTTTTCCCTTTTTCTCTTTGCATGAAGAACCTTGTAAATTTAAACTGAAAGCGATTTGAGTAATGTTAAGTGTTTGTGAAAATGCTTTTGTGCGTCTAGAATTATGGTGTCCATATTATATGTGAATTCTTTAGCTGTGTCTTATGGAGTTCTCTACCAGTGCCTCAGTAGAGATTATGAATAGGAACATTGTTGCTCATTATTGTTTGGTACTGGGAAACAATTATTTGAGTGGTAAATATGTTGTTGCTCCTAATATAGACTTTACATGGCAACGCTAAACAAAACCTTCCCCAAAAAAGATTAAAATAAATAAATGCAAACTTGCTAAATAAACCAAGAAGTTCACTTCACTCCGGCAGCATATGTCATCTCCTCCTCATCTTTCTTCCTTTCCTCTTCTTCTCCGGTTTCACTTCCCCCACTTTCACCAACGTTCATGGCTTCCGGCTTCTCGAAAAGCTGCTCGACGTTGTCCTCAAAGCCGGCCTCCCCCAACAGCTCCGGCAAGCCGTTGATGACATCCACCTCGGTCTGCGAAAGGACGAACTCGTTCAAGCGAGGAGGCGCTATCCACGACGGCTCCTCCGCTTCCGCCAGCTTGGGGAACTCCATGGGCGGGGGAGCAGGCACCGAGACCGACTCCGATGGAGGAGGAGCTTGAGGGAGCATGGACGCCGGAGCAGAAGCAGGCACTGGCGTGAGAGGTGGAGCAGTGCCTTGCTTCGACGGTGGAGAAGAGGAAGGTCGGAATGGGCGGTCCGAGGGGTTCATCTGCGAGCTCTGGTGTCGACGGCGATGTTCGACGTTGGAGATGGATTGAGCCTTCGCTGCCTCTTGCTGTTTGTCTTCATGGCCAAAGATGGAGGGAAGTATTAATAGCCCGTGGTTTCAAAAAAGACTAGCTTGCGAGTAATTTTCAGGTAATTAATTATTTCAATATAGTAAATCTTTTTTAGCCAAACTCTTAATGCGGATTATTTTCAAAATAGAAAAAGCAAAAAAAAAAAAAAATGCATAAATGCTCTCTATGATACCAAAATTTGTATATATATGGCATTGTTTTTTTTTTCTTCTTAATTGGTAATGTTTATAAAATAAAATTGGTATTTATTTAAGGACATAATTGAAGCTTTTTCTAATATACGTTGCATGCATGGATATTAAAAAATGTACGTATTTCGCTACGTATTTTTCGAACGAACTACACAGTCAAATATATCAACGCAATATTATTATGCAGAATTTATTGAGGAAAACTTAAAGGGAAATTAAGAGAAGCTTCAAGGCCGTTGCACTCGAGAGCAGCAAGGTCATGTGCTTGAGCTGCAGTCGCTTCTTCATCGCATGATCCTGTAAGTGAACATTATACGGAATCAAATATACGCAAAATAAATTTATCAAAACACAACCTCAGAATTTTAATTTTTCAAAAAAGAGAAAAGAAATCACAACTTAGCCAAATAAACTACGAGACGGATGAAGCCACAAAATCATTAGTCGTAGATAAAAGATAATTAAAAAAAATTAGGGAAAGCTTCTCAAAAGAAGGTTGAAACGAATCTATAATTTAATGACTTTTAGGGCGCGACGTCTTCTTAAACACGTAGCTTTCGTTTGATTCGAGACGAAAAAGTAAAATAATTTCGTTCCAAAATTATGTATACAGTTCAATTTTAATTCGAATGGAGATTAATCGATTCGATTAAAAAAAAGAAAATCATCGTAAACTAAAGAGTCCCCCAGGGTTAGATCATAACAAATGTAAACCGATGGTTGGGAGGAAGACGAAGGAGAGACTACACTGCGTTCCATTGGGGTTTCTGGGAGGAAGAGGGAGGAGTTTGGGCATATGGAGATGGTCTGCTGATGGAGAAAAGGGCAGGTATTTAAAGACGAGACGGCGAGGCGAGGCTCCCATGCAACCAATAGGATTTTATTGTCACATACGGAATCAAAATTAAACTTAATTTTAAAATCAAAATTAAAATATGAAAAACTAGTTTAGTTAAAATTTTAATATTTAGATATTAATTTTAACGGTGAATGATTTAAAATTTTTTTGAACCATTATGCCATTGGATATATTATTTCTTAAATTTTAAATGAATAAATATAAAAATAGTACGGTAATTTATTTTTTAAAATAGCATAAAAATAATTTGACTATTTGTTTGTTGTTTAAATGATAGACTGATCAAAATAGGATAATCCTAATTTTGATCCCAAACCAAATATATTTCTAAATCCTTTTTTATGCATTTGCTAAATATAGAATAAAGAAATTAATAGACATTTACGAGGACATGACATACTGCAGATATTATATTTTTTTTAAAAAAAAAACACGTAAATTCCGTGCCTTTCAACATATTCTCCATCCATCCCCTCTACCTCAGTCAACCATATAACAAAAAATTCTGTTATTAGAGTTGATTTTATTTGTGATTAACACTTGTAATCACAATTTATAATAATGTTTTTGGTTTATTTTAGTTTAAAAGTATGAACAACTAATTACAATTAAATTAAGATAATTTCAAAATAAACAGACTATTAATATTTTTTTCAAAATTATCCAAACAAATCTCCTTTGTGTGAATTCTTTTTCATTTCAAGTTAAGAGTGATGGTACAATGGCTCATCCATATACTTGTGCTATTTTTTTTATTTTTTAATAGTCAAATGCGATAGATTAGTTAGATATCAGACAATTAGTCTAAAAAAAGTCTTAACATAAATAATCATATGGTGCATATTATATTCGCTAAAGTTTTTGGAATCGTATAGAGTTTGTTCTGTCAAGTTAACCCAATTGAAATTAAACCTTGTTTGCAATTCTATATAATATAGGGGTCTAGCTAAAAATGTACACGATAATCTTCAAAAACGGAGTCAAACTCAAATTTAGTGAAGTGCTGGGGCCAATTTGTAAAAAAATTACACCTCTGGTGACTGAAGGATCTAATTCTAAACTTCGAAAGTTTGGAGGGGCTAAACATAAAATTCATAGTCATTAGGCTCATAACCCAGAAGCGCTTGGCTGCCATCTCAAAACTAATTAGCTAGTATAACATTCTCGAAAGTAATCGCCCACGGAGCAGAGTTATTATTTTTTTTTTCAAAATGTCCGAAAACTCTTTAGCAATATCAATCTTACCAATAAGTCTCTCTCATTTTTAGAATTACCAACAATTGCCCTGCGCATTTCAATATCGTTGACTCTGTCGAAGAAAATCTAAGGGAGAAAGCTCCAATGCTTAAACGTTTTTCTCATGGAGAAGAAAGAAGTAGAGTTTGAGAAAAAATGAAGTAAAGAGACACGGTAGCTCTGAGAACAAGGCGTCAACCCTTAGGCGGTACTATAGTACAACAGTGGCTTCAGTTTATTTGATCGGTGGAAGTGTAGTTCCTTGACTTGAGCAGTCTTAGCGAATCGACAGAAGAGACTTGATTAATGGATGAAGTCCGACCCTTACTTTAAACATCTCAGTTTAGGTGATCTGAATCGTAGGATGAAATTCAGGTTATGAATTGTAGGGCTTCTACTATTCTTTTGACGAATGGTTCCATATTTTGGAAATGTTGATCCAACAACATAGCAATTTTTCTTTCAAATTGCAAGGATCATGACAAGGACAATATATCAGAGTTTGCTTGACGTGCTTCTGAGTGTTCTGCGATAAGAGAGGAAGAGAAAAAAAAAAAATGCAACATTCAATAATCTATTATTCACAAGAGAAAGATCAAAATGAATTAGGTAAAAGGCTTTGAAAGTAATACTCACCATAAACAACTCTACGCATGTTTCCATTCATCTATACTAATTCGATTTGATAGCAATATCAGAAGTCAATAGCGGGAGTGGTGGAGATACAGGTTCACCGGTGGAGGGTCGCCGAGCAAAACACTGGCACTCCGAGTGAAAAAAGAAGCAGAAGCAGCATATCAAGGCAGTAAAACCGTCATCGACAGAAAACAATAAGAAACCAGCGACAAAGGCATCTCCGTCTATGCTAGATCAGCGCCTGCTGCCGCCTCCCCCACTCGCCCCCGCCCGCCGGCCCCGCCCGTTTCTCTGGCGTTGCACATTTCTACTCGCCGGCTTCCTGTTTTCCCGATCTAGACTCAGATATTTTATTGTTATTTATGTGGTTTTTAAGTATGTTGTGCCGAGAAGAACGAAGCTGATGGGTTTAGGAGGAGAAGCTATAATCCACCCAAAACCTTGAAATTGAGTTGGATTCAAACTTTGAAAACTTGGTTGTTTTAAGCTGCTTTCATTTCTCTCAGTACATTTCTTTTGATTCCGTATTGAAGTTGGGTATGTGCTGCGGGAGTATGGTGCTGATGATGGATGGTTTTTCATTGAGGATGATGCGTACAGGGATCTGATGACAATCATCTTGGATTCACAGAAGGGACAGCAGGTAACATATTGGATGCTGGCTACACAAGCTCATGTGCTACTGCAGCGACAAACATTGGCCCCTCTGATCAGTTTCTAGTTTGTATTAATCTTAATTTTTTATTAGTTTGTTATTCTTTAAGAAAGTTCTCTTAAGGTCTCCTATATCTTATTCTTTTGATTATTGTCTGGCAGGTAATGTTAATAGAGTATTGAAATTGATATAACTTTGGAGGAGAGGGAGTAGGGGCCATAACTCCTGGTGGCAAACATAGCTGTAATCTGGACATTGGCATTCGGACCATTGAATCTTATTGTGAATTTGTTTTGATAGGTCAACTTATGAAGCAATGTTTATTAAGATTGCTTCTTAAAAGAATGGCTAATCAATGTATTACCTTTCGTTGCTCTGGAACCTTTGGTATTTGGAAGTTCATATATGTTACCTTATAGGTTCAGACTGTAATATGCCTCATTACAGAATAATTTACTGAGAGAGAAGGTTGAAATTTCTTTTTCGTTTGGTGCTTGATGCTCGATGTGTACCTGCTTTAACATGTTTGTTCCATGAGGAGCTGGTCTTCTTCTTCTTGTGGTACTGTAGCAGGATTACTCTCTTTCTTTTTTCGATTCGTGATACTGTAGCAAGTTTAATGTAACAAGGTATTATAATAGTAATATTTTCGGTATTTTTAAACAGCAAATATTGAAAACTAATCAACGTTTGCATAATAAATATCGATAATATTTTCGGTGTTTACTGTATAAATGTTGAAAATATTTTCAGTATTTTCTTTTTAAAAACAGCCAGAAATTTTCGGATTTTTTTCAAAAAACACAAGAAGTATTTTTTTTTCCCGATATTTATTAACAATAGTAAAAAATAATAAGAATAAATTTTTTTACATTTTTACTCTTAACGTTTTTTTCAACGTTTTTTAAGCGCTAAAAAAATATCGGAAATTCCAACGTTTTTGTTATTATTAAAAGTATTTTGAAATATCAAAAATACTCCACTGCCCCTCAGTTCTGCCCAGCAATAAAAGCAAAAACATCCATCAAAACCTCGACGGCGAAGCACCCGACAAAAAAAAAAGAAAAGGGACAGCAAATAACACCCGATGCCGACGGAGGCCAAGAGGCACGAAAGGGAAGAGGGCGGCGACCCCATGGTTGGGGGCAGCAAACCTTAACATAAACCCAAAAAAAGGACGAGGTGGGCGACGGCAGTAAAAGGAAGCTGACGGCGAGTGATCGCTGCAGCGGCTGCAGCGGCAGAAAGAGGAAGTACCGGCACACAACAGAGAATTCAGCCTGCTTCTGATCCGATGCGAGGTGAAGCCATAGACGGAGACAAGACCGGATTTTCCGTAGCAGCTCAAGAGCGCAGTAAGCTTTTCCATTTGGAAAATTCGGCCATTTCTTTCTAACCAAACAAAAAAGACGATTCCAAGACTTCTTCATGTTTTACAAATCAGACAAAAAACTTCCCTAAAAATAAAAAAAAATATAGAAAAAAAATCCACTCATTTGAAAAGCATGCATTAAGATCACTTCAGTCGGCTAGCACAAGTCATCTCCTCTTCGTCTTTCTTCCCTTCTTCTTCTCTCCTTCTTCAGCTTCACTTCCCCCACCTGCATCAACGCCCATGGCTTCCGGCTCCTTGAAAAGCCTCTCGACGTTGTCCTCGAAGCCGGCCTTCCCCAGCAGCTCGGGCAAGCCGTTGATGACATCCACCTCGGTCCTCGAAAGGACGAACTCATTCAAGCGAGGAGGACCCATGCGGAAGTCCCATGGCAGCTCCTCCGCTTCCGCCAGCTTGGGGAGCTCCACGGTCGGGGAAGCAGGCACCGGGACCGACATCGATGGAGGAGGACCTTGAGGGAACATGGACGAGGGAACAGGCGCAGGCGCGGGCACTGGCATGAGAGGTGGAGTAGGGCCTTCCGTCGACTGTGGAGAAAGAGAAGGATGGAATGGGCTGCCCGTGGGGTTCATTGGTGAGCTCTGGTGTTGACGGCGGTGTTCAACGTTGGCGGTGGCTTGTTGCGCACCTCTGTGAGCATCTGCTGCCTCATGTTGTGCGCCTTCATGGCCATGGAGGGAAATATATATATCATGGGTGAGATTTGCTTGTAATTATGAGGTAATTAATTATGTTAAATAAAGTATATCTTTTTTTAGCCAAACTATTAATGCATATTCTTTTTCAATAACGGAAAAGCAAAAAAGAACTTTTACTTGAATGCCCTCTATAAAACCAAAATTTGTAAATAATTTGCAGTAAGTAAGTTTTACAAAGTTTTTTTTTTTTTTTTGGATAACAACAGATAAGAAAGCCATATATCAAAATACTTCTAGGGTTTTTATGCATTCTCCCCCATAAATTATTCAGCTAAAGCACCTCTAGGAAGGTTACTCACTGTTATGTTCTCGGGCGTTTCTAGCCTCCCATCTGCCATTGCTGCCAAAAATTCCATTAAAAGACATAAAATTCGAGGGTTTAAATGTTAAAAATAGTTAATAAAATATTAGTGCCTAAGCAAAGAGGTCCTTAGGATTTCTATAATTACGTAGTCGCTCCACGATGCATCAGGCCTCCGTTGAGATAGTTGGTATTGGGGCGTCTGAGGTACGCCAAGTAGTCGTCCCTCGAGATATCTTGCATACGTCCGTATTCCGAAGCGTATATGTTTCGCTGCGTATTTTTCGATAGAAAATACAATTAAAGTATATCAGTATGATATTTCTATGCAAATCTAAAAAAAATAAAAACTTACAGGGAAATTAAGAATAGCTTCAAGGCCGTAATACTTGAGAGCAGCGAGGTCATGAACTTGAGCCGCGGTCTCTTCCTCATCGTATGATCCTGTAATTAAACATTATTAGAAATTAAATATTCAATTTAAAAATAAAGCTTTATTTTTCGAAAAAAAGAAAAAAAAAAATACAACTTACCCAAATAAACTAGGAGAAGGATGAAGCCATAAAAACACCGGTCGGGGATCACCACCAATGGATGAAACAAGAAAAATAAAACAACGAATAGCATCAGAACGAGAACGAAAAAACGGAAACAAAGTAGGATTTTTTTGCAGAATTCAGGAAGATATAAGGCCAATTTTTGGAAAAAAAAAGAAGAGAAAAATAAAAAACAAACTCACCTTGTCTTCCTCTTTTGTTTTGGGAGGGGTTCCAAGTGTGCTTATCCCACATATGCGCCTCAAATTTGCCGGTTGTTCTATGTCTGAAAAAAAAATCTATATCTTATTAGTTTGATTTAATATTTCGAAATTAATTTAGTATTAAGAGTTTTGGAAAGGAAAATAGGGATGGATCGATACCTCGTAACGCCTCTATAATTTGAGAATTTCCTTTCGTTGATTTCTTGCGGGGTGTGGGATAATCTCGAGCGCCTACGTTTGGAGAGAGCATAAGGGGAGGATGATGGAGAGGAAGACGAAGAGGAGACGACGCTCTTTTCCATGAGAATTTTTTTCTTCTCTCTTCCGGTTGGAAGGGAGAGAGGAGCTGCGGCATGCGGAGGTGGTCTGCTGACGGAGAAGCGGGTTGGTATTTAAAGAGCGCAGGGGAAGGTTCGGTGCTCATGCAGCCAATGGAATTTCAGTATGACGTAAGACCTTCCTTCTCCATTTGCTATATATGGCGCAACCAATTTATCGCGCATTTACGATGACAGAGCATACTGGGATAGTATTTTCTCGCCGCGTGGATATACCTAGTAAAGAAGACAAGCACGTGTATTCCACGTGCATCTCCTTATCTTCCTCCTTATCCCGATTTATAAGCGTTGATGTGATGCTTCATTCGTACTTTTTAATAGTTAATGGAAATACATAAAATATATATTGTTTTTATATCCAATAATTTGTGCAAATAAAATTTTATATAAATAATTAATCAGTTTATATTTATCAATTTAATTTTTGGTTTAGGACAACAATCTGACTTTTGAATTTTTTAATAAAAACTTTGGTTTCTCGATTTAGAGGACTTTTCCGTAGAAAAAGGTTTTTACATAATTTGTGAAATATCAGGGATTTTGCGCGAACAACCCTCAAAAATAATGCGGAAGGACACGTGGCGCCTCCGAGCTATGCTGTCCGCGGGCCACTCCGGCCGAAGAAAAACCTGGATCAATATATGGGCAGTTTCGGTCGAGCCGGGGAGGCCTAACCCGGATTCGCATAAATCCACTGAGTTCTGCCTTTTCCGACGCTACCGTCGCTTTCTGTCTCCGCCCAAAAGCCCTAATCCCGCCTTCTTCTCTCTCTCCCTCTTCCCTGAAAACCCTAGCATTTTCCTGGCGTTTGACGGCGGAGATGGCCACGCTTTTCCGCCAATTCTGCCGAGAATCCAGCCCTTAGATTCCATTCCCGCCAGCAATTCCGCACCTTTTCGCCGTAGATTCGAGGATGGACGGGGTGGCCGCAGCGGCGGCGCGGGAGCCCGTCGAGGGTGTGGTCGCCGGTGTGAAGGCGGCGGCGGTTGAGGGAAGGGAGGAGAGGCGGAAGTGGAAGAGCGGGCTGAGATCGCCGTGGAAGAAGCCGCCGGCGGTGGCGGCGACGCCGGCGAGTGAGGGGAAGAGACAGGAAGGGCCGGTGATGGAGGCTGAGTCTTGGCCTGCACTCGGGGATTCCGGCGCCAAGATGCCTCAGCCGCCGCCTCCGCCGCTGCCGCAGATTGCGGCGCCGGGGAATTCTGGTTCAGGCCCGAGAAATGGGCCTCCGCCTACTACTCTGCCTTTTCAGGTGCAATTTTGCTTATATTTTATGTTTTGTGGGTTATTTAACTTCCATAGTTCGCAAATCGGTGTGATCCGATAGTGGCATGGTGGAGCTCGATAACTGTTTGGTTTAGTGACAAAAAGATATCTTTTTGGTGATTATTTTATCGTTAGATTAGGGATCACCCAGAACATATTCTCCAGCTTAAGTGATGATGTTGTGATGTGATTTACCAAAACCTATGGAGTACAGCTCTGGTTTTAGTGTTAGTTTTAGGCTTAAAGAAAAGGAACTCTTTGGGGACATCCAACCTTGAACCCTCACTAGGCATTTTAAACTCACCTGGAGCTTGGAAGGAGCCCGCGAACTTTGAAACATTATCGCTGAGCTCACTATGGTTTAATATACTAAAAGAGTAAACTGAAGGTGATTGTCTTGTTGTATAGTTGAAATTTTTAGTTCTAAGGAAAGAAACTGTTGGTTGCCAGTTGTGCACTCATTTCTTTTGAGAGCTTTTATGTTAGGCTGCCCCTGAAAGTATATTGGAAGGCCTTCTTGGCCCAATATACTCTAATCTTGGTTGAACCTAGGAATTTCAAGCATTCAATCTTTTTGACAGCCATCACAAATTTGCAGTATGAACTAGTTTTCATTATCTTCTTTACAATAATGATCTGATTTATTTATGAATAATAAAAAAAAATGTACCTTGTTTTATTGCTGATCAACTTACCTTCCAATACTTTTTATTTCTATCAAGTGCACATTATTTATTATTCTTGTCTCTTCAATCAGATTTTTTTTTTGATTGGGTGACTATGTTTCATAGCATAGTATGAGACTAATATGGCCTGAAGTGCAGTATTTTACTGTCGTATTGTAGTTGTCTTAATGGGATAGATGATTTAGCTTTTAATGTGCTTTTAATTGCCAATGACTGAAAAAAAGAACTAAATAAAACTCAAAAAGCGCAATGACATTTCAACTTGTGATAAATGCAGAGATTTATTTTGGCAAACAATCCAATTCCTAGATCCTACCTATCTTGTGGTTCTACTTTTCTTTGTTCACTCCTGGTTATTCTGACAGATTTCTTGTTTCAGGGGCATAACCACTTGCGTAAATACGATGGATTTGGAAAGGGCAACTCCTCCAGCAAGCATCATGTATCACACCCTCATAAACATAGACCTAAGAGTAATTCTTCAACAAATGGTGCTCCACCTTTTCCTTATCATGTCCCTTACAGCCAACAACCGAGGCAACCGATTATATACCCTTTTATGCCACCTCTACCAGTTTCTGAATATCCTTATCAGCCTTGTCCAGCACCATTTCCGAATGGTGAAACACAGGTTGTAAAATCTGGATCTGAAACTGCCATACCAGCTTTTGTACCAACTGGTCAAATGGGTGGAATTGATGGTGGTAGAAATTTTCAGCTGCCACCACGAGGAGAACCCAATACATGGCGCCTTTTTTCTGGAAACTATGCCAATAGACCATCTAATGGTATTGAACCTGGTAGCCACTTCAATCAACCGTGGCATGGCCAACGGGCACTTAGTGCTAGAGATGGTATGAACATGGCTCATGGTTTTGTACCTGGCATGTTTAGGCCAGCTCCACAGCTTTTCTACCCTGCACCGAGATTTATTAATGGACCACCTTTTCCTGGTACAGTCGCAAACTTTAATTTAGGTGTATATTTGTTATCTCTTCCTTTTTGGTATTGATCCCTTTATTCTAGAAAACTGCGCTGACTTGGTTTCATGTATATTTCTGTGTCTAATGTGTAGGTCTTGCTGCCCACATGTATTATGTAGCTGGGCCTTTTGAAACAGTGGGGGGCCCACCACCTAGTTATGTTTCACATCCTCCACAGTCTGCTTTTATTGTTCTGACACAAGAGGAGCTAGCTTTGAGAGCCAATGTAGTAAGACAGATTGAATATTATTTTAGGTCAGTTTTTAATGGTGTTGAGTTTTGATGAAGATTGAAAATTTACAATTCTATAAACTGATGCAGAAAAAAAGGACTGCAGTTAGTCATGGATGCACAATGAATATTTGCAAAATGAGCGAGAGTTTATTTGCACAAACAAGTCAGTTGGATTATTAACATATGTATATTATGAAAATAAATCTAGATTATTTCTGGGGTGATTGCATTGGTTCTGCAATTTCTGTAAGCAGCTTTGCTGTTAGACTCTATGGGGCTTGGAAACCGATGGACTTCCATCATAGCAAAAATAAAGCAATTACTTGTTTAAATACATTCTATTTGTTTAAATATTATCTTGTCATATGTTTTTGCATCCAAAATAATTTTGTACAGAAAATCTTCAATTGGCTTTCCATTTCTTATTTTTCTTTTGTGTCTAATATGCTAGCAAATCTAACATATTTTTGCAGTGATGAAAATCTGCAGAGGGACCATTACTTGCTTTCGTTGCTAGATGAACAAGGATGGGTATCTATTATGAAAATTGCAGACTTTAACAGGGTACGGTCTCTCTTGTTGATAATGCATTTGGTAGTTCTTATGGTTTCTAGTTCCTTATGGGTGTATACCTCTCTCTTTTTTTCTTATTGTTGGCTAAAGCAATATCCTCTCATGTTATTTTTTTTTCCTTTTTAAGGTTAAGAAAATGACAACTGATATACCTCTAATTCTGGATGCTTTGCGTAGCGCAGAATCTATTGAAGTGCAGGTTATCTTTTCTTTTCCACAGTGCATGTTACTTGCCACTTTTCTTTTTTGTGGTTGTCAATATCATCCCTTGAAAGTTCATTCATTAGTTTTTTTTTCCTTTTGTCCTTTTTCTCTCTCTTTTTTTGAATTGGCAGGGCGAAAAGATTCGGAGGCGTCGTGATTGCTCAAAGTTGATTCCTGCATCTGAACAGGGCATTTCTTCAACAAGAACTGGTCCTTTGGAGAGCCATGTTGGTGAGAAGGTTCCTTCAGTTGAGGAACCTGGGTCCAAGAACAGTAACCATAGTACAAGCTCTTTGGAGAACGAAGGTCAAAAAGCAAGCTGTGATGATCAGAATCAATGTGGTGCCACAGCTGGGGATCCTGGTGAAGTAGGAGCAATGATTACTTCGAGATTTAACATTGTGGAAGATTCAGGTATTGACATGTATCCATCATGTAAGACAGATAATGATGTCCAAACTAGGGAAATTTTGTCTGAACCTATCTTGGAATCCAAGGAAAGTGAACTTTGTGGTGATGGATCCAGCTGTATGATCAATGAGCATGCAGTCAGAAGCATCTCTGATGTGAAGGATGCTAGTGCCAATGTGCCCAGTAACACCTGTTCTAAAAATGCAAGCATAAAATCTCATTCGGAGACATTGAATGCTCAATGTGTAGGAGTTTCCTCAAAGGGCTTGCTTAAACATTTTAGCTTTACGGGAGAGGAAAACACATTCATGCTTGATGAGGAATTGGAACTTGAGCAGTCAGCAATCCAGAAAGAGAACATTCCTGTGAATAAAAGGTAATTAACTTAACAAGCATTTGTTGTAATTGGTCAACTAAGAATATATTGTACTTCCTCAAACAAAAAACTAACAGTATATAATTTCTGGGATGAATCCATGATGCATTTCACAATCAGATGGCTAACGTAACTGTTCTCCATACATGTAGCCACAATGATCTTTTCAACCTTTGTCCAGTTATAGCAGCTCATTTTGTTTGTGATTCCTTGGTTCATGCTTGTCAATTAGCAAAGCAAAAAAGCTAATATCTTTGTATGCATGCATAAGCAAGTTGAGAAGTTGTCGATTATTAGTCTTTGTTGTTGTGGATAGGTTTTGTATGTGCTATTGTGCATCCTTCGTCTGCATCTTTACCTCATCTTGTTACTAACTCTTTGCATGGTGTCCTGTAAACATGTAATTGTTCCTTTAGGACTTTCTGGCAATGAAGTCACATTTATGCAAGTTCTTCTCATCATGGTTTTATATATTAAAGGTGCTGTAAATATTGAGCATCAAAAGAACTTACTTTGCTATCTTTTAACTAATGTTGTTGTTCCATTGAGAATTTAAATCATTTTGACATGGGTTGATGAAATTTTGTGACAATCAAACCATCAAAGATATGTTGTGAATGCTATTGGGCTTTGAATCAAGTATTATCTTGAATAACATCTCATATAACTTGTTTAACTTTTCACTTTGTCATTTATATATCTGATTGGTAGTTGTGCACAGTGCTTGCATTTTATGTTGGAGCATGTTCTTGAAGTCAATGAGTCTTTTTGGAGGCATTTTTCATTTTATTGTTGTTTTATTTGTGGACTTAAATAAATATTAGGAATAACATTTTATAATTTAGTCCTAAATGCTTGTACTCAAATTGTTGTATTGCTGATGCTTATTTGCATTCTTCTCAGGCTTGAGGAGGACGAAATGGATGTCAATGACCAGGATGTACATAGGCTTATAATTGTTACACAAGTAAGATTTTGTTGTTTGTTAAAGTCCATAATATTGTCACATCCTTTTCTGTTTCTTTCACCTAATTTTTTTGCATGCAAATGGCCTTTTCTGGCTAATGTAACATAGATTTTATATATATCAATAAATCATAACTATCCTAAAATGATGTTTATTATGCACAAGAGTATTGCTCACTTGGTTCATCAAACAACACTTTTACTGAACAAGTGCAGTTTTTTCTTGAGAGGCCTTTCTATCTTTCTTGCCATTTGATCTTGGATCAAGCTATCAAAATAATTGTTGTGATCCTCTCCTCCCTTTACCATCATGTATGTGTGGTCTAATAAACTCTTCTGGTGGGTTTAGTGGGTGTGATCTGTCTTGGACCAACCAACCGAAATAATCACTTCAACCACTATCATTGCTCAGTTTGCAGACTATTTTTTTGAAGTTGATTTTTGGTTCTTGTTTGGTGCTTAATACATCAATGGGATATAAACTTAATGTTTATTTCCAGTATATTGCTTAAAATAGTTTGACACAGTACATAGAGAACAAATATGTGATTTTTTTATTATATTCTTTTTCTTTGTTATTTGTGTTGGTTTGCCTCTGAAGAGTGCTGTTACTTGTTATACTTAATTTTCCATTCGGTTATTTTTGTTGTTTGCTATCATATCATATTGTGTATAAATATGATAAGCTTTACATCATACTTCAATTCTATGCATAACTAGATTCTGGCATTTGGTTTATAAATTTTATGTAACATATAATGGCTTCTATTGATGATATGCCAGTTTGTGCCAGTTGATTGTATTCAGATGAGCATGAAAGATGATGCAATTTTAAGTTGATCAATGGAAATCTCCTTGAAATGTAAATAAAATGTAGTTTGTTCAATTGCCTACAGGATATCAAACTGAATAAAGAAGGTGGAACTGAGTCAGAGGAGTCAGCATCCATTTCAACCGAACTTGCAACTGCTATTAATGATGGCCTTTATTTTTATGAGCAGGCAAGGATTTATCGTCTTTATTTTGATTCTTTTTTCTCCAATCATCTGGAAATAAATTAGATATTTTATTTCATTTGAATTTTTTTCAATCTCTGCTTAACCCTGATTGCTGCTTTATGAACTATTAAATCTGGTTATTTGAAGTATTTTAGTACCTGTCTGATTAACAGGAGTTGCAAGCAAAACGGACTAGCAGTCGAAGGAATAGCTCTGGGGTAGATAGAGGGGGAGAACCTAAATCTTCCAACCTCTCAAGTGCAGTTTTAAATTCAAAGAAAAATTCAAACATAGGTGAAGAATTTGGTCATGCTAATCGAAGACGACAAAATAAGGGTGCTAATAGATTACATGCATCATATAACCAGCGATTGTTTCATAGCAATTTTAGAATTCAGGGAAATAGCCGTGGTCATCATGCGGTTGTATCAGAGAGCCCACCAAGTGACTCAATTGGATTTTTCTTTGGTTCTACACCTCCTGAAAATTTTGGGTGAGTCGCGTTATCATGCCTCCAGAATATTGGCTGTTTATTGTTGGCTGTGCAATACTGCTTCATCTTCTGTTTGAGTACTAGCTTACTATTTGTTTTTACACTTTCAGCTCTATGCCATCAAAATTGAGTGCTTCTCCTCATGGAACACATCCTGGAAGTAGTCCTCCTGTGTATTCCATGCCAAAACCTTTCCCAGCATTTCAACATCCAAGTCATCAGCTCTTGGAAGAAAATAAGTTTCGACAGCAAAAGTAGCATTCACTTTTTCTTGGCTTTTGTCAATAGTATCAGCATGCTGTTCCCTTTTTGTCAGCATTTCCCACTGTGTGCTATTAATTTGTTCTCCTAAAATGATGTCCTTTTTGTTTCTTGTGGATGTAGGTATCTGAAGTTTCACAAACGCTGTCTAAATGAAAGAAAAAGATTAGGGATTGGTTGCAGTGAGGTAAATTAATACCAGACACCTTTTGACCTTTTGTATGGGACACTGGATTTTATAGAAAGAGTCAATTCTTGTTTTCTTGCCTGTTATGATTGTGTTTTCTTTCTCACTTGTACTGTCTTCTTCTCAAGCTCTTCTCTGGAATTCATAGGAAGAATCATCCAGATATCCGCAGTTAACATTTGTTTATCATGGATGCCTTGCCCTCTAGGCTTTATTCTTTCTTTTGCATTACTTTTTTGGTGTGTATTTTTGCAGTCAGTCTCAATTCATCTACAAATGGGAAGGATGCATTTTGCTTCTTTTAAACCCTGCATTGTATTTCTTCCCTGATATGGATGTATTAAGTGATTGTTATTTATACATGCAGGAAATGAACACACTCTACCGATTCTGGTCATATTTCCTGAGAAACATGTTTTTCCAGTCTATGTATAATGAGTTTCGTAAGCTAGCACTGGAAGATGCTGTTGCTAATTATAATTATGGATTAGAGTGTCTTTTCAGATTTTATAGGTACTGCTGCACAGGTTTCTGCTTTTAAGAACTAGAGCTCTTTGAGAATCTAAAAGAATTATGTTTCCTATTTTGACTTGGGTATCTGCTAATACCATTCTTTTGTATTCATATGTGATCTTGTGCAGTTATGGGTTGGAGAAGCAATTTAGAGAAGACCTTTATGAAGATTTTGAACAGCTTACACTTGAATTTTACAATAAGGGCAATCTCTATGGCCTTGAAAAATACTGGTAATGCTTTCGACTCTTGTCTTTATGGGCAAGGCACCATTTAGTTCGGGATAAGAGTGTTAATTTAGTTCGTAGCTCGCGAGCAGTTCGAGTTCAGCTCGAATTTGGCTTGGCTCGTTTTGAGCTCGATTTGAATTTGGTTTGGCTTGTTTCGGCTCGTTTCAAACGAGCTGAACTTGAGCTAAATCTAACTCGCTCGATTTTAACTCGAGAGTTCGTTTATTTTTTTAACATATAAAAATATAATTTTAAAAATATATTTTTATAACATATAATATATAATATATATTTAATTATTTAATTGTGATGTTGTAGTTGATATTGTTCTTTATATTTAGATGTTATTTTATTAGTATGATTTTTTAATATAGATATTTTTTAAATTATATATATCATTAGTATTACTTACAAAATTTTTAAGTTTAATATTTTTTTATAAATTTATGAATTGTAATTTGTGATGTTGTGGTTGACATTTTTTATAATTTTTCGTAATTTTTTTAAAAATATTTTAATGCAAATTAATTAAAAAATAATTAATTTTTAAAAATTATATTTGAGTCGGTCTGGCTCAGCTTAAGCTCGATTTCCTGAGCTTGGCTCAAGCTTGACTCATTAGTTTTGGAGCCGAGCTGACCTAAGGTATACCTTTTCATAATTATTTTTTTCTTGCTAAATTAATGTTTCTTATTTTACACTGCTATTAAATAACATTATTATATAAAATTAAATAGTTTTTGAACTTTAAATTATTGTGGGGTTAATTTTAATAAAAAAAATATTTGTTTATAAAAGTGGTTCATTAATTTTGATTTTGATTTTGATCTTGATTCTGAATTAAACGGTGCCCTATAGATTTTGTGATCTGATGTGCATTAATCTCTTTATGGTTTCTACTGTTTTTGTTGCCCATAATTGATTATTTTTGACCCCTGCTTTTGTTGCCATTAAATTGCTAGGGCTTTCCACCATTTCCGGGAGATGCGGGACCATAACAAGCCTCTGAAGAAGCATCCAGAGCTGGACCGTCTGCTTAGGGAAGAATATTGCAGCCTGGAGGACTTCAGAGCCAAGGAAAAGGCATCCTGTATGGCGGTCAACACAGAATCCAGCGGCAGCAACACTGCCAATATATAGACAGCTAGAAGACGCATATCCTTGGCAGTTGTAGTTGAAGTGAGAAACCCTAAAAGCATGGTTTTTGCATCCTGGGTGGTAGTGGTTGCAACACCAGGAGATTTTGATCCTCTTATTGCCAGGGGCATGTTTGATTAGATATTGATGTTCTATGGCTGCTGGATTAAAATTTTTTTTGCTCCTGGTCCCAGATTTGTACATAAACCCTAGAAAAAAAAAGGAAAAATGCAATGCTATACCTGGAATTCCAGAAATTGAACAATAAAGAGCTTGGAATTATGTCAGGTTATGTGCATTTTACATCATTTTCAAGCTGAATATTGACTGCTCAACTGATTGATGTCTGTTTATTATGGAAATTTTTTCAGTATGATCACTATTTATTTTCTTTATTGGACAATTAAGGCAAGATAGAGATTTGTATGATGGTGACAGATATGGGACTTCTCACATAATGCTTCCCAGAGTCCCACATTAGCTGCCCTTCCCTGATATCCCCTTGATTCAAAGGTGTTCCTTGGCTGCTAAACTCAATGGTGAACTGCCTCCTCTTGGTGCTATTTGAGAACTGAAGCACAGCAGAAGAAACAAGCATATTGATTCCGTCCGGCTCTTCAAAATCCAACCAGTAGATTTCATCAACGTCTCAGGCCGGCTATGAGGGAGATCATGGAATCGTTGTATCCTAAGCAACATAGGTAACGCATGTAATGGCGTGGTTTAAGGTCATAGACTAGACCGGGGTCGTTAGCTGCAATTGGATTCGCATGCCCTGATCCCATGGTGGTCAAGCTCGCCGGGGCCAAAATCTCATCAAAGGCGTCAATGATTGGTTTCGCGTTGAAGTCGAATCTGTCTGCTGTTGTCATCATTGCTGATCGAATCGCGGCGGGCGACCAATGTGGATGAGTATTCTTGAGTAGGGTTGCAATGCCTGCAATGTGAGGGGTGGCCATCGAAGTCCCACTTTTGAAGTCGAATGCAGGAGCTGAAGGGTTATGCCCAGGTGACACTGGGACTGCAGCTAGAATGTTCACTCCTGGCGCGACAATGTCTGGCTTGATTATGCCGCCATTTACCAAACTCGGTCATCTCGACGAGAAGAGGGCGATCGTCGGAGTTGGACGAGCTCCATACTTCGTTCCGCCAAACGAGATCGTGGCAATCGGATTTGGATCGGATTTCAGGTACCGCACAATCGCCTGCGTGCTTGTATAGTTGACATGAGCTGCAGGAATAACATGAACGTTGGAATACGTCGTAAACCCTTCGAGAATTGTGTCCAGGACGATCATGGCGGTCCCTCCGGCCTTCTTGACCATCTTGCCCATGTCTTCGTCTTTGCCTTCCTCTATCGTACACAGAACTATCTTGCCTTTGACGTCGACGACTATGAATGAATCATTCAGACAGCCAAGGCTGCCATTCTGACCGTCATAGCCAGGGAATATTATCGGCAAGGTAGCATTGAAATTGCTTGGCTGGTACCCGGTTTCTCCTTCGACTTCCACGCCATTTCCGAGCTTAACGGTCGCCGCGATTCTTCGATCATGAGAGCTTGCTCCCACTGTCATGATCCATGGTGCATCATTGGACACTGTGCTGTTTTTTGGTCCCAAATTGTTCGCCGCCATGCAAACAAATATGTTGTTCTTGATCGCCGAAAGCGCCGCGACAGCCAATGGCTCATCGTAGTAAGGGTCAGGACTTACGTAAGGAGTTGCGATCGAGAGAGAGAGAATGTCAACACCATCTTTAATGGCTTTGTTCATAGCTGCGAATATGTCGATAACAGCGCAACTGTGTTTCGTGCAGGCTTTGTAGACAGCAAGGTGAGCTTTCGGGGCTGTCCCTGATGCAGTTCCTAATGCGTTACCGAGAACATTGGCATTGTCGACGAAGTTGCCCACTGCAATGCCTGCAACATGCGTCCCGTGGCCGTCGGCCTTTGCATCACGGGGCGACGGAGGCTTACGCCGTCGCCCTTGAAACGCCACAGCCCCAATGAGCTTGTTGTTGCAAATGGCCTTGTTGGTGAAGCCACATTTCCCCTTCCATTTCGTCGGCTGGGAGGCAACGTCCCGTCGTCCTTGAAGGAGGGATGCTTGGGCGTTATCCCGCTGTCGACGACTCCGATGATGACACCGCTACCCATGGATGATTCAGGCCACAAGCTGCCCCACTGGCTCAGTCCTAAGAAGCCCGGGGTGTAGGTCGTCACTAATGAGTACTCCTTGTCAAGTTGGGCATGTAAGAACCCGTCCATCGATCGCATGGCCTCTAGCTCTGTTATAGTTAAGCTCGCAGCGAAGCCACTCATGGCGTGACGGTAGGAGTAGATCATCCGTGGACCGCCCGAGTCGAGAGTAATGTTTGGCAGGAAGGATCTATGCCAGCCCTCCACTTCGTCGTCGCTAAGGAGATGGTCGCCTTTTGGCCTTCCAACATGAACGATGAAGGTTTGAATCTGGTTATCACAGACAATGGGTAATGGTTCACTACTGACCAAGAGAAAGGGATTGAAGGAGAAGAAGAAAAGAAAGAAAATGGCCAGGATGGTAGCTTTAGGATTCCCCATGGCTTGCTTTGAAGCGTGGAGGAGATGATGCTTATATAGTGTGCAGTGAGTCCTAGCTCAATGACAATGCAAATTATTGCGTTCATTGATAATAATTAGTTCAATTAATAAAAAATGGAAGCCTATGTTTGTTGATGCTACAAAATACTATGTATCCAAAGAAACAAGTTCATTGAAATTAGTGTGGCAAGGATTGTTCACATCTCAAGCATTACGATAATAGTTATACCTGCGTCTCAAATGTGAAAAATTATATACTCAAATTTTGCACGGATGATGTTCTATAATTTCAACAATGGTGCTCATTTTGTCTTAAAAAAACGCTTAGTTTTTTCAGGCGAATTACATTGAAACACAAACACTTTATTATTGTGCAGTGGTTTATGAGAGAAAGCCATTAAACAACAAAATAAAATTCAGTCAAGCACATCTTAGGATATCAACAATTCAAAATACCTAAATTTTTAGGTCACCTACAATCAGAACAAGAGACATTCATCATCTGGTGAACTGTTATAATGTCAGATATGATGAATTAATTTCACATTGAATATTGGATAAATATAGTCCAATATATATAATGAAAAAGTCTCATATCCCATGAATTTAAGTTTTTAAAATGGTTTGGCGTTCGACCCATTATATTGATATGGTTTGACATTTTTTTGACTCACTCAACAAGTGGTATCAGAACTTCAAGTTCGAAGTTATGCAAACTCTTAAAATCGAAATTACTATAATAATGCGATTGAATTGAGTCCCATATTAGTCTCTCTTAAAAAAATTAAAAAAATAAGACAAAAACTCATTAGTATGGGTTACGCGGTGAAAATGGTCGAGTAAAGAATTCTTAATTAAGAGTGTTAAAATTGATGTGGTCAAATCATACCTGAAAGAGGAGATTGTTATAATCTCAAGTGTGATGAATTAGTTCCACATCGGATATTGAATAAATAAAGTACAATATATATAGTGAAAAAGGTCCATATCTCATGAGCTTAAGCTTTTGGGATGGTTTGATATTCGATCTACTATATTGATCTAGTTTGATACTCTTTTGACTCACCCAATAATGAACAAATCTCGTGTTCTCATAAACATATGCATGAACATTTGTTGTTTTCCGCCCCATCAATAGCTGATGGCTATCTCAACAAAACAAAACGCTATTTCTCACATTTTTGTTAAGCTCTGGCGGTTTTGGGAAACAAGATGATGCACCTTGGGGTTTGATTTAGAGCTCGATTCATTGTCCGTTGCAACATTTTTTTATTATTGACAAAAGTATAATTAGCATCAAAAAAATTTTATCGACCATAATTTACAACACTAAATATACACCGCGTTAAATAACATCACGAATATTTATAATATTAAATTAATATTTTTAAAAACCTACTGCAGTGCTAAATGGGGTGCTAAAATTTGGTCACAAAAAAAAAAAAATTTACCAGCACTACTAAGCTTAGTGTCGACACAAACTTGCCATTTAGTTCCACTAATGATCTACATTAGTGTTGCATTTAGTACTATACAATATCAGAATTTTGTTTTTACAATATACATCTTGAATACAACATACAACATACAATTGATATATAAAATAAAAAAATACAAATACAAACTCCAAATATAATTTATACATCTTGAAGTATAAGTTGTTATATAATATAAAAATTTTAAATATAAAATATCCAAATAAAAAAAAAATACTCCTCTGTGCCAGTGTCCACCTATCTTGCTACCAACACTCGGCTTGTAGATGATATCTGACACGTAGATAGTTGTCTCGTGTAGATCTAAATGAATACAATCATAAATTCATAATATGTATAAGCAATGAAATATAACAATCAAATTAAATATGTGCGTATATAACCTATGCTCATGTCTATACCTACGATTCCACTTCAATAATTGTGCTTGCAACCAAGTCTCTATTTCTATATCCATGTTTGTTCCCAAATCACCATCCTCATGTCTAAGTCTCCACCTCCTTTCCTTCTTTACATGTGTCCATAAGTTACGAATGTTCAACATGTATAATATCAAAATACAATTGTACTAATATGATCGATATGTAATATGTTTGTTTATAATAGATGAAATTTAGCAGAGCAATCTAAAAAGTGCAAGGAGTCTCTTATGGACCAGCCTGATTACCATCAATATCGCCTTACTATTGGAATGCTACACCGGGAACCTCCTTAATTTGTCACAAAAAATACTATTAACATTATAAATAAATATTCTATGCATATTGCAAATACAAAGTAGTAAAATTGTAAATTTGGTTCATACCTTGGGCTGTGGGATAGACCAATATTGAGTTTAGTTATCTTGAACTCGACGAATTGAAATTTGAACTAAAGTAGAAATTCAAATTTGGATTTGGGTTTATGTCTGATTTCAAAACCTATTATATAATATTAGGAGTTATAATCAGAGTAAAAATTAGACTCAATAAGAATTTATAAATACTCTAATAATATATATGGTTTAGATGTGGTATTAAGGTTAAATTAGAGAGAAACAAAGAAAAAAGAATATAAAGAATAAATATAAAATGAAAGAGAAAGAGTGTTAGCTCTCATGTGTGAGTCTTTCTAATACTCTTGATGATTTTTTTTGTGATTCCTTACTATTGTCTTTTAAAGATTCTCTTTGATGGTTGAGGTATCATTGAGACTTGGCGAAGAGTTTAGTTGGAAAAAGAAGAACAAAGTCTTTTCTTATAAACTTTTGTAGAGTCTGTTGATAGTAAATTTCTCACTCTCCTGTGTATGTAATTTAATTTTAGGTAAATCACATATATTATTTTATTTATTCTTATCTTTTTATTTTATCTTGTATTAATTCATATTTCTTATGTTATTTTAGAATACGGTGATCTGTGAACTTTTCATTGCAAATTACAACATACCAAGACATAGTATGAGTGAGATGGTTAAATATTTCCTTTTTGAATCTCTCCATTATTAAAGTAACCTCCGTCTAGATCATCATTTGTATTTGACTATGGGTATACTAATCTTGCTCATGTTACAAGTCTTTGAAGGAGGACTCAAATATAGTGTTAGGAGTTGGTCTTATACCAAATGTCTATAACTAATCATATCTGTTAGACCTGACCACCTGATCTTGGATCGTATTTTGGGCAGCTGTATCCAAGAGAGAATCTTCTCGTTGAGACGTCTCAATTGAGAAATCTTTTTTTGTAATATGAGAACTAAAAATATTAGCATCATTTCATTAGAACAAATATTGTCAAAAATTAAGTTAAATACTTGCTATAATAGCTATGAATGTTGCGTCAACTGGTTATCTATCCTTCTTGATATGAGATGCAAGGAAGATATGTAGTTTGGAAAGCTCAATTCCAATGGATTCCTTAAGCTACAAGTGATGCAATTCATCACAAATAGAATATGCTAAATAAAGTTGAAGAATATATCTCAACACTCAAATTGACATGCATCTTACATTTGAGATAGTGGTCCATCATTTGATGCCTTTGATACCTTTTTTTGTGTGATTCAATTCAATCACTATCCTCACTTGCCAAATTAATACGTTTATTGTGTAAAAATGCAGGATCCCCCAAAACATAATTGATTAGTCTTTTAATGTCATCCCCCTCATTATCAACTATTGTCATAATAGTTGCTTAATCCATTGGAATTGATTCATTCAAATGTCGTAGCTCTTCACCATGAAATGCTCAATTATTATAATACACATTATATTCTCTTACTATTATATGCTTATATACTTCTTGTTTCATCCAATTGTGCATATTCATACAATCAATATAAGGACACATATTTTCTAATTTGGTATCCTACTTGTATAGACATAGTTTGAAAATGTATTTACTTCATTAATATATATGTCATCTAGTATATTTTTTATTTTAATCCAACTCATATATGTTTTACAAATATATGTAATCATCGGTCAAATACCCTATACATTCAACAAGGTCATCATCTATTTAAATAAATAAACATTGAAGTAAAAAGAGAAAAATATTATGGTAATGATAAACAATAAACCAAAGTGTTTCTAATAAAAATTGGAACTATATTTAAAATGAAATTCTAAATTTATGAAAATTGGGAACTAGAATTGGAGTTCTAGATATACTTAAGCTACTAGGGGTTTGACAAAGTTGTGGCATGCATTCCCAAGTAGAGGTTTAAACAAGCAAAATTTATTTGCAATTAGGTAGCACTACACCTGATTTCAAATAGCAAATAATTTAATTTGGAAAACATGTTGAACATTGAGTTTGATAAAAATCAAGTACAAGCAGAGAAGTACAAGGTAAGATGCACTAGTATGAATGATAACTATTACTACTATAGGAATGACATCCATGATTCCTTCTTTACAAAATGAAGAAAGGCCTCAAAGGAATCTGGGTAGCTAATTATCATTCAAATTTAGTAAGTGGAAAAATTGAGATAACTAATTAATCTGAGAAGTGAAATTTAAAATTTCTGAATTACCTCTGAATTTTATGAAATGTAAGAATAATAATGTACATGAAATGCTCATACAAGTGATGTTGCTAAAACATATTGGTACATTGGTTTTCTAAGAGAGAACAAATTATATATGTTAGCAAATAAACCTAAGACCACCGGACAAGGTTTTTCTTTCAAAAAGAAGAAAAAATAACCTATGATCAAAGCCAAATATTGCATTAAAAGAATAGAACAGCAAAATAAAAGTTTTATTTCCATAGTCTTTGGTAGATCAGATTGCTACATCTAAAGTGGATGCAACACATAATCTGCCAACAGAGTTCTTAATTAGAAAGCATCTCTAAGCTCATCAAGATTTAGAAAAACTTCTCTACTGATAAAAACCAATAATTCAAGGGATGAAATTCAAAATATTAAATCAAGAAAAAAAAGATAAGCTCCTCTATCTAACAAGCAAAGAGCTGAATGTATTCCTCCTATGTTGAATTACAATAATAGCACAGAGGAACAGTTATGCTTCGAGAAATTACAAAACAACACAAAGAAAATAGATATTCCATTGAATCTAGTCCTGTGGCTCAAAATGCTGAAGAGAAATCAGAATTAGCTTCTAAAATTACGCGAGCGCCTAACCTTTGCATCAGAGACTAACCTGGAGCAGGCTCTGGCCGGAGAGATGGCGACTGGGGAGACTGCGGCCAAGGAGGCACCGGGCGGTGCTGCCCTCGACATGGCTGGATACGGCAGTGATGGCGGATCTCGAAGCCAGGGGTGGCGAGAGCTGGCGACAGATCTCAAAAATCACCAGGATTGTGGGTCGGGGAAGAAGATAATCGGGAGTGCGGAAGGATCTGTTGTGGATCTGTACTTTTAAACTTTTCGGACACAATGACGGCGTTGTTTATCCTAGCGCTGCCATTGAGTGGTTATTGGCGCCCAGTTAGCGACGGCATTAGGACAAATAGTGCTGTTAGTAATGTGGTTTTAGCCGGCGATAGAATGAATAGCGCTGTCAGTAATGTGATTTTAGCCGGCGCTAGACGTAGCGCCGCTAACTTATATATATTGGCCGCGCTTCTTCCAATGCCGAAAAAGGTTAGCATTGTTGTAGTTGTTGTCCACAAAATCATGAGATACCATAGCAGCTGCCACATATGCAAACTAACAGGTGCGATAAACAACGCATAAACAACAGATAATTCCTTGGTTTTCCATGATCGAGAAGGCAAATGAATTCTTGCAATGAACTCCCATTGCAATTGATACTATTTCTTAAAAAAGATTCACCAACAACTATGAATTTTGAGCTAAACCCACCAAACTGTGAAGCTGCTCGTTTTCCATGGCTTCCATCTTCGTATTCTTCGGCGTACTCGGCATCAAGCAACAGCGACAAAGCGGGCAGCTGGCTCCCCAGAGCTCGAGCCACCGGTCGAGGCAAGCGCGGTGGAACAGGTGCCGACATTGAAGCTCCGGAATCTCATCCCCTTCTCGGATGCAGCTCAAGCACACGACGCAGTCCGCCGCTTTCGCCTTCCCCTCGGCGAAGCTGTTGTATCTCTTGACGCTGAGCATGATCTCAGGCCGAGGCTTCAAATGCTTCGGAGTTGCATAGAAATGTTCGGCAAACGGCCAAGAATCTCGTTGCAACCAAGTCAGTCTCGCTCTCGCACGAGGTGGAAGCAATGGCAAAAAGAGTTTGGTGGCTTCTTTGCGGAGAAGGATAAGCAGGCTAACGCCATGAATCAAGACAACGGAGGTGAGGAGATAGAGCACAAGGATGGTCAGCTCCATCCTCGTACGATTCTTGGTCTTCCCTTCTTCGCTTCTTCGCTACTCCATCCCTCTACTTAAACAAGACCTTGTCTTCCACTCACAAGTGGTATCTTGCATCCATGAGTGATGGTTGGATGTGATTTTTGTCATGGAAGAATGCGTCTGAACGCATGGGGTTCCGACACTTGTTGACTTGCCAACCTCCAAATTCTTAAAAATTGCACGAGATGAGAAATGGTCATTAAAAAAAAAAATCCCGCAAGATTCTCTCCATCATACTTAATATGCATTCAATTATTCGGTTATCGAACCGTTTCTGTTTTAAAAATTTAAAATTTAAATTAAACCTAAATACTATAAAAATTGATTTAAAAACGATCCAAGTATTTTAAGTTCGATTTAAATTAAAAAATTATTTTATTTTCTTCAATTTAAATTCAAACTAAATTCTTGAAATCAAAACTAATATTTATATATATATATATATATATATATATATTTTTCGGTTCAATTCGATTTTTTAGTTTTTCAAAATTGAAAATCAAAATCAAATACTACACACTAAAATTTTTAGTTTTAAAAATTAAACTAAATTAAATTAATTATTCAATTTTAATTTCATCTATTTATTCAGTTCAAATCAAATAATGCAGGACAAAATCTCATTTTTCGCACAACACAGCTTATTACTTATTCTGTACAAACTGAAAGTGGATCATAAATGCATTAGTCTCAACAAGATCGTAACAAAAGAAAAAAAAATTCAAAAAAATGTCAAAACAAGCTGTGCAAAGGTTGTTCAGAGGCTAAAAAGCAAAAACTTGGGCATCGCTCGTTGTCCATTCCATCAACAATTTGGGCCAAGCCCATGATACCACTTGTCTCTTCGCACGCGGCCCATCAACTTGCGATCTCATCAACATCCGAATCCATATAATGATCTACAATTATCACAGCAAGTTGGAACTTGGATGGCGACAAATGACAGATGAATGAGAAAGATATTAATGGCACTTGGTGGGAGAGTATCATGCTCGCGATTGTACTGGTCTATTGACTAGACGAAGTCTAACGGAGACTAAGGCAGAGTTTAATGACACTTTGTTCATTAATTGGCTGTGATGCCTTCAAGAAGAAGCAAAAATGTTATCATGCCACAAGAGAGACTGGTTTTGGTCTTACTGACGAGCGGGAAAGAGATATGAATGTGATGGTTCAGTTCATGGGCCCATAAAAAGAAAAATGAGAGATGAGCACCGAAGCACCATTGAATTTGAAGCGGATTCATTTGACGGCTATCAATCCATTAGAACATAAGAATGGATTTATGTTCATCCGGGAGAGATCCAATATTTTTGCGGAGAAAATATAAACGCATAATCTGATTCACCATTCAATGCCGAGAAAACACACGTTCAATGTCAAGTTTCTATAAAATCTGAATCACACTGATACAACTCTGTCCTCTTTGATTAAAATAAGTCATTTCTGGCATTAATCATTTGATTGTTGAACGGAATTTCAGAATCTGAGATTGAAACTAAATTAGATTTTGTCAGATGAGCGAGTGAATGCAACATTTGTGGAATATGGCTTACATTGTGTTTGTAGAAACTAAAACATTTTTTTGATTTTGGGAAAACCTCATAATTTGAGTTAGCAAGAAGCACAACGAACGCAAGCTTCTCAACAAAAAAAAAAAGGAAAAAAAATATTTGTACATAAAAAAAAGTGCAAGATAGTAATGCACCATTTTCTCTGAGATTTGCAAAACCCTAACCCTAGAATACACTTAACCAAATGATCACCAAACCAGCCATGCATTCTGAATATAAGCCAGCAAGCGCACATCTGAGTTCTCAAGATCCTCATCCTCCATCTCTTCAAGGTTCACCTTCATCTTCTCCGATACCAGCAAGCCACGGCAGAGCGGGCAGGTGGCTCCTCCTCGCTCCATCCATCCATCCAAGCAAGCCCGGTGGAACACGTGCCGACACTGCAGTTCCCTGATCTCCTCCCCTTCTTCAACATCACACAGACAGAACACACACCGCACTCTCTCCAACTGATCACCCTCATACTTCGCCACACAAGTCTCTGCGTCACAAAAAATCAAACTACTGCTATTGCGTTCAAGAAACAAGGAGTTAGGGCGCCATGAGAAGTGAGCTCTTGCTTGGAACTGCATGATCGGGATCGCCAACCAGAGAAGAAGATTATAGATTTGGATCAGAAGAGTGAAGCAGGAGAGGAACAAAAAGGTGGAAGTGAGAAGAGAAAGCAAGAGGGAAGTGGCTTCCATATTTGGAGTGGTAGGTGAATGGATGGGTTTCAATGAGGGATTTATGAAGACATGGGGAGGGACATGTTCTCTACAGAGCTTTTAGTTTGGGGCACCATGGCTAGGGTATATATACACTTCATATTATATTAATGAATCACGGAGGCAGGGAACAAAGCAATAAATCTTCATCTTCTTCTTCTCCAAATTATTCTATTTGCCAAGTTGGAGATGCTTTGGATTTTGGAGCGGTGGATGGGCATTTGGGTCTGTTTGCTTTGTGTGACCCACTTCTTTGGGTGGCATTGGATTGTGAGGAGTAATGTGAGTCAATTGACTCAACTCACTTGTCTTAGATGGTGATTTGGTGAACGTGTCTAGCCTCAAAAAAAAAAAAAATTTTTTTGAATGGATCTCAGTCAAACTATATAGATTCTTTCTGGTTTGAATTTGTTATAATGTCAGGTGTGATGAATTAGTCCCACATCGGATATTGTATAGATAGAGTCCAATAGATATAGTAAAAAAGACTCATATCCCATGAGTTTGAGTTTTTGGAATAGTTTGGTGTCCGGCTCACTATATGGATCTGGTATAAGTGGTATCAGAGCTTTAGGTTCAAAACTATGCAAACTCTTAAGACCAAAATTACCGTGATAATGCGACTAAATTGATTCACATGTTAGTTTCATAGCAAAGACCGGCGAGAAAACACAGGCGTGAGGCCGGCAAGGGCATGAGTGCAGGCCCAAGGGCTCGGGCGTTCGCTCAAGGCTGGCTCATGTGCAGGCGCCAGGATGGTGATGGTGAGCGTGAGTCGCATGGTGGAAGTGGTTAAATAAAAGAGCTCTTGATTATGAGTCGCACGGTGGAAATGGTTAAGTAAAAGAGTTCTTGATTAAGAGTGTTAAATTGATGTTGTCAAATCACACCTGAAGGAGGAGATTGTTATAATGTCAGGTGTGATGAATTAGTCCAACATCGAATATTAGATAGATAAAGTCCAATAGATATAGTAAAAAAGACTCATATCCTATGAGCTTGAGCTTTTAGGATAATTTGGTGTTCGGCTCATTATATGAATTTGGTTTAATACTCCTACAGATCCCTAACATGAACTGATCGTGAAATTTACTTGGCTAATTGCTAATGTGTCTAGTGAGTCGTGATTGGATTTTAAGTAGGAAATGGTGCGTAGTGTTTGAATGCTAATCTTGATTAGCGTGCTTTGGGGATGTATCCTTTCCAGGGAAAAAAAAAAAAACTGTTACTAATTTTTCTTAAATAGAACGATGTAGATGTTTATCTCCGTCCTGTCTCTTTGAAGTCATTAATGGGATCTATAGCGGACTTGTTCGATTGCTTTTTTTATTTAGCTTTCAACGCAATTTTAAAATGTTTCAGGTCTAATTTATAAAATTGAAGTTTTTTACCCGTTTCAACACGTTTGAATCGTTCAGCTTAAAAGTTTTGGACTTTAACCACAAAAATTTATTTTTAAGGACTTATACAAAAAATTAACTTTTATAAGAACTTAATTACAAAATTTTATATTTAAACCCCTAGGATTAATTTTTGAGACTAATAATATTTGAAGAAATTAGAAAGCATTTCTAGCAAATGAATAATCAAAATTTTAGATCTTTTTTTATACATTTGAAGTATCTTTCAAACAAACTTCGAAAAAACACATGTTTTCGTCGACAATATTTTTCTCTCTCAAAAAGTTATGTAATTAACTGACACTGATTTGATACCTAAATATGAAAAATATGTTACGATTCTCGTCGAAATGTAAAATTTTAAATTAATTTCGCATAAATAAAAAAAATAGATCCCTCCCGAACTCTCATTATATTATTTACCCTAAAAAAAACGCTTTACAATTTTATTATTATTTTCCAAAGATATGAGATTCAATGTATTTATGATGTTTTCAGGTACATCTTTCACATATACCCCTATAATACTTTTTATTTTTTTGAGACTTCTCCATAGCTTTTATGAATGCAACAGAAAGGTTCTTTACACATAATAAATAGAACAATTCAGCAATTGAATGAGCAATTAAATGCAGAAGGTTTATTTTTTGAGAAAATGCAAAAAAAGTATTAAAAAAACCAAATAAATAAAAAAAGCACGTTTATGTCAATTAAAAATAAAAAAAAAAGAAAACAATAATGGGCTAGAAGTGTGCTTGTCCTTAACTTTTGGAGATAGAAAACAACATCTAATTATTTTAAAAGATAATAATTTATTCATGTAATAATGGATAATATAACTGGTGAAAAATACCTTCTAATTAAATTTCATAAATTACTAAATTACAATTCTAAAAATAATTTCACCCCAATCAATCCCTAGTCATTATTCTATGTTCTTGGGCCTGTCCAGGTGGGCTTGTCCAGCCCATACGGCCCAAAGAATGGCCCTTTTGCTACTCCGAAAGGAAAGAAGTGAATCAACAGCCGATCAGTCTCGAGGTTCTCAGCTGCCGATCGAGTCTCGTCTCATGGCGGCCCCCGACGAGAAGGACGCGGCCCTCGCAGCCGCCGCCCCGACGAAGACCCCACCGTGTCTGCTTGCCTTTCATCCTCTTTGTTCCCTTTACCTTCTTGTTTTCGAATTTTTTTTTTCCTGTGCTTATTGTGCGGTTATTTTGGGGGTGAATATGAATAATATATTTCAGATTCAGTGTTTTTGAGTTACTGGTTTATCTTTCTATGATCATGATTTCTTTCATTAATGCAATACTCCAAAAAAAAACTTTTTTCTGGTGAGAAATGGTGAAGAATTTGCTTGTGTTGATTGAGGCACAAAGAGAAATAAATGGTTGATCGCTTTCATGTTTTCTTTCATCGGAAATAAAATGTTTTGGATGAATAATTCTCTTAATTTTGCATTTAACAAGTTTCCAGTTTGAATTGATTTTGATATAATTTTTGTGCCTTGTTTTGCATTTCAGATTTGACAAAATCATAAAAAAGGAGATACCTTCCGCTGTGGTTTATGAGGATGACAAGGTAGATACCCATTTGCTGTTAATGCATATTTATTGAATTCTATGGGAATTGTTTCAGCCTTGCTCATACTGGATTTGCATCAGGCATCAGCTTTTGTTGATTTTTTTTTAAAAAAATATTTCTAAATGGAGCTTTTTGGTGCTTTTAAAAAAATAGGTCTACGGTCTATGGAGCATATGGCAGTGATTTCACCCTTTTTAGTTTCTATTTTTCAGAATTACTAATTCCCATTCTTTTATCAGATTCTATGCTTCTATTTTTATATGAAATTCAATGCAAAAAGGTTTCTTGTCTTATTAATAATTTGATTCATGATCATTGATCGTGGTCCATGGGAAAAATCGTTACCAATTGTGATGTTTGACATTTTATTATCTATCATATGCCAGGCTCTTGCTTTTAGAGACGTATCACCCCAGGCTCCAGCTCATGTTGTAGTCGTTCCTAAAGTTAGGGTTGGTTTGACTAGGCTCTCCAAGGTATTCACAGCAATTGTATTAAATGTTATATTTTTCGCATTTTATTGTTGGTGTTTGGAATTTGGTATTTGATGACGTGTAAATTGAAAGACATTTCTATTCTAGTTTACATATAAGACCCTTTCTAAACAGGAACAAAAAGCTTGACAATCACTCGGCATTTCAATGAGTTTGGTCCTATGTCTGCATGGAGATAGTTTTTGTGTTTTCTTTTTCAACGTGTATTATGTTATTTAGTTCTGCAGGATTTCATTTATATGCACTTAATTTCCTTTACCTTTTTTTGGCTTATGTACTAGTGTTGATAAGTTTCTTATTCCTCATCACTTATCATGTACTTAAATCTCTGTGCCTTGCTTGGCCTAGTATGTTAGTAGCCTCAGTCATTGATAGGCAAAATTTCTCTTATGTTCGGTTGGTTGATGTTGCCAGGAGTTAGCTTTCTAGTATCTGTCACCATTTCTTCTCTGATTCAATATCATTGTTCTGTTTTTTTATTTTTATCCATATTCTTCATCAGCTGCCACCTTGTTCTATGAAATTTCCACAACACTACCTGTAAGAACATAAAAGAGGTTGCAATCACAGCAGCCAGATTGAAGTGCGGTTTCTTCAAATGTAAGACTCTGTCTGTACTGCAAAAAGCTCTTATCATTTTTACACCAAGTGGCAAAGAGAACTTCTGGAATGTAGCAATGAGTAACCTCTGAAATAAGTTATAATATCTATTAGTCCTAAACCCTTCAGATTTCTCCAGAATCTTCACTCGCAGATTATCTATGTCATCTACTTATTCTTATGAATCATAAAATTTCCCTGTCTTGTTGCTATTTTTAGGCAAAGGAGAGGCAGACAGAGATACTCGGCTACCTGCTGTACATTGCTCAGGTTGTGGCTGAGCAGGAAGGACTTGGAGATGGCTTTAGAGTTGTTATCAATAATGGTCATCAGGGATGTATGTGCTGTTTTCATCCTTCTTTCGTTCAGATCTGATGGCCATTTTGGCATTTCTTTGTTCCATTTGTGTCTCTCCTTTCTATTTTTTAGGCCAATCCGAGTATCATCTTAATGTTCATCTTCTCGGGGGACGACAGATGAACTGGCCCCCAGGCTAAGAATCTTGCTGGCGTGTCCAACGTGCATAGCGGAGCACATCCCTGCGTCTTTCAAATAAACTTGGAAGAATATAAATCTTGCTGTTATTGTCTAGATATTTATAGGCTGTCTTGGATGTAAACTTCATGGTACTTGCCTCCCTGAACAATGACAAATGAATAACATGTATTTCCCCTTTCTGGTAATGAACCGATGTCTGGTTAATGTTTACATGTGCTGTCTGAAATAGTTAGATGATCTGCTTCTGCAAAACAAATATATCATTATTTTTCACTTCGTCTTTTGATTTTACACCAATAAACCAACCAGAAATCTTCCAACAAGTGACCTGCCATAAATTTGAAATTGATTCAAATACCAATTTCTTCACAGATAACACAACTGCAAAGAAAATAATGGTTGTACCCACGAGTCAATGTGACCCTAACCATGCATCAAGTAACCAAGCCTTGAAGCTTCTTCAGAAACCTCTTCTGCTATAGCAATTTAGAAGCCATTGCTCTTCTATATAAACACCATTGCCTACGGAAAGTTTTCAGCGCTTGGATCTCAGTACTTCGAGCTTTACTGTAAGTCTCAATGGCTTCTCTTGGTATGCATAGACTCAAACCACAGATGTAGAATAATATCTGTCACTGAGCTTAAGTGCTTTAACCTTACGGTGGTTTGACTTAATTGGATTTAAGCAAATGATGCGTAAGTGCTTTAATCAAATGAATGTAGTACATGGTGCATCAAAAGACTTCAGCAAAAATTGTCCATTTCATTACTTTTTATGAGTAAGATCAACAAATAGATTGTCCTATCACCAAACTCCGACTTGCAATTGTCAAACAAAGGACACATTTTACAAGATTCATTAAATAATCACACCAATCCAAGCTTGACTCAAAGCTGCCCATGAAGTATAAACAGATCAATTCACTCAAGCTCAAACCAAAGACTTGAGAACAATGGCTTGCATCAAGCTCTCCATCGCCTTGTCTCTCCTGCTCTCTGGTATTTTTCCTTCGTTAGAAACTCAAGTTTCAATTCTACACGCCATAATTCTCGCTTTTTCTTTATAAAGTTGTTATAATATCATGTATGATGAATTAGTCCCACATCGGATATTGAATAGATAAAACCCAATAGATATAGTGAAAAAGACTCATATCCCATGAACTTGAGCTTTTGGGATGGTTTGGTGTCCGGCTCATTATATAGATCTGCTTTGATACTCTTGCGGCTTCCCAATAAGTGGTATCAGATCTTCAGGTTCGAAGTTGTGTAAACTCTTAAGACCAAAATTACCGCGATGATACGACCGAATTGAGTCACATGTTAGTCTCATGCGAGAGGACGCGGGCGCGAGGCAGACAAGGGTGTAAAGAATTTTTGATTAAAATTGTTAAATTGATGTGGTCAAATCATACCTGAAAGGGAAAATTGTTATAATGTCAGGTATGATGAATTAGTCCCACATTGGATATTGGATAGATAAAGTCCAATAGATATAGTGAAAAAGATTCATATCCCATGAGTTTGAGCTTTTGGGATGATTTGGTTTGTGACTCACTATATGAATCTGGTTTGACACTCTTGCGGCTCCCCAACATGCCATAAAAATAAGAGATAATTACTTATAAGTCCTTGTAATTAACCTTAATTACGTACAACCCCCGGAATTACCCACACCCCCTGATTGTTATTTAATCAAATTTTTTCTAAAAAATTCCGATTTTACCCTCGGTTATTTTACAATTAAACCCCTAAAAACTTATTTTTTATTATTTAACACTCCGAAATTCGGTTTTTTTCAAATAACACTATGAAATTATTCCGATTTACAGAAAAGTCCACGAAATTTTTGCGAGGGTGGCGGCGACACCGGAGGCCAGCGGCGGGAGCGGAGGCTGGAGCCGGCGCTCCGGCACGCCGGCATGTGAGTGTGGCCGTCTGCGCTCGCGTGCCGGGGACAGAGGCCGAGGCCTGCACGCCGGCGCGGACAGCCAAGGCCAAGGCCATCCGCGACGGTTGTTGGCCTTATTTTACAATTCCGATTGTTATTTAATCAAATTTTTTTAAAAAAATTTCGATTTTACCCTCGGTTATTTTACAATTAAACCCCTAAAAACTTTTTTTTATTATTTAACACTCCGAAATTCGGTTTTTTTCAAATAACACTCCGAAATTATTTCCATTTACAGAAAAGTCCACGAAATTTTTGCCAGGGTGGCGGCGACACCGGAGGCCGGCGGTGGGAGCGGAGGTTGGGGCCGGCGCTCCGGCGCACCGGCATGCGAGTGTGGCCGTCTGCACTCGCGTGCCGGGGACAGAGGCCGAGGCCTGCACACCGGCGCGGACGGCCAAGGCCAAGGCCATCCGCGACGGCTGCTGGCGCGCCGACATGCTGGCCTCGGCCTCGGGCTCGGCATGCGTTCGCGCCGGCCTCGACCTCCGTCCTCAGCACGCGGGCCGGCCTCGGCCTCCGTCCTCGGTTGAGGCCGAGGCCGGCCCGCATGCCGGGAAGGAGGCCGAGGAAGTCCGCGCCCGCATGCCGGGGAAGGAGGCCAAGGCCGAGGAAGTCCGCGCCCGCGTGCCAAGCCCGAGGCCGGCCCGTCGGCGCGCTGGCCTCGGCCCCCAACCCCGGGACGCGAGCATGGACGGCCACGCCAGCGTGCCGGCGCGCCGGCCCCAACCTCCGCTTCCGCCACCGGCCTCCGGCGTCGCCGCCCACACGCCGCCACCCTCGCCGCCGTCGCAATAATTTCGGGGACTTTTCTGTAAATCGAAATAATTTTGGGGTGATATTTGCAAAAATCTGAATTTTGGAGGCTTTTCTGTAAGTCGAAATAATTTCAGGGTGTTAAATAATAAAACATAAATTTTTAGGAGTTTAATTGTAAAATAATCGAGGGTAAAATCGGAATTTTTTGAAAAAAAATTGATTAAATAACAATTGGAGGTGTGGGTAAATATTTTCGAAAATGAGGGATACGGGCAATTCCGAAAATTACGGAAATCATACATAATTAAGACTAATTATAAAAACTTATAGATAATTATTCCTAAAAATAAAGTGATGTATTTTCTGCTGTGCTATGAGTTATTTGACATTTGTTTATATTGTGGAGCAAGGAATTGTTTTGTTCAGGGAGATGCAAGGCAGCATGGCAGCCAAGATCTGCTCAGATATCTGCTACAGGGTTGAGTATGTGACCTGTGAATCATCTTGGAGTCAAGAGCCGACTCACGCGCGCAATTGTTGTGATCTTCCCCAAGACTGCGCCCTTCGTCTCTACGGTGGATCTCAAGTTCATTGCTCTTGACACATTTCATTTGTACTAGTTCATCTTACTAAGCATCTAACGCTAGGGAGCAACACATTAACAGGAAAAAATATATGACCGCGACGCCACTTGACGATGCCATGTAATATAACAAATTATTTTAATCGAAAATCCTCAATCGTCTGAAAATTTTTGTGTAATATTATTTTCTTGGTATTCTTAGATTTGTTTCTCACGCCGCATCACAATATTTGATGACGCTACAAATCGACATTTTAAACGTATATTGTATGCTATATTTTCTTTATGGATATTTCCTTATCATGAACGCACCATATAATTTTAGGATTTTATAAGGGCACATTTATAAATTTGACGTTCATAGGAAGACACACGAACGCAAAAAATCCAAAAAACAAGTAATGCCGACAGATTTTTGCCAGCAAACCACCCGCTGGTTCCTAATTCCAAGCAGCTCCAAATCCAGCAACACACCCAGATATTGAATGCAATTCGTCTATAAATTTTCACTACAGAAAGCATTGATTCAATACCGATTTTGTTCTCAAACACATCAAAAACTTCAGTTACAAAGCTCAAATCCAATGGCCTCGCTTTTTCTTCTCCTGTCGGAGGTTCTCCACCCCGAGGACGCGGTCTCGGTCGTCGTCGCTCGTGCTTCGAAGGATAAAGCCGCAGCAAGCAATGCGAAGAAGAGCCCGACCAGGACGAAGAGCATGGATGATGATTTTGATGAGTTGCCGCCGATGAAAGTGTCCCTGGAGCCTATTTGGCCTTAAAGATGTATATTATTGTAATCTTTTTTGGGAATATATGCAGGGGCTTTTTGCAACTAGGAAATACGTTTCATAAATAAAATAACATAGAGGGGTTTATCGCTAAATACGTTGTCCACGTGGCATTTTACAATTGGCCATTCTGACTGTACCGCGTTCCATGCTAAACAGGTGATCTATGCTGACCACGTCTGATTTCCAAGTTGCCTCCTTCTCCCTCCGCCGCTGATCTCCTTTGTCTTCTCTTTGTCCGGCGGGAACGCTGTCGCCGCCGGCACCGCCGCCTTCGAATAACCCTGAAAAGCGAGGATTTAGGCTACAAAATCTGAATGGTTCGCCGTCGACTCGTGCCTGACGCATATTGGAATCCGGGCAAGTGATTGCATCCTTCTGGGATGATTGGCCACATGAGTCCGCTTCTCCATTTGATTGTTTTGCTTTTTTGCATTGAATTTAGCTACAATAATAGGAATTGGGAGGGGATATGATTAAAGGCAGGATCTTGGCTTCTGGATTGGTTTGAAATATTTGACGATCGAAAATTAGGGTTTTGTAGCGCAATAAAGGAGAGTATTCTTAAGCTTATCCTTAGTCTTTTTTTTCTTTGTTTTGAGGATATTGAATGCTTTATATCCCATTCTGAATTGGGAAAATGCAGAAATAACACAGCACTATGTTGTAGTATGGCAATTCTGAGAAAGTTGTCCTTATCATTCTTACGAACGACAAAGAAAAAAAACTCAGGCTGTGCTTGTCTTAACAGCGAAATTTGTATTTTTTTTAATTGAGTGAGGGGCTTTGAAAGGTCGTTGAACTTCAGCATTTAAAGCATTAATTTTGCACTTGTGGATCAATTTTTTGTGGATTCAGATGATCCAAAATGGAAGAATCTCAGCAAATTAACATATAACCTACAATGTTGACAGATAATGTGATATCCTGGGAAGAATGAAACTGCAGAGGAACCTTGAGGTATGGAGGATGGGAATTGTTAATTATGTTGAGGCACTCAAGCTCCAAGAAAGACTTGTTTCTGATGGAAAGGCTGGTAAAATACCAGACACTGTCTTGTCCCTCCAACATCCACCCACATATACACTTGGAAAACGCCGAACAGTTCATAATCTGCTAGTACCTGAAGATGAACTGAAAAGCATGGGCGAGAGTCACTACACTGAGAGAGGAGGCGACATAACATTTCATGGCCCCCGGCAAGCAATTCTATATCCTATTATTTCTCTTGGAGATATTGGATTTGGTGCAAGGGAGAATGTTGAAGGCCTGGAATCATCGATGATTGAGTTAGCTTCCTTATATGGTATAAAAGCTTATCCAGGTAAAGTGGGTGAGACTGGTGTCTGGGTTGGAGATGGAAAGATTGGTGCAATTGGTGTTAGAATATCTACAGGTATCACCTCTCATGGTCTGGCCTTCAATATTGATCCTGATTTGAATTATTTTAAGCACATTGTGCCTTGCGGTATTGCTGATAAAGGGGTTACATCATTGAGGAAGGAAACAGTGATGGATCTTCCTCCAGATGAAGTAATTCATGAACAGCTGGTTTCATGCTTGGCAAAATTCTTTCGATTTAGCGATGTCAAATGGAAATAAAACTAGTAGTCCTAGTTGAAAAGCAAGTAGAATGCATTGCAACTCAGCATCTTATTTCCATGGACATGGGCATAAGTTTCCTTTTCTTCTCTTGTTGTGATGTAATTTGTATTTCTTTGTGATGTATTGTTGGAAGTCAAGTAATAAAATGGAAGAAATTTTTTTTTTCCAATTTCACTTTCTCTGTGTATATAAATGCATTTTTTTTGTTTTATCAAGAGCAGATTCTTGCAAAGAAAGAACTAGTTAAGAACAAGATCTACATTCACGTGTTTCACTGACTATGTAGTGAAAGTAGTTAGACTCTTCTGACATGAAACAGACTCTGTATTACCTTTGAATGCATCTGGAGCTACTCATACAGGTGATATCCCTGCTTGCATTGGCGGTCTATGTATCTTAGAAAAATAAAGAGGATATAATATCTTTGTTTAAATCTATCTTCCAAGAAGACCAAACAAAGACAAATTGTGAGGTATTCATTTCTTCCTTGGATGCTCTTCTTAGTTGTTACTCTTTTTAAGAAAGATGATAGAGATCTGTAATTGATTTTTTTAAAAGCATCATTTTGACATATTAAGATTGGAACAATCCCATTTACTGTAAATCACTGCAACTTGGTAGTAGAAGCCATGTCAAGTACCATTTCACATTCCTGTTCAAAGATGTAGGTTGGTAGTGGGCACTTCTGCATTCATATCCTTGGAATCCAAGAGCCTCAGAAAATGTCAAAACTTGTATTCAGGATGATAGATGAATAATTAAAGTTCCACTGAACATGCTCAAAAGTTAGAAACAAAGAGGACTTGCTTACAGAAACTGCAGCTCCTACAGTTTCATTGAACTCTGAATCTGGAAGCTTATATGTGGGATTCTACTAGCTTGTTGATTTATTGGATCTAGAGCCAACGTAATTAAAGAATCAAAGGCATGGTACTAGTTTTCTGATGTTCTCTGGAATTTAGTCCTGATGCACCCTGGAAAGGTTGTCTTGCCCAGCTAAGCTAAGGTAAGTAACCACATCTTAACCTAGAGACTAGAGCCAATAGTGATATAAAAAGACTCTTAATGACGATTGTGTGCTACTGTTTGACATCAGGTGCCTTGTCATGACTCTGTAAACAAATATGAAAGGGACTGTGTGATGGCTGATTAGGATGGCCTGAGAAATGAATAGTCAAATTAGCATCACATGATCAATCACTGCCTATCTATTTTTATAAAAGGTACCTATACTTTCTGTCTTGTTTGTGTAGTTAAGCATTTTCAAAATGTGAACATCAGTTCTGTGAATACTGGATTTTCAAATAGTAAAATTAGTTTTCTGTAAAGTTTCATTGTAGGTGGTCCTGCAATGAAGTTGTAGTTCAAAGAGTTTGAAATATGTGGCCTGTTGATAATTGCCTCCTTTATTTGGTTTCTTGATTGTCATTTATTTGTCTTATGTTTGCTATGATCAAGGTTCAGGTCTACATAGGTCATGACGCTTACAGTGGAATGAAGCATGTGCATTAAGGTAAGAACATTTTCAAATCTTTGTCTAACCTCGTGGCTGATCCATGTGGGGCTTCATTGTATATTTCTTTTAGCACTTTGTGCTTCAGAGTATGTGTCATGTGATTTAGTTTGAACAGTTGCTCTCTTTTTCCCTTGAGTTGATATGGTTCTCTGGTTCATTTTTATATGTGCTAAAACATTCAGACCACAAGCTTGTCCTTGCAAGTAATGCAAAAGAGTCTTATATAACTGACTTCAACAATCTTATTCAGCATATTTGCTTCTTTGCACCAAGCTAATATGAAGACCGTGTCAAAAGCTTTGGTTTTCCTTTCAGCTTTGCTTCTTCTACACTTCCTTGTGTACCATGCATCAGCTCTCTCCTTTGATAAGATGTCTGTAAGCGAGAGAGTTCAGCCGAGAAGGCTCTTGCGGCTGTCAACTTCAAACTGGACGAATCTTCAAGATTCCAAAGCAGTGGCGAAGCAGACAGGGAAAGCGGCCGGGGAAAGCTTGAGGAAGGTGCCTCCGAGCAATTCCAATCCGACACAAAACTAGCAGCAGAGAGATTAAAGGAGGAGATTAGCGTGTGCGTGTTTTTTTGGGTAGTCTGTAACCAATTTTGAAGAATATGTGGTGATATTTTTCATCTAGTTGTAGCTTGAACTTATTTTCCTTTATTTTATAATCAGGATCAAGGTTTTAAGTTTCAGTTTTAGTTTTAATTTCGGCATCCAACAAAACCGATATGTTTCGACCATTTCAATTATTTCGGTTTCAGCTAAAAGATTTTTTTAATTATTAATTACGTGTTGATCAGAGTTTGATTATATTTTGATGTACTTTAACTACAAATTAAAAATACGATAATTTTTTTTAAAAAATTTCAAAAAATTTTAAAAAAGTATAAAAAAAGATAATTAATTTTACCATAAAAAAGATATTATTTTAATTAATTTAAATAAATTAATTTTGATAGTTAATTGTTGATATAATCCAAATTCTCGTGCTGGGATTATGATAAGGTCCTATTTTAATTAGTTAAAATTCTCGTACTGGGATTATGATGAAATCCTACTCCAATTACCTTATTATTCTTAGTTTGATAAAACATCACCAATGATTTTGTTTTTTATTTTTTTTTCAGTGAAGCAATTATGCATGTGCACTAAAAACTCAAGCATGTAAACAGTCCACTACTCGCTCGCCAGAGGCCAGCGAGGACGTGGGTGTAGGTGCACGGTTGCGAGGCTGGAGCGAGGGTGAGGGCTCGACTGCAGGCGTGAGCTCGCAGATGCAGGAACAGGACTGATACAAGTAAAATCAAAATCAAATCGACTGAAGCGTTTTGCTCATAATCAAAACTAAAACTTTTCATTAATGACCCAAAACCAAAATAGTTTGATTTTGACCGAAACTTTAAACCCTGATCAGGATACAATAAAATATAAGGAGAATTGTAGCATTAAACAGGAAAACTTCAATTTTAAGTTTGCAGCTGGTTTCAATTGGACATCTGAATTTAAGTTGTTTACTCATTAAATTCTGATTACGCTTATTCTATTTTTGTGACCGGCTACAGCCGAAAATTGCATAAAAAACTGAACCAACAGATTTATCTGAAAAAAAAGGATTATATACCCGCTACAATTCAACCAAAAAACTGCTTTATGCTCGGATGTTGCGTCTAAAATGCGGGCAGAATTCAACCTAGCACAATTTTAATAAATTCCAAAACCATGTACAATCCATATAAAGCAGACAATAAACCAATAACTTGCAGAACTTATAAAAAAATAAAATAAATGATCATTATGGGAACCCACAGAAAAAAAAGAAAAAAAAAACCAAAGAATTGAGCTCAAAGCGATCCCACAGCTGCTGCATATTTGACAACTGCAATATCAATTCTTCAAATCCTGCTCCAAACAGCCCAAGCTCAAAACCAAATTACAAACAGTAGACCTAGGCCTAACCCATGCCCAATTAAGTCAATCAGAAAATTCAGTGAAGCACAGTAAATAAGACCAAGTGTACATACCCAAAAAAGTACAATCTACACTTGTTTACATGAGAGGAGGATGTCAATACGCTCTCACAAGTCACAAGACTACCATACAACAATCACAATTACAAGTACATTATACCTGGGTTAATTGAAGTTATAGGTTGAATTTACACTAACCCTTACTCTACAACATGGGTTGTGCTGGGGACTCCCATCAGGCTACATAGTCCTGCATATAATGACTCATTGCCGAGGAACTAATGGAGCTGCTTGCGGCTGACCATAGAAGCCCATTCCAGAAGCCTGGTAATACCCTGTTGTAGCTGGCTGCTGCTGTTGTTGCGTCTGTTGTTGCTGTTTTGATGGCTGTGGGGGTTGTGGCACTCCAGGTGTTGCTAGGCCCATCAATGGATGAGCAGACAATGGTGGAGGAGGTGGTACAACATTGCTTCCAAAGCCGAAAGGTGGCAGCCCAACCATTACCCCAGCAGTTGGTGTAAACTGCTGCATGGATGGCAATCGTGGTGGAGGGAGCGGAGGCGGTGGTGGGGCAAATTGTGGCGATAGCTGCAGACTTGCCGAGGATGGAGGTAGCCCAACAGGAATGGGAGCCATTTGCTGTTGTTGGTTCTGTCCAACATAAGCATTAGCCATGTCCGTTCCAGACACGGGTTTCTCCAGTTTCGGTCTTTTCTCCATTGGCAACAGAGGTGGATTAGCAGTGAAGCTAGCAGGATTGAGGGCAGCACCCATAGATGCAGCTTCTTCAGCAACCAGAGATGATAGAACAGAGGTAAGCATCTGAGCAGAGGAAGTTGAAGCAGCAAGCTTTGCTGCAACAGCTGCTGCAGCTCTCTTGTTTTCTTCTTCAGCAGTCGTCAAGGAGCTTGCCATACAAGTCACAGGCTGTGGTGGTTGGGGTGGAGTACTGGATGGTGGAACAGGTAGACTGGACTCTGCAACAGGTGTCAGTTCTGATGAGTGGCTTGTGATTGGCTGGATAATGCTGGGGCCAGAGCGGGAGACCGAGATAAGTCTCTGCTTCAAGGTGGTAGCATGTTCTGTCCCCACCCTAGCAGCCTGCAATAAAGTATGACAATTTGATGATTGAGAATGCTAGTGTAGTCCAGCTTATTATAAAATATGAAGCATCAATTATATATCCGTAGTACATAATCTTCAAAATACAGATAAGTTAGCCCTCCATCATTGAAAGTATTCTCAAGCTCGTCTAACTGCTGCCAAGTTGATGTATTTCAAGGAAGACAACAAAGATTAGGAAAAACTAACTGTTCTTTCTTGCTGGTGGTTTTCAGTTTCTCTATTGTTGTAGTGGTTCAGGCTTGATTGCAGCATCATGAAGAACATTGGAATCATGAAAATTTAGTTTTACTAAATGCAATGTGATGCAGCGGGAGAGGAGGGGAATGAAGGATAGGAAGAAGATCATTATCTTCTCATTACGATAGATCCACTTGATGCAGCGGAAGAGAACACGAGGGATAGGGAGAAGATCACCGTCTTCTCACTATAATAAATTCTTAAATCCACAAAAAAAATAGAAAAAGAACAAATCCAAAAATAAGATAATATTATTGATAGAAAAACCTTTTTTCTGTTACAATTTTAAATTATATATATAGTTCTCTAAAAAACTCAAAGTCCTATTTGATATTAACTAAAAATAGAACTTAAATTCTACTAAGAATTCTATTTAACATATCTTAAATAAAAACATCTAAATTATATTCTTTATTGGGCTAAAATTGTTATTAATACGGACTCCTAAATGAACTCTAATTTTAACCAATACAGATACCGAATTAGCCAAAATAGTAAATAAAAAAATTATAAAAATTGATCTCAACTTTCCAAGGAATGATTATTTGTTGCATTTGGATAAATATCTTAGAAGATTTGACCTTTAGATTGTACCTGTACCAATTCTGGCAGAGCATAATTAAAGTTAAAATTCAACTTAGACTGGATCTCTAATCTTACTGTAAAAAGAATATAGTTATCCTACATCAAACCCCTCCACTTGTAAAAGACTTATCCTTGAGTTAAAATTTGAACTCTTTATTATTGTAGTTATATTCTCCTCAAATACTTTCCATTATAGAACTTTGATGATATAAATCAATAAAATTTTTTCGAGTAACGTCTTTAGTACTTTGATATTCTATTTCCATTCAGTACAACCACTTGAATTTTTATAGGATTCTCTTTAACCTTATTTAATATAAAATTTCTGTGCACACAAACTTATGATTTGTTATCATGAAATAAAAATAATCTTTACTAGTTTGCTGACAATTACTAAAATAATTTGAAAATATCATTGTAAATTTTAAATTTTGCATAGTAATAATTCTTGTAGAAATTTCCTCCATTTGTTCAAGAGAATCGACTTTTTATTAATTCAAAAAATAATCTTGAATAGCATAGTCAATACTTTCACAAGTAGCAAACTCTTTCTTATATCTTTCAAGATTGTCAACTAATTCATATGAATTCTTATTAATAGTCTTTTGAAAATTTTTTATAACATCTAAACGCACTTTTGTATGATCTTTTAACTCATCAAAGAAAAAATTTTTGTAACCCTCGGTAAGTTTTTCATTAGTATATTTGTCCTTCACACGATCCACAATCTTTTCATCGACTTGAGGAAAGTTACTAAAATGGAAAATTAATACTTCATGGTTATCTCTATCGATTTCAATTCCGAAAGTTCTTGGATAAAAAATGTCTTATTTGATTTTGATCCCCTTTTAAGAACTTCATATGAGCATTTTTGACCACAAGTGAATTTTGGCTTATCTTCATGTATTCTTTAGATTTAAATTTACTCCCACCAAGACGAGGCATAACCATCAAACTTGTATTTAACAATTTTCACATTTTTCTCTTTAGAAATTTCCATAAGCTTAAAGAATTTCTCAATTTTATTCATCCAAATAAACAAATCTTCATAACTATGAAAATATGGAATATTCGTCTTACCAAGTTTCTGATTTTCTTGAGTAATTTTGTATGTTGATCTCGAAGATATCGAATCGCGAGCCTTTTTTACGATTAATTGATGAATTTGCTTCTTAATTTCAATCTATTTTAAATCTTCATACTTCCTGACGACAGAAATAAGAAAACTTTGTTTGATTAAATTTTAAATTTGATAATCTTCTAAATCACCATTCATGAAGTTGTCTCCAACTACAGTTAATGGAGTTGAGTTCATGAACAAGTCATTTTAACACCACTTGATACAGCAAGAGAGGACACGAGGGATAGGAAGCAGATCACCGTTTTCTTACCACGATAAATTCTTAAATCTACAAGAAAGAAAATGAGTAAATCCAAAACAAGATAATATTATTGATAGAAAAATAATTTTTTTTACAACATTGGGCTGCATATATAGCCCTCTAAAAAACTTAAAATCCTGCTTGATGTAAACTCAAAATAAGACTTAAATTCTATTAAAGATTCTACTATAAAAAGATCTAAATCTTATTTTTTATTGGACTAGGATTATTATTGACACAAACTCTTAAATGAACTCCAATTTTGACCAATACAAATATTGAATTAGTCAAAATAATAAATAAAAAAATTATGCAAATTAATCTCAGTTTTTCAAAAGATGGTTATTTGCTGAATTTGGATAAAAATCTTAAAAGATATGACATTCGAACTGTAACTATACCAATTCTGACGGATCATAATTGAAGTTGGAATTCAATTTAAACTGAATATCTAATTTTACTGTAAAAAAAATGTAATTGTCCTACATCACAAAGCATCTAATAGCTCTTATGTTGTAGTAGTAATGTTTAACATCCCTAAAAATAAGTTTAGAAAATGAATCAAGCCTACATGAAATCATCCTCACACCAAAATATTATTGATGTGACGGAACCTCAAGTAACATAAGAACAAAGGTTTTAAATTCTAGTTTGGGAAGCAAGGTTTGGCTATTGTCATAAACAACCACATACCGCTATAAAGCCTATGGTTGGTTATCATTCATAAGCATGGATAAGCTAGGCTTATTGCAAAATTCATAAATTTTGATCCACAGACTATCAAAAATGGAATTAATTGAGAGGTACATAAGAACAAAACTGCATTAAAGTAATCATGCAACATGAGTTCATCTGACAAATATCAAAACCTCAATATGAATATCATTCTAAAACAACAAACAAGTTAAATAAACCATACCCAACACAGAGAAAAGGAAGCATTCACACTAGTATTTCTTCAACGAATGCCACTACCAAGTTCATCCAACATCCGAAGCATTTGCACTTATATGTATTTCAGTTGTGAGCAGCTAAAGCTACTTGAAGTCAATCATTATCCCATAAGCTCATGTAATCAAACTCTTCTATTTCATTACCCACCTTAACGAAGGAATTAAAGAAATATGGTTGTGATTCTTACTTGTAACTGAGTGCGGATGAGCTCCATCTTTGATTTCTATATACAATTCAAAAGACTGGTAAATATACATGAAATTATAAAAGAGATTTACTCGTAGATTCCGAAACTTAAAAAATCATGTTATTGCAGTAAGCAAAAAACCTGTTCCTGAAGGGCTTCTTTCAACTGCTGAATCAGGGCTGCTCTTGTTGCTTCAACATTTCCAAGTTGCTCAACAGATTGCTTCAAATTAGTTTCCTGCTCTTGAATCTCATTCAATAGATGTGATTTGTTTGGACTGCCTGATGAAATGCAGCATCATTAGACAAAGGTTTCATTTACAAAATCAGGAAATTTCTTTATAACAGTCGAGTTCAAGTTCAACAGGGTGGCCAAATTTTTGGGTACTTACTTCCTATTAGAGGTGGTCAATCTTGTACTTGACATTTTTGTTTAATAGAATTATGCATTACCAAAAAAGTTCAACAAAGTAATGCAATATACTAACTTAAAAAGCCTAAGTAGCAGAGAGGTTTTGGAATGAGTTATAAGTAATATTATAAATTCACTCTCAGAGTTATTTAGAACCAAATTTTTTAATATGATGTCAGCGAGGTGCATGTTCAGGTAAGGCCTCATGAACAACTGCAAACATAAGATGCAGCTTTTTTCTAAATTTTTTAGTGCCAAATTAAAAGGTTGACATCAGCCATTTTCTCTCATAGTTGTCTATACTTTTGTGTTAGAAGAACACAATAGCATCAAGCTGATTCAGAGCACTAGTGCAAGCCTTGGGAGATTCATTCAGTTTACTCATATCTAGGAATCAGTTCCGTATATCCTAGATGAAAAGGAGTCTAGATGAAAGAGTGTTGTGGTGAAGAGGTGTCTTGTTTGTAAAGAGGTGTCTTGGTGAATAGGAAACTTGTTAGTAAAGGTGTATGACAGATTATCTGTGATTCAACATTTCCCCTTTTTTTCCTTCAACTAGCCATTCCACAAATCTAAGAGAGGGAAGGTCAACTCAAGAGCAAGAAGGCATTTTTCTCTCCACTTGCACAATTTTAATTGCCAAAATCAATTTAGTTTTTTTTTTTTTTTTTTTTGAGAATAGCCAAATGAATTTAGTTGCAGCCATATCAGTAGTATTAGTCAAAAAAATACAAACAAGAATATAATGACCTAAGCCTGAGCCACGGTAAACACATTCCCAAGCTTCGCCTTTGGAAGTATAACCCAAACACGCAAGCCCTCCATTACAACAAATACTCTTTTTGATAGAGTAAATGATAGAAACCAGAACAAGCCCTTTCTTTTTTACTTCAAATTGTGGTTCAAGCAAAATATTCTTACCTTGAGCACATGCATCATCAACATCCTTCTCCATCTTTCCTATATGACTAATAGCTGACTTGCATTTGTTCAAGGCAGTGTCTTCACTGAAATGTTCATCCAGTATAGATTGGTATGCAGTAACTATCTTTTCAGGCATTCCTCCAACAGCTAATTTCTGAAATAGGAAGTATTGACAGGAAAAGACAGCAAGTATATAACTGTAATAATCCACAGGAAGAAAGAGGTAATTTTCTAATCAATAGTAAATAGCTTAGAAGATGAACATCAACTACTCACTATTCTTACGGAATGAGCATCTTTTTTCACAATTTTAATAGGATGTGAACTTGTCCCATTGCTTTCCGACAAAGAAGGAGGTGCATCTTTACCAAGAATATCATCTTTAAGGCCTCGTCCACGTGATCCAAAGACTTTCCTCTCATCCCAAATGTCTACCTGTATAGATTAAGCATGACATATCAGAGCATAAATCTGATGTCATTCTGAAATTAACGAACTATATTACAAATATGGTAACTCTAGAAGAATCTCCAGGAAATAGAAACAAAAAGCAAGAACAAGGCCATAACAAGCACAGTAAAAAAAAAATTCTACAATTTCAGGTAAAAACTAATTTACCCTACAACCTGATCTGCCTTTTCCTTCTATTCTTTTCATGATTCGTATATGTGAGGGTACCAGAGCATGATAACCAACCAAGGATACTTCTCCATCTGGTTGACAACCTGCCTACTTCTTTTCATTTTATTTTTTATTTCTGCAGCAGGTTCCACAAAGAGATCCTAACTTATTGACAGTATCAATTCACAGAGAAACATAGAGTTGCATCTAGCTACACCATCATAATTGTCACTCCACTCCTCACAAACAACACAGGATATTAGCAGAACTCAGTTACATATATCTATGACTACATGATCAATGACATCATAAAAAATATATCTGTTATGAGCCTACCCCATAGAATCTCCTGTCAATGGTCAAAACTCTAAACATGCATGCTTTTCAGCGCTTAACGATCAATAATAGTTGCAAACCCCATAAAAACATGAAAATTGAACACTCTTGATATGTCAGATTATGTGAAGAGACCTCAACATCTTGAATCAGACAAGCATCACCAATATTAGCACCCAGATTCCTAAAGAAATAGAACTATATGACTAAAAATGAAACCAGCACCATCCATCGATGCAGCAAGGAATCTCTGAGACAGTTACTTGGGTATGGAACTCTATGATGTCTACTTGAGGCTCCGAGGCTCTACATTCATGAAGTAGTTTTTCATTTCTTGAAAGTGTTTGCAAATCTTTGAAAAGCTTCATCACTGCCAATATTCGTTAGTTTTGGAGAAGGGAAAACAAAATACATCACTTGGAATTTATCTAACAACAGAAACAGTTTGGAACTGCATTTTCTTTCACTTGACTAACTTTGTTAATCTGCAGGACTTAGCACATGAATCTCTTCATAAGCAGGAAGAACAGTGTCTTAATTCCAGAAAGTGCAATTAATACTGCTATCTATACATAGGCACATTACCCAGCCAATTTAGACACATGTTTACCCAAAGGTCTTGTAGATTAAATAGATGGACATTCATGATCCATGAAAAGAAATATCAGGAAAAGATTAAAACTACAGAGATGCAGATCCATTGTTTGACAAATCACCCTTGAATAACTATCATCACACTTAGATCTAAAAAACAAAGGAATTTAAATTCAGATGAACAACAGAGTACTAACTATTGATTATAGATAGATAAAGCATCAACTAGTAAAGGGTTTAGCACATTGACTCTTAAACACCCAGAACACAGAACTATAGTATTAGAGCATGAAAGCTTCATAGGAGAAGTTTTGCTAGGATTGAGATTGGAAAGTATAAGATTATGAGATACTAAGATTCCTTTGGTTATGAAAGATGAGCCAAATCATAGTGTAAACCCAAAAAAGATCAGAAAAAAAACCCTGGCTATATCATCCAGGTAAAACATAACATGAGTCAAAACTTCATTCACAAAAGCGCTTATTAATTTTTGCTAAAAAAAAAGCGCTTATTAATTCTCAAATTTGTTGTTAGCACTGTTAAATCAAGATAAAGATATAGAACTGTTATGTAAACCTCACAATAATTTAAATGAACCACCAAAAACAAGGAAGGAGCTATATAGCTCCTGAGAAAAGCACGGTTAGTTGAAACAGGAGATAAACATAACAGATAATTCATGCCATTATCCACGTGAAATTATTTTAGGTCATGGGTAATAACCATAATTTTCTAAAGCAGGGAGGAGGATGAAAGCTTAAGCTCTTGATGGAACAATTTAAGCAAGATAAGATGAGCAATAATGACTAGTTTGAAACATATGAATGTCAGTTCAAATAAAAAGTGCAATCTGACCAGTTATTCCGATTGAGGGCAATCAGTTCAATTCTTTTCTTTCTATTTACTTTCTCATTCATGGCCAATTTGACCAAGGAAATGCAACCGTATACAAATCACTGTCCCAAATGGCATCAATAACAATAACAGATCTGGATCAAAAGGCCTTCTATTGTGATCAAATCCCAGGATTTGATGAAATATATATCCAGAAAATATTTCATGTGCTTCAGATGACAAAGGACAATTCAAAAGGCATGTGATACACCATGTAAAATGTGAGGCATTCTAACAGAACCTTCTGTCTTATGCATCACACACAAAGTCAATTTAGTTATTAGAACAATAGCAAGAATTCTGAGGAGAAAAAGGAAGTGAAGAAAAGCTTACCAGCCTAATTATCACATTTTTTCCATGGTCATCACCATTTTCATAAACACTTTTCAGAGCTCTAGGGAGAACTTTCCAAAATTCATTTACATACTCACTTCCCTTTCTTCTGCTATTCTGCAGGATATCATTTGCCAGATAGAGAAAAGGCACTCTTTTTTCTTTAAGTGAGCCATTGAACAACTTCTCCCATGTTTCAACAACCTGTTTGGCTTTCTTCCGATGAAAAATACACCAATGTGACAATGCTAGGTGGGAATCAAGGAGGACAAGGGAAATATGAAACTAACCAAAACAAAAGCAACTAGTGAATAAGTTACAACTTCTACATCAAACACTATCATGTATACAACAGGAGTGACAGAGTAAATACTAAAAGAAAAATGATAACAAAGTTAAATGAAGATCCTGAGTATAGAAATGGTTAAATGAAGATCACCACAACACATAAAAATATACATTATAACAAAAAATACAGTTATAACAATTGAATGTTGAAATACTAGTTAAAGCAATACCTGAAAACAGAATTCTCCCAAGGCTATGGATGCACATAAAAACATCTACTTTATCAGCTGTAACACATATGATAAGGCATCAAACAATTTTGCACAAGGATACTTTCAATACTTTGCTGTGAATTGTTGACCTTAGACAGCTTCTCTTCTAAAATTTGGCTGTTAAATGCATTACTCATCCTGTTTTCCCCCATGAAGTGCTATCACATGAGTTTATCCTGTTTAATGGAAATGGTAATAAGTTAGTAAATTTTAGTGGTAGAATGTTAAGATTAAAAGGTACAGAAATTTGCATAACCAAAAAGTCAAGGGGAACAAAAAAGCTTACAACCTAAAAATACAATATGCTGGTTAAAATTACCTTCAAATGAAAACATTAATATTACAGAAAATGACATGTCAATAAACATAATGTGAAAAACATGAACAAAATCATACATTTTTACACACCAACGAGCTAAAATAGCATGAGTGACTAATGATTAGCATCTTTGAAATAACAACATAGGAAAATGGACCAGTACAATAATTGAAACCTGAGAAAAACAAAATGGCAAAGGTAATGATTCTTCCAAAAATAAATTACAAACATTAGTAGTAAGTGCAAAATAGAAGAGGTGATGTAAGGATAGCACTAGCATGATCATTAGCAAAGCAAAATGTGGAAGTTACTGGCAAGATATAAAAGCACAAGTGAATGAAATACTAAAACAAAGACAAAGAAAACTGCAATATCAATATCACAAATATTGCCTTTACATGAACATTGGTAAGCCAAAATTCTTTTTTTTAATCAGACTTTATACCATGGAATCAACACAAAGAGAGTGCACCTGCACCTACACAACAGCCCACAAGCATGACCCACTTACCAAGGGATCAAACCCTAAAGAAACTCAGTCAAACCCATCATGAATTTGAAACCACCAACATCCCCAGCTCGAAAGATTTACCTTAATTACAAAGAACTATCTTCTTTTAAAGCCTTTTACAATAAACCCTCCATTCCAAATTAATTTATCTCCCACCTTTGATTAGCCACGGTACAATATTCATGGAATGAACTCTTGATGTGATTCTTGAAAAAAAGTTTTTGGCCTGAAATTTAGAATTTTTTGTTTGTCTTAATACACAGAATTCATAGTGGTTGGTTCAGCTCCTTTTCTAGTAAATATTTGTTGGAACCAGAAAGATTAAGTTGAAAATCTAGATTGATCATATTGAGCAAGTCCAACACTCCCCTACAAATGTCTACAGTCAGCATATGAATCTCCACAAAATTAAAACGAAAAGAAATAAATGAATGCCTTCCACTTAAATAAAGAATATATATTGGTCATCTGGATTTGTTTGGTTATAGCAATCTAACATAAGTTGGAGTTGGTCATGACAATAAGTGGGATGTGACATAGTTTGAAAATGAGGGTAAATATTGGGCATCTGTAATCAAGAGAGTCTAATAAAAGTATTTGAAAACATATTCTTAAAGGTGCCTTCTTGTTACTCATCGCGTTTGTTTATATACAAACATAAATTGTGCAGAGCATACACAAATTTAGCACATTACAATTTCCATACATAGAAAAGCTTCTTAATCCATCCCCAGAGAAAAATGTCAAGAAATCTCCCAAAAGCCGTTTACTCATCAGAAAACCCTAAAGATGATCTAAACCCCTCAAAACCAGAGATCGAGTCACAAAATTAATGGTTGTCGCACGGACCACAGCCAGCCACCTTCCAATTCAAGTTCAAAATCACTAATCAGTATCATGAATTTTTCCTTTGCTGCAACACTTGAAGGAAAGAAGAAAGACAATCGAATAAACAGTTGACGTCGAGAATGGAACCTCATGCAAGGATGCACATGCTGTTGCTGTAAAAAGAATTGTCTATTTATTGTCTGCAAACATGCAGAATAATAGAAAGTCAAATGTATAGCTCAACTAGTTCTCATTGAGACATGAAAAACCACCATTTCTACAAGCGCCAAGTTTTGCGTCCGTTACTATGATACTTTCTGTTTCTATATATTTTGGTAATCAAGCAAAATAGCGGCATAAAATTCTGCATTCACCACAAGTAAAGAATAGATTGGCCATGAGTGAAGTTTCAAATGCCCATAATGCATTTCAAATTCTCTATTCCTCACAAAAATTAACTAATGTTCATGGCAAAAAGTATACTGGATTGACTCAAACTATTATTTGTAAGATTTTCAATTGCTTTTGACAACAAAAATCGCTACAACAAGGACTCAAGGTTAATATCACCAGGCAACTCATCTACATTTAGCTCTCTTAACAAGTTTTGCTCTCGAAGTTCCCATTACTTGATGAAGCCCATATACAACTACTATTTTGACAAGTAGCATAACAATATCTTTCTCTAGCTCTAGGTTAGGTTTGTAAATCATGCCTTTCTAAGAAAACAAAATCAAACAAGAACCCCACCCAATCTCTTTTTCAACTAATTATATATATAGTTGGTTAGTGCAGAACACATTGATTCTCACATCAGTAACGCAAACTTTTTCTTAACTATGAGCAGCAAGAGGACATGTGAAACAATAAACACGAATCAAAACCTTGATTTTGGACATCCAAGTAAGCTGGCCGAGCAATTTCACCCATTGCACAAACAAGGCTAAGACAACCATAATCCACACATCCCTCAGGCTGCGAGTGGAACTTAAATACATAAATTCATCAACATCCGCAAATAGATACAAGATTCGGACAACACTGAGTGGAAAATCAGGAATCATCAACAACAAGCAGGCATAAGGATAAAGAGAGAGAGAGTGTGTGTGTGTGGTTACCGGAGAGAGGGGAAGGTGCTGCCTTTGGGCGCGATTCAGCGTCCGCGCCCGCGAGAACCTCCCCGGAGAGGGAGGACTTCGCCCTTGCAGGCGAGGCGGAGGGCGGGGGCAGCGAGTGGAGGACGGAGAAGAGGGCACGCCGTTGGGCAAGGGTGCAGAAAAAGGGTCCCCCTTTTTTCACTTCCTTGTCTCTTGCTTCCATTTCCCTAGAATCTAAAGTTTATGGGCCTTGGGCCTAAGTGGGCTTTTCCTTGGGCTTGGGCCAGGGCTAGGGCTCCATCTCTTTTTGGGCTTCTCTCTCTTTTTTTCTTTTTTGTATTTATAATTTTTTTGGGGGGAGATTGTTCTATGATTTGATAATTTTATCCAAGTTTGTCATCCTTTATTTCCAATTCAGTGTAAAATAAATTTTAATTATTGATGAGCCTATTTTGCACTTTTCTTATTGTTTTTAAGAATATTTTACATGTAAACCCCTAAAAAATTTAAAATAGCATACAAATATTTATAATCAAATTTCCAAAATAACACACTTCTTATTAAAAAAATGGAAACATCAAATAAAATATATGGTTTATTTTTTCCCCGAAAACTTTATTTTATGTATAAATCAATTCCTTACAAATTAGCGTGTCAACAACCCCAAATTTTTCAATTTTGTCATTAAAAAAATATTTTTTTTATTTATACTCATGGAAAAAATCTTGCATTCCTACCATCCAATATGTTTTTTATTTACCTATGAAACCCATTCATTAATAATGAGAAAAATAGATTAATGATCTGAGAAAAGAGAAAAAAAATATTGTGATTATATCAATTGTGGTTTTGTTTAGTCCCTACAAATATGGTCATGTTTAATCTTCAAAGAAAATACAGGGATGCATTACCTATGAATATGTTCATTTTTGTTAATACATTTGCATAGGAGAGTTTTTGAACTTTAGCGAATAAAATAATTTTAGAGTTTTTAGCAATGAAGGATCTACATTATCGTAAATTAAAAGTTACAAATAACTACCTCTTAATCAAGATTATTTATTTATTTATTTATTTATTTATTATCATTTATTTTAATATATATAATTATTATATCTCTAAATATTTGAAGGAGAGTGTAAAAATATTTATTTCTTATTTTTTTCTCCATCGTTTTCTTGAGTTAGAAAAATTTTAAATATCAATAATAATAAAATATGTAATTTTTTATAAATTTATAATAACAGGTGGCTTTTTACTAAAATGTCTAATTTTTAGGAAATACTAATTAAAAAAATCTCGAAATTCTCGAGAGAAATTTATGAAAATGTTGATTTTTGAGAATCCATGCGTTAATTATAAAATTTTTCACTCTCAAAAATTTTAGGTTTTTGTATGAAAATTATCTTAGTAAAATGGTAGAAGAGAAAGGGCTTCGTTGTTTATAGTTTATACGACACTGTTAGTTTTTAAATTATTTTTAAAGTTGTTTAAAAAATAAAAGAGATAATTACTTATAAGTCCATGCAATTAGTCTTAATTATGGACAACACCGTAATTTCCGGAATTACCCACACCTCTTCATTTTTGAAAATATTTACCCACACCCCTTGATTGTTATTTAATCAAATTTTTTTCAAAAAATTTCGATTTTACCCTCGGTTATTTTACAATTAAACCCCTAAAAACTTATTTTTTATTATTTAACACCCCAAAATGCGGTTTTTTCCAAATAACACCCTGAAATTATTCTGATTTACAGAAAAAGTCCCCAAAATTCGGATTTTTGCAAATACCACCCCCAAAATTATTCTGATTTACAGAAAAGTCTTCAAAATTATTGCGGCGGCGACGAGGGTGGCGGCGGGCGGGTGGTGACGCTGGAGGCCGGCCCGCGTGCCGAGGATGGAGGCCGAGGTCGGCGCGCCGGCACGCGGGAGCGGACGGCCAATGCCGAGGCAGTCCTCACTCGCGTGCCGAGCCCGAGACCGAGGGCCGTCTGCCAGTGCACCGGTAGCAGGCCGTTCGCGCCCGCGTGTCGACCTCAGCCTTCGTCCTGAGCACGCAGGCACAGACGGCCACAACTGCGTGCCGGCACGCCGGCCCCAGCCTCCGCTCCTGCTGCCGACCTTTGGCGTTGTCGTCCGCACGCCGCCACCCTTGCCGCCGTCGCAATAATTTCGGGGACTTTTTTGTAAATCGGAATAATTTTGGGTGGTATTTACAAAAATCTGAATTTCGGGGACTTTTCTATAAATTAGAATAATTTCGAGGTGTTATTTAAAAAAAACCGAATTTCGGAGTGTTAAATAATAAAAAATAAGTTTTTAGGGGTTTAATTGTAAAATAACCGATGGTAAACTCAGAATTTTTTGAAAAAAATTGATTAAATAATAATCAGGTGTGTGGGTAAATATTTTCGAAAACGAGAGAGTATGGGTAATTCTAGAAATTACGGGGTTATACATAATTAAAATTAATTACAAATACTTATAGCTAATTATCCTAAAATAAAATTAGTTGAGAAAGTGCCCTTTTTAAATATATAAAAAAATTGATTGCGTATTTAAAAAGAAAATAAAATCATTAGAAGAGACTCGGAGGATGCAACCACGTGGACCAGTTCCACGAGAAGAGCACGAAGCTTCCCGCGAAGGTCACTTCATAATCTTCCCGGCCAGTTGACCTCTTCTCCGCCTTCTTCCTCCCCTGTCGTTGTCTCCGCATCCTCATCATGCATCACCCGCCCCCGCTTTCTTCCTCCTCTCCTCCATTATTCTATTCCTCCCTCCATTTCTTTATTGTCCCTCGGCCATTATCCATGTGTCCTCTTCCTCACCCCCCACTCATTGGTCCTTCCTCCCTTCCTTCACCGCTATGTCGTCGGCGGCGGCGCAGGCCAGCACCAGGAAGCTCTCCGATGATTTCGATGTCACCGACGTGCTCGGCCGCGGCGGCTTCTCGGTCGTCAGACGTGGCATAAGCAAGAACAGCGGAAACCAGAACCAAGTGGTGGCCATCAAGACTCTCAAGAAACTCGGGTTTCCGCCGGCGAGAAACCAGACGAGCCTCAAGGGGCTGGCCTCGCCCGGGTTGCCGTCTTGGCGACAGGTCTCCATCTCCGATGCGCTGCTGACGAACGAGATCCTGGTCATGCGGCGGATCGTCGAGGACGTATCGCCCCACCCCAATGTCATCCATTTGTACGACGTGTATGAAGACAGCAATGGAGTTCACCTTGTGTTGGAGCTTTGCTCCGGCGGCGAGCTGTTTGACCGGATTGTCGCGCAGCGGTACTCGGAGATTGATGCGGCGACTGTGGTGAGGCAGATTGCTGAAGGATTGGACGCGCTGCACCGGGCCAACATTGTGCACCGGGATTTGAAGCCAGAGAATTGCTTGTTCTTGGATAGCAGCGAGCGGTCTCCGTTGAAGATCATGGACTTTGGGTTGAGCTCTGTGGAGGAGTACACCGATCCGATCGTCGCGTTGTTTGGATCAATAGATTATGTGTCGCCGGAGGCATTGGCGCAGCGACAGATATCTTCGGCTAGCGATATGTGGTCTTTGGGGGTGATCTTGTATATTCTTCTGTCTGGGTATGCTGTTGGCTATGTTTTGTTTTGCAGAAGTTCATGAGACGGGGCTTTGAAAAGCTTTGGTTGATTGTTTGCTTGCTTCATGTTTCAGGTATCCGCCTTTCCATGCTCCATCGAATAGAGAGAAACAACAGAGGATATTGGCTGTAAGTTTCTGCTTGCATAGGCATTTGAAATCTGTGATTGATTTTTTTGTTTTGAGCAATTTTTATGTTGGGTTTTGTCTCATTCTGAATACGTATTCAAGGTGAAATTTCAATTATTGAGCTTCAATTCAACTGCTAAATTGGTTTTATGAATTCACATGATCAAATGCTTAGACTTTTATACTTGTGATTTCAAATTTGTTCTCTGCTTGAGGAATATTTGAAGGGATCTTCCATTTGTATTATGTACATACAATCCAATCAAAGCTCAGATGTACGATGCAATCAAAGTTCAGATGAACATATTTGCATTATGGTATAAACATCATAATCTTTTCAGGAATCGCTATTAGATTTATATGCAAAATGATTTAATAGGTATATTATTCAACAGAAATAAACTACTACTCTGTTTATATTTGGTCATGCTATCTGCTAGACATGTAGAATTGGACTGCCTAAAACTGATCTCCTATCATCTACAACGTTTCATTGCCTAAAAGATATGTTCAAGAGTATTTCCTAGCAGCGAGTGGAATAATCCAAAATCTAGATGTATTCAAGGATATGTTCCTTAAGGAGCAAGAATGCAATAGTTATATGCCAAGTCATCATATTGAACTTCCAGATGTGAAATTTTTTTCTGAAATCAATCAAATGCTCGTATTATTCAGGAATACTTTGTCTGTCAATTTTTATGTGCCACACATTGTAATCTAGAATGCTTTAATATGGCTTTAGGTTCTCATTGGCTTAAACTCTATTGGCTAACAAACCACATCGCATGTGGTATGTAATAAGTGAACAGCATAGCAGATGGTTAGAAATAAATTTTCTTTCTCTATGCTGAAATAAGTGGAGAACATCATAGTAAGCTTTTTGAAGCAAAATCAGAAGTGCTCATTCAAACGGAGTACCTGAACAATTATTCTTAGTTCAGAGACAGTTCTAAATGGTTTGTGAAATTTCCCTATAAACATACATTCATAACAAGTGATCATAATTTTCTGAATACATATTCAAGATGGGATTTCAAATATTGGACTTCAATTCATCTGTTCATATTGGCTCTATGAATTGATATGATAAGTATGCTCTCTGTTGGGAAATCTTCAAAGAAATTTCCCATTTCTGATATGCTATTTTGCATCCATACTATTCAACTAAGTTGAGATAAACAAAATTTTTAGACCAAAAAGTTTCAAATTAGACTTATCTGCTTCAGTTTCTATAAGAATCATTTCAGTCTTCAACATTAGATTTATATGCAGATAGATTTCAATAGGTGCTTATTCACTAATGATAAATTATTACCTTGTTTATAATTCATTGCTTCTTAGAAGTGATTGCAGTGGAAAACAACTGGCAATTGGTTCTGCTATCTAACAGACACTTAGAATTAGACTCTCTAGAAATGGCTCCTATCTTCAATTAATTTTGATTGTGTGCAAGATGTGTTCAAGCATTTTTTGTAACAGCTGAACAATCTGGAGTCCAGGTGTGTTCTAAGATTTTTTTTTTTCATTGTAAAGTGCAATAATGCAGTACTTATACAACATGCCATTAGAGTGGGCCAATTCCTTCATTCTATGTGAAATCCTATCTGGAATTATTGCTAGTAATATCCAGGGACAGTCTCTGCTGTTTAACGAACTACATCACCTGTAGTGTACTAACTTCGCAGGTATGTGGTTAGAATTAAGTTTGGTGTAGCGATGTTGAATAAATGAACAAAATGGTGAGATCTCATAAGAGATATTGTAAATGTTCATTCAAACAGAGTATATGAAGAAATTGTTATTAGTTTAAAGACAGTACTAAGTTGGTTGTGTTGTTGCACTATACATACACATAATATGTGATTCTAATTTTCATGACTTATTCTGGACTGTATTCTTTTGGTTTTTCATTCATATAATTCATTTCTTTGTAGGGTGATTTCAGCTTTGAAGAGCACACATGGAAGACAATATCTTTGTCTGCAAAACAACTGATTTCTAGTCTTTTGTCTGTCGAACCTTCAAAAAGACCAACGGCCAAAGATGTATCGTCAGTGCTTCTTAAATTGTTCTCTTTATTTGTTCATCTGGTCAAAATATAACTATAACTCATGTTGTTCTGGGAATTTTGATGCTCAAATAGGTTCTGAAACATCCTTGGGTGATAGGAGACTCAGCAAAGCAGGATCTCATGGATGCTGAGGTTGTTTCTAGGCTACAAAGTTTTAATGCACGAAGAAAACTGCGTGCAGCAGCAATTGCTAGTGTTTGGAGTAGCAAGGTTTTCCTGAGAACAAAGAAACTAAAGAACCTTATAGGATCACATGATCTCACCTCAGAGGAGCTTGAAAATCTACGTATAAATTTCAAAAGGATGTGAGTATGGTTTTCATATGCTTTTATTTTTATTGATCTTGAAGGCCTTTACATAAGGGTGCTAGTTACGCATAGGGAAGTTATATCAAGATAAATAGCAGAGACATCAATCCATAGAGTACCTTGAAAGCATTTATAGTTTGGAGTCTTTCTCTAAATTCTTTTCTTACAAATTCTTTATTCATCAATTGATCTAGTACTTCACAAAAGTAAACCAGATACGAACAATGTAAAATGCAGTTGTGTCATCAACAAATTTTCTGTCTTCTTTATGTTTTGTCTCTCAATTAAGGATTTTGTGGAAGTTCATCTATTGAAAAAATATGTTGAAGCTGGCAATATTTATATGGAAATCTTGCAATTTATCTCCACATCAAGTTTGTGGATTCCACTAAGTCATAACACATTCTTCGGTGGTATTGGTTATGACAAGAACCAAGAATAAACTGCACTTTACATCCGTCATCATCCTTCTTTGAGCTTCTCAAAATTGCTTCTTCCTGAAATCTAATGCTTCCCAGTACAGATGTGCAAATGGAGATAATGCCACACTACCTGAGTTTGAGGAAGTACTAAAAGCTATGAAGATGGACTCACTTATCCCTTTGGCTCCTCGTGTATTTGATCTTTTTGACAACAATCGTGATGGAACAGTGGACATGAGAGAGATACTTTGTGGGCTTTCTAGTCTCAAAAACTCTCAAGGAGATGATGCTCTACAGATTTGTTTCCAGGTGACCCTTTCATTCATTTTTCAGTTCAGTTTTCCACTCCTTATTGATAAGCCTATATGGTTTGATGACTAAATGGAGAAAAACTAAAATGAAAGAGTTATCTAGACAAACTGTTACTTGTTTTTTTTTTCTTTTTTTTTTTTTGGTGAGGGAAGACATACAACAATAAGTTTAATTTTAATGTGGAAAAATTTGTCTGATACAATCTTTGGGGTGATTAACTCAGATGTATGACACTGATCGGTCAGGTTCCATATCTAAAGAAGAATTAGCATCGATGCTCAGAGTATGCTTCTCTTACAACTCGATGTATTTAAACAAGCATTTCAAAGTATCATTGCAAACAAAGTAAAAAAGGTTTGAATTTGATCTATAGGCCTTGCCAGATGACTGCCTTCCACCTGACATAACAGACCCGGGAAAGTTAGACGAGATCTTTGATCAGATGGATGCCAACAACGACGGGAAGGTCACATTCGATGAATTCAAAGCAGCAATGCAGAGAGATAGTTCCTTGCAAGATGTAGTCATGTCCTCACTTCGACCTCAATAGCTCTACGTTTTCAGTTTTAAATTTTCAACTCATAACAATTGTAACATGACTTGCATGGAGATGTACTGATAACTATGGTAGAGATATTTGCTCTGCAAGTTTTCTTCACTAAGAACATTCTGTACTTCAAAAATTTATATATATTAGAAAACTTTATGTATTTCAGAGACAACAAAAAGCATAAGAGAAATCATCTAAAGAGTTGTGGTTTTCATTTTCAATTGAAATTGCAGCTGAAACTTGTTTCATGCCATTGCCCAAAAAACACTGTTGTATTACACACTTCTTCAATAATAAAGAACAAAAATGCTCACGAGAAATATTGATATGCCCTATGGGAGAGTCGGCATAAATAAGTTAAGTCAGGGTTCTGATTGTAAAAAAAAGGTTAGGGGGTTTATTGTAAAATTCCCTGTTTTGACTCGGGTACGGGTTGCCGCCCTACATTTACCCGATCCGATTACCGCCGTCTTGTGTATATGATTATATTCACCAAACTTGAAACCCTAGCTCTCGGTCGGCGGCAACCCTCCAGATTGCCTCTTCTCCGACTCCTCCCTCTTCCCGACTCGCCGAAGGACCCATGGTGGCATCCAAGAAGACGGTAATACTCTCAAAATCCAAGGATTTCACGCCTTCCATTACAGTTTCTCGGTTCTTTTCTATCGATTTGATGATTGTTTTCAATGTTTTTCTGGTGCAGAAGAAGACCCAGGAGAGCATCAACAACAGGCTCGCCCTGGTGATGAAAAGCGGGAAGTACACTCTCGGCTACAAAACCGTTCTCAGATCGCTCAGGAGCTCAAAGGGTATGTTGATCTTTGAATTTTTCTCACATTTAAGGGTGAAAATATGTGCTGCTTTGATTATGTCTCTACCTTACTTTTCTGATCGAATTGAAATGTCATGATCATGTAAAGGATGGCTTTTTTAGACGTCCTGTATAGGTTTTGGTCCTTTGGATTGGGACTGGAGTTTTACTCTTTGGCTTTTTTTAATTTCATTTCTTGGAGATGAATGCAATTCCCGAAATCTAGCTCAGCCTCCGTTCTATTTAGCTCTTCTAGATTGAAACAAAGGAGAGTTCCAAGGAGGCTGAGATATAAGTTCAATTAAATCAGCACGAAAGTTTGTGATATCTTTTAACAGCAAGTCTGCATGTTTTGAATTTGTTGAAATGAACTTGTGATGTGATGCTCTTTGGCTGATTTTGTTAAGTTGATTTTTTTACACTTGTTTTGAAGGTAGGAATATGGCAAGAATCAAGTGTTAACTTTGAGTATTTGGAAATGCTGTGACAGTTTATTTTCTATATGGAGAGCTCTGTAATGGCTAACAAGAATATCAAATTACATTAGTTTGACCCGTGATGCGTTCATAACATGTTGCAAATTTTTAAATTTAGATTGTGAATGAATGTTCTTTTTTTCAAGGTTAGTCAAATGAGTTTTTGTAGAACTGTGTTTTCCTTCTGACCAAGCATTTGGGTGCATTGTATGTTCTTAATTTCTATTTTATCTTTTTTTGTTGTCGGTAATTCTCTTTTATCTGAAAAATAATTGGGTAGTACAGCTGAACCTCTACAACTTGTAGTTATGTTTTCTCATTGCCATGGTGGAATGTTCACATCTGCATAGTACTATGATCCATTTGTTTCTGTATTCATAATAGTTGACAAAATATTCTAGCTACTTCGGGACTTTGTTTCACTGTCTCACTTAATTTGGCCTTGCTTCTTTCAATGATTGAGAATATAATAAATTGTTGCATATGCTAATCTGGTTGATTTTTGTGTTCAGGAAAGCTAATCATTATTGCTAACAACTGTCCTCCTCTAAGAAAGTCTGAAATAGAATACTATGCTATGTTGGCAAAGGTTGGAGTTCATCATTTCAACGGAAGTAAGTAATTTGCCTATATGCTCTTGCTAAAAGGTTCTTCTATTTTCTATGTCTTCAAATGTTGGTTTTATGTCAATTTATTGGTCTTATAGTTGATGTTGGTTTTATAAGGCTTGGGTGTTCAATTCCTGAATATGGTGGTTTGAAACTTGCCTGCTTATGATTTCATCACCTTACTTTTCATGAAAAGTAGATGGATATTGGATGCATATTGTATAATCTGCTATGAGACTCTGGATAATGGCATAAATCGGATTCCGGGTTGTCAATCACAATTTTGTCTGAGCAGATGCATTGAACAATTGTGTGAGGCCAGTATGCAAGTCTGTTTTGAATGTTTCATTGTAACTTTATCATTACATGTTCTGTTTGTTCTCCCTTGAAGGAAGCATCAACATATATTTCATGTTCAGCTTTCATATTTTTCTCTTTGATAGATGTGCATCTTTGATTTTCCTTTGAGCTTCTGATTGATTACTGGAACATGGGATGTCAGAGTTGGCAGAATGTTCAATGTAATCCAAGTGACGTGAGTTAATCATTGGATTGTGTTATCTATTCCTGTATTAAGCTCTTCACCATTTTTATGGTCTAACCTGCAAGGATGAGCTGAAAAGATAAATTGTGTTACTGCCCCTGTGCCAGATAACATATTTGCTGGGCAGTAGCCATAAGAAGCAACAACAAACTCAAGTTAAAAGTGAATGAGGGCTACACTAATCAAAATTTGCTGGTCTAGTATTTGCATGAATATTATTCTCAAATTCCAAATGATGCTCAGCCTTAAACTAACTATTTGTCCCTTTTTTCCTCAGCCTCAAATTCCAAATGGTGCACTACATATTTCATTATATTGCATTATATAATTCTTCCTCTTGCTCTGTTGGTTCTTAGATAATGTCGATCTGGGAACGGCTTGTGGCAAATATTTCCGTGTTTGCTGCCTCAGTATCATTGATCCAGGTTACTTGTGGTTCCTAAATTTGACATGTTTCCTCGCTTTCTCTATTTTTTATGATTGGATGGATTTTTCTTGTGCACAGGTGATTCGGATATCATCAAGAGTATGCCTGGTGATCAGTGAAACTTCAGCTAGTATTACACAGCTCCATGGTATCTGACGTTCCACCAAATGACCAATCTTTTTTCAGTTTGTGAGAGAAATTTTATCTGAACCTAGGTGAAAAACACTGTTTAGTCAAAAGATTCCACATTAAGTTTAGATTTCTTGTAATCTATTTTTGGATGCCCTTTAGAATTCAGCATCGTTTCTTTGTTAACTTTGTTTTTTGGTGTTATTTGAGTGCAGATGGTTTATTCTTTTTTTGTAGCCCAAATGTTATAATCATCCTAATTCCAGTGAACCTATCAAATTTGTCTGCCAAGCATAAATTAATACAATTAGTCCTGATTTGTTAATATAAACACATTTTAACGCTTTTAGCAATTTTTTACTGAATTCAGTGGACATTGGCTGCGTGGTTTACTTGATTATTGTTTGAGCGATGTGATATTCAGCGGAAATTCTTTAACAAATAAAAAAAAATCACCCGGCGTCTCACAATCCGGATCCCTTTTCCCGTCATTCCTGATCATCGTGTCAGTTTTCCCGCCGTAACGATTGAGGAAGAAGACGGGAAACCAATTTTCTATCCCTTCTCAAATCAGTCTGGGGTTTTCCCTCCAGAGACGGCGCAGTTGAGCTGAAGGCACCGCGCGTGATACAAGCTCTCATCGCCCGCGGCCCGCTGAAGCCGGAGGAGGTCCACTCCATCTTCCACGCTGTCACCGCCCGGCGCGCGGGTCTTCTCCTCGTCGCCTTCCTGGCACTTGATTCGCGTGAAAAATCCAATTTTTCTCATTATTGTTCACTAGAAGGAGAACCTTTCCGTCCATCTGTTGGGAACGAATGATGGTCTTCTTGTTGATTGACATGGGATTGTTTGTAGCAAAACAACCGAAATTGTTTCAAGATTTTCTTTATGTTGTCAACAAAGAACTGGCTTATGTGCAATTTGAGTTAAGCGGATTCATAGATCAGTAAAATGGGAAGGTTTAATACGACATCGTTAATAGAGTGGTTGATGAGCAATCAAAGCTGGGAACCAAGTATTCAGCTCATCATATTGCATTTTACAAGGCTCTGGTTAGTCTCAATTGATGCTTTCTCTTTCTTTGCGGGGAAAAAAAGTTCTGATTAGCTTGCTTTGATACATCAGTCTCGTAATAGTTTCGTTCTTATTATTGTCTACATTTTCCAATTGTACAATCTAGTTTCTATGATAATACATTCATAAAATTGTAGGATAGATGAGTCTGTTGATGTTGCTATTTGTTGCAGATAGAACCAATCGTCCATGATGTAACAGGACAGGGATATATAAGCAGTTTGGAGGCTCTCCATATGCAGCTGGAAACCAAGGTTCTTGTTGTTGGATTTTAATGTGATATACTGCTGGTTCAACTATGTGATCAACGTGTCTGTTAATGCATTCCAAAATTGCAGAATTCTTGTGCCAGAACTACCTTTATCTGACCACTCATTGTGCCTTTCAATAGATAGTGCCCTCAGAACAATAGATGTGCATAATTCAATTTTGTGATAAGTGGTCAGCAGATTAGATCTATTTAGGGTTTTATGGTTTATAATCATTCAGTAGCATAACAATCAAATTGAAAAAAGTAGCCAGAACAGAACCAGTGGAACACATATATGCATAGAATATTGATGAAAAGATGAAGATATCCCATAAAGCAAGTCAGCTTAGTGAGCTTAAATAGAATAGCTACTGAGTGGTAACTGATGAAGGGAAAGGAGAACTCTGAAGTCCCCTCTGATATTGATCTTTGGCTCATACTGCCTAATTTAGTAATTTTTGAAAACGAAGCATGGTGCTATTTATTGACAATGAAAGGCTCTTGAACCTTTAATTTTTGCTGCCTGATCACGAAAAATAATTGATGTTTTATGATCTTTTAGAAATCAGTAGGGTTAAAGCTCTCTAATATGAAATCTTCTGTATTTTTATCTAGCAAGTGATACTCAACATTTCAAATATTGCCAAAAATGGCGTTGAGTCCTACTGGAGAACAAGTATCCATGTTAATGCCTCAAACATGTCATGTCCCCTGGAATTATACTGCAATTGCTAAATGCAGTAAACAGGGCGCATACTACACCAGGGTGACATGCATACCGTATATTTTCAATTGGAACAATTGCAAACATGTCAATGTGTAATTGGATGTTTTCTCTTTGGGTTTGGACTTTACGGTTGTTTAAAAGGTTTCACTATTGCCTAGTAGAGACATTCCATGAAGCTATATTCACTTTGATTTTCAATTGCAATACTTGCACATCTATTAAGTGGACAGACTGTACATCATTCCAGGAAAGTACATCACATGTCACTTGTGGTTTGAAGAGTTTCGTCTCCATATCCCAAAAGGAGAAGACAATCTAAGATCTCACACGGGATGGTTGGCTTTGTTATGCCTCAGATGGCAATGTTGGGCTTGGTGTTAGATCCTTTCCGGACCTCCAGAACTGGTTCAATGGCAATAATGTTCCTTCCTGTTATGTCTGCAATGGAGCTGGGATTAAGATTTGCATATTTTCTCACAGAAAACTATTTCGGTTTGCTTTGTTTATTTTTCTTTGTAATTTGATGTTCTGAGTGTTACCTTTAGATCTGAACTAGAATCAATGCTGCCATTTTTATTGCACAAATAGACAGATTAATTGCCAAAATTTTACTGTCTTGGGGAGTTTTCAAAGTTCAAGCCTAGCTAACAACCAGGATAGCAGATATTCATCAGCAAGCTACAGAGTTTTGGTTGCCTTATGCATGAGACAAAGTTTAGATTCACATTGGTGAAGTTTGTCACTAGTACTTGATACATGTAATTTGATCTCAGTACCTGTTGTGGAAGTTTATGATGGCTTGTGAATTGTCCTGTTAGCCACATTTCAATTGTGCAGATTTCTTATTCTTATATGCTAACTATGAAATCTGAACAACTTGTATATTTCCTGTCTGCAGGCGAGTGAACCACGTGATCATGCTAATATATAGTGTTTGATTTTCTAATCTTCCACAATCTATGTTATTTGTGTTCTTTGTTATTTCTGCATAGATCTTCCAAACTCATACCAAATGTTTTCCGCTTTTTTGGTTCAGTAAAAGATCTAATTAGGTACTTTCTAGTTACTGTTCTTGTGAAAGGATTATACTAGATTTTAGTTTTCAAAATGGCTCTTCAATTTCTAATGCTGTCCACAACAGTTATTCAGAGGGCTCACTGACTTTGTTAATGTTTTTTCCTTCATATCATTCATTCTCTATGTTGCAGGCTGTCATATGCCAGAATGAGGCTTGCACGGTCCGATTTCACAGCTACTGTCTTACAAAGAAATTTTCCCCTCAAAATGTATTATTCTCTGCCATTTTCTTTTCTTTTTGAATCACTACAACATGATTGGTGAAGACGTTCATTTGGTACTTACCATGTTTGTCTTCCCATATGATATGTACAGGCTGCAGAAACCTGTCCTTGGTGTGGGTCTGAATGGTGCCTCCTGAATTCTTGGCAGAAAGAGCAATATAATGCAAAAGAAACTATGACAATTCAAGTGTCTTTAACAGATACTGCCACAAGGAGGAGGTCTAGAATGTGCAAAACTGAAGCAGTAGAAGCAGATCAACCATGGAGTCAGATGCCTTGTTGGCCCTTGATAACGAAAAGGCCAAGGAGCAGCAAGAGCAGTTGCTGTGGCAGCAAAACTCTGAAGTTAGAATCAAGGGCATTTTGGTAGCCAAAAAAGCTTACAAAATCAAAGCTTTGTTTTGAGCAACTCTTCGCCGCATTCAAAGCTGCTTTACTTTCTTTTGAGAGCTTTGTTTTGTCCAGGGAAAGAGTTTCTAGTGAATCCAATAGCTCACTTGAAAAGTTTGAGCCTTCTCGTTTAACTCAGGTCTCTCATTGCTGCTCTGTGTATGGTTTATTTTGTAGGGTTTGGAATGGAAGCAAATATGGTATTTGGGTTAGTCAATGATGAAAGTTTATCTTGTGCAACAATTCAATGTGATTTGAGCGATTTAGTCTGCTTCATTTCAAGTTGGTCTTACCCTGCTCCAATTTGGTGCAATAATTAAAAGCATGGTTGCTGAACATAAATAATGAACAACAACCAACAAAATACAAATGGATGCTCCAAAAACTCTATGCATCCATTCTTACAGAACCATTTGTCTGCTAATAAAGTACAAGTTTTTACAATTTGAAGTAAAAGCTGAAAGTACATGACTATTCATTTAGAATGGCTAAGGCAGATTAATTTTTGTCCCAGCCAGAATATGAACCTATACTTAGTGGGTCAAATACAAAGTTATTGAAGACCATGTGGACACAAACATGTGGTTCAAAAACAAGAAAGAAAGAAAAGAATGGAATGACTTTGACAGCAAGTGTAGCAGCAGCAGAAATAGCAACTATTGCATCTTGACTATGGATTACTTCTGGGAAGCTACTCCCATTGTTTGAAGAGGTGGAGCAATAGCTACTGGTAATCCAAGAACTGGACTGGAACCCTGAGCCCTCTCACGGATCTCCCTGTACTCCTGACAGATGGCACACAAGTGGCAGCAAACATGAGTGGTGAAATCAGTACATGGTGCTTCCTGCAGAACAATAAAGAAAAAAGGTAATTAGAAAACAAAATGAATTCCATTGCTGTTAAAATATAATCTTGCATGTTTTGCTGCTGAGCTGTATTATTATTATTAAAACCGCAAATTGTATAAATAAAGACTAAATGGACGTGACTTTTCCAATTTAAGTGCTTTAATACTAACAACGGAATGGGGATTAACTTGGCATCTTCATTTGTAGCAATTCCTACCTTTGAAACTTGGAAGGCTATAGAGATTATGATAGACAGATAGAATTTTATTTAAATCTGATGGTGCAGCTTAAATATAACTGATAAGCAATAGCATTATCCTAGGCAGAATGCAGATGCCAAAATATAGCAAAAAGTTGCAGCAGAGATGCGCTACAAATAGAATATGCTCTTCCAACATAATATGCTTTTCTATTCATGATCACCAAAGATTACTATCACAAGGACAGAATTAGGGTCTTCTATGTCTGGGCCATTCATGTTGCCATAACTAACAAGACTTTTCCACGCTATAGGCATGCTGCAGTTACAAAATTGTCCTAGTCTACTTCTACTGCACAATATCCTAGACAATTCCGATCACTCCTATAAATGTCAGTAACACATTATACTTGGATAAAGATTCTGGTAAGCAAACATGGAGAAATGTAACAAATGGTGAACCATAGGACAACTCAAGGCAAGTACTTTCCTTTGGATTTTGTTCGAGGGTTGTTGGCATACCTGAAGGTTATACTTTGTTCGTAGTATTCTGCGATATCCACCAGCATAACATGCAATCAGAGACCCTGGTAGTCCAAGAAGAAGACCTCCAGTGCACAAACAACATAGGCTATTGACAAGGCCCCACAAAACAAAGTGGGTCATGCATGACCCAGCTAGAGTTCCTGAGCCAAGAAATTCTGCATTTTTTCCAAAAAGGAAGCATGGGCAGAAGGCTCCTATACAACCTGTTTAAAAATGTAATAATTAGAAGATCATTTCTGTTGCAAGTTGACAATTACAAAAGAACTACAAGTGCAGTCAAGATGAAGAAATATAACACAAAATTGTACAGATGGTTCTCGAGAAATGTGATGGCAGTACCAACAAAAAGAGAGCTTAATAGAGCAGACAAAAAATGGAACCAATGTTGAAAATCAAAACATGAGCTTATATAAAATGGAAATATGGTAAAGCTTGTGTCTAACAGAAAAATATATGAAACTAAAGAGCCACTAATAGAAGCTCCAGTAGCAAAAAGCATCTATGTTGGATGTCTCTATCTATGGAATAGCTGTACAAAAAGGTGTGATAGATAAAGCAGCTAAACTGTGTTGCCATAAACACAAAAATAAGGACATCTTACTCTGAGACAGAATTTAGATTTCCTATATAAAAACCTTTAAGGAACTTGTAAGTAGCAGATAATAGCAGGAATGATATCAAGAACACAGCATATAAACACTGACAAAAAACATGTAAGTTGCATTTGAACTAGGCAACCAAACATGACTGAGGACAGACAAAATGGAGAATCAATAACACACATATGCAATCTATTGATCTTCCTGCAAACAAGGAGAGGACAGGAACAGTGCAACCACTTGAAATCCAGAAACGAAGGTATGTCATTCATGGATTTTCTAAGATTCATGACACAAGTAAACTATGTGATTTTCTGCATAAATGAAACTGACTGGACAATAAACTGGCTCATAGTTCACCAACCAGTTTGCTCTCCAAATCAACAAAAGGAAACAAATACAGCAATTAGACAACTCAATAGTCTAATGAAGAAGCCAAACAATCCTATCTGAGCATGACTTCCAGAGGAGAGACAAAAATCTGAGAAGTTCATAATATCCTATATCCACTTCCACAAGCTTGTTCTATGCCAAGCCTCCAATTGTGAACACCAATGAATTTCATGAACAAGGACCCAATCACATTACCTATATTATGCAAATCATACCACCCTAAAAGAAAACCAATTCCATGAAACAATTTTGCAACCAATGTGATCAGATATGATCTTCAGCCTGATGTCCATATCAATCCTCCCTCTTATAACTAAGCTCCTTGTTTGCACTGACCAACACTTTCCCCAAGAACCAGACGAACAAAACAAACAAATGTGCGACACAATCCTCATAGCAAGATTAAACTTTGCCAACCCAAAATTAGCCTCCTCTTCATCTGAATTATTCTTACTTCGTAGTTATCGCATGCATAAAGCAAACGAGCTACTAATCACATAAACTGAGAAAATCCAACAACCACTAAACTTAGAGGAAATGGTACGTTCAGTCAATCTAAATCTCGATATTTACAGGAAGGAAAAAAACAAACTTTTAGGCGACTACATGATGAACAAGATCATGTCATATAATTAAGCAGCACCATTCAAAAGTTGAAATGGATCACAAGATGGAAAGAAGCATACAGCTCTGCATGTCATCGCAGCAGGCGCAAATCCCCGAAGACCACTGCTCCGTCGGCACCTCACTCGTCGGAGCACTAGGAGCAGAATCCACATCAACAGAAGAAACAACCGCCGGGACGCGACCAGAAACATCCTCAGACTCATCGTCTTCCTGCTGCAACGGCACATACTGAGGCGGGACATAGCTCCCCGGCGCTGCCATTTTCTCTGAAATCATTCAAAAACGTGCCAAAAAGCGAAATCTGGATCGAAATGAGCGAAATTGGAAAGGGATCGAGAGAAAATTACCCCGGAATTCGAGTTCTAATTCCGATTTTCCTTGCGGGAAATCGGGATCAAACCCTAGCTTGTGTCGGACGGAAAAAAAAGCTGCGAACTTTGCCGACCCAGCGGTTTTGGTTATTGTGTTCCGCAGGATCACTTTGACTCGGGCTCGATGGTCGGTGTTCCGTGTGTTTAGGATTTGGGACTTGAATTTGCCACGTGTCAAAATAAAAGGGAATTTGTGACTGATCCTGTTCTACCACTAGATGACCCGATCTAAGCTTTTGTAGAATCAAATCATCAATCAACAAAATTTTTTGTTTTACCGCTGTACAAATATATGCAAAAAACCCTTTTACAAAACATGAAACTTATTGGGCTCATTTAATAATAGACTAGGATTAATATAGCCGAATTAACACTCAAACATCAAAAAATAATTAGATTAAAAATTTAATTAATTTTTACTAAAAAAATAAAATTTAATTTTTAGTATTTCTTTAAAAAATAAATTATTATAAAAAATTAATTAATTTTATCAACTTCAAATTATTGTATGGTCAAATTTGGTAAAACAAAATATTAATGCTAAAATGATATCTACTATTCTTACTAGCAATCAAACTTCAAAAGAATAATTGGACTATTTTTTTCTCTTTAATTTTAATTTTAATTTATTATCAAATGCACCCGTAGAGATTTTCAGATGGCCGTGTAAATTTTTTTATTTATTGCAGAAAACCACACACACTTTTGATAATTACATAAAATAATTTATTTTGTTTTAAATTTTGAGTTTTTAGTAAAAAATTATATGTCTTATTATAAATTTACTGAAAATCATCTATCTTATCACTATTAATAAAAACATTACTCATTTATATTATAAATTTATAAAAAATCACTTCAATTAAACTATAATTAAAAATTTTAAAAAATTTTAATTTAATTTTATCAATTAGATTAATAAAAAAATCAAAATTTTTTCATTTGATTGTACTTGGATAATCAGTGCACAATCATCAAACAACTGGTCTCATAAAATTAAATTTTAAAATATCAAAGACCAATTTTTCATAAAAATTAATATAAAATAAATTGTTTTTATTAATTTAATTTTTATCTAAACTGAAATTAAATAAAAATAATTTATTTTTTATATTAATTTTAATAAAAATTTTGAATCAAAATTGATTTTTCATAAATTTATAATTTAAGCTGAGTGAATTTTTACTAATAGTAATAAAGTAATTTATTTTTCACGAATTTACAATAAAATATGTAGTTCATTAGTAAAAGTTCTTCAAAATTACATTAAATTATTTTTTTCTGAGTTATTTATTTATTTGAAACTGGTAAATATATTATTTGAACATAATAAAGTAATCAATCCAATTGCAATTCAATTGAAAATAATGTTCTAAATATTTTTTCTAAGTCTGGAAATCGTTTATGTCTTAATACTTAAAAAATTTTCACTAGTTATCAAATGTCGAATATTGAAAAAGATGGTGGTCCAATTTGCAACTATAATATATGGATATGCCGTTACAGAAAACAAAAAATACAAGGGGCTCCGTGCAAGAATCCAAACACTTCTTCGGTTCTCATCGGCCTGCAAGCCCACCCTGGCCACCGTTGCTGGCACTCATCGTCTTCCTCCTCTCCGGCGCCGCCGCCGCCGCCTCTTCTCCCATGGCCAACGACCTCTTCGAAGGCTGGGATGACGAGGACCTCGCCAAGATCGAGATCGACCACAAGTTCGCCTGCCGCCTCGAGTACAACAAGCGCCGCGAGGCTAAACATCGTCGCAAGGAACTCGAGGCCCGTGGCTTCGCCGCCTCTTCTTCCGATGACTCCGACTCCGACGAATTCGATCTCGCTGAAGACCTTGACCTCGCCCCCAAGCAGGACCTCCAGATCCTTGACGCCCTTGTCAAACCGAAGAACCGTGACCCTGGACTCGAGCAGAAGGACGCCAAGCTCGTCGCAGATGAAGAAGAAGAAGTCGAGGAGAAACCCAATCCTGAAAAGAAGAGGAAGAAGAAGAAGGAGCAAGCTCAGTATCTGAAAGATGTAAACGCGAAGCATTTGCTGGAACACGGGCCTGAACTCAGTGACGATGACGACGAATCTGTGAAGCATACGTCGAGGATGATCTACAACAAGGAGCAGGAGGACCAAATCAAGGCGTTCGTGGAGGCAGAGAAGGAAGCGTTGGGTTCTGATGACAACGAGGAGGAGTTCATGAAAGAGAAGGAGACACGGGATGAGGTTGCCGACGAGGTTGCGAAGAGAACGAGGGATTATTTCGGGGAAGACGAGAAGATGGACGCAAAGGAGTTGTTCTTGAAGAATTTTCTTAAGGAGAAGATGTGGTGTGGATGGACGAGAGCAAAGATAAAAATGCGAGCTTTGCTGATGTTGATGCTATGACGCATTCAGAGGATTCTGATATTATTGAAGGGCAGGATGAATATGAAACCGGCTATAATTTCAGGCACGGGGAAGCAGCGGGGGATGGCCGGGTTTGGGGGCACTCAAGGGTGGTGGAGGGATCAGTGAGGAAGAAATCAAGCAGTGGGAAGACGTAGAGGAAGAGCAAGGAAGAGAGGATGAAGCTGGCAGAGAATGAGAGGAAGGAGAAGCTGAAGCATTTGAAGAAGAAGGAAATTCAGGAGAAGCAGCATTTGAAGAACAAGGAAATTCAGGAGAAGCTTGAGAAGGTTCGAGCTATTGCGGGAATTGGAGAGGATGTATCCTGCAATCTTAATGCTGATGATTGGAGGAGGATTTGGACCCGGACGAGTATGATAAGAAAATGAGGGTAATGTTCGACACAGGGTATTATGAGGCAGAGGATGTGGATTCCGGTTTTGGGAGTGATGCTGAGGGCGATCTTGAAAATCCCAAATTTGATAAGGAGGATGAGTTGCTTGGGCTGCCAAAAGATTGGGATGCAGGTACCTCTCATGAAGGGTTCAGAGAAAGGATGCTTAAGAGGAAAGCAAAGGATGACCAAGAACAACAAGAAGAAGGAGAAGACGAGGAAGAGCACGAAGAAAAGGAGGGTAAGAGGGAGAAGAAGCGCAAGATTTCCTTAAGGAGAAAGTAGAGCTGGAGAAAGAATTGGAGGAGTATTACAAGCTGGATTATGAAGACACCATTGGAGATCTGAAAACTCGCTTCAAGTATAGGTCTGCTCCTGCTAATAGATTTGGATTGGGTGCTAAAGAAATTTTGATGGCGGACGACAAGAATTTGAATCAATTTGTTTCGTTGAAGAAGTTGGCACCTTATATTGAGAACGAGTGGAAGGTAAATCCTCACATCAAGAAGAAGGAGGGTTTGATCCTTGAAGGAAGGAAAGAGGACGGTAAGAAAAGCATTAAGCAGGGTGCCTCAAAGGAAAGCTCTAGTTCTAGGGAGCTGGATAAAAAAGCTGAAGGGGAGCTGGCGAATGGGAAAGCAACCATGTCTAGGCGGACCAAGAGAAGACATGGACAAACAGAGCTTAAGATATCTCAGTCGAGGCTTGCGGCTTATGGGAAAATCCCTTCTAAACCTCATAAAAAGCATTAATATTAAAGCAGGATCAAACATGAATGTTGACGAAGTAACATTGTTCTCCGGGATTTCTTTTGTTTCTTGGAATTAGTTAGCTTCTGATTGTTTATGTTCTGATTGCACGCAGTGATGCAAAGAGCAAGATTTTGCATGTGTTAGCCTTTTCCTTTAGACTATGTCTTCTATTTATGCTTATGTGTGTACTTTATATCCCAGTTTTTGGTGAAAATTTGTCAGTACAACAGAGAGTTATGATTTGAAGACTGTTTGGTTTCAGATATATGCAAGAAGAATTCAATCTAATGATGCCTTGTTATCTATATGTGTTTTTTTTTTTCTGCTTATCTATTGTGTTGTCTACTCAATGCCTATGATAGCAATATAACTCAAGTTTCCCATATTTCATTAATTTCTTAACTATTTGTTCTTCTCTGATTAGACCAAATATTTTAAAGATATTATGTACTCTAGTTAATTATTCTTTCACTCTAATTGCTGATGTGGTAGTCCATTCTCAAAGCTAAGAGGTCAATTTTTGCCTACTTAAAGCTTGTTTAATCATTTATTTTTTTGGTAAATATGTTAGTCCTGTATCTTGACCAACTATGAAGCACACCTTAGATGGTATAGCAAATTCTTTTTCCTGGCTAGTTTTCACAAGTTAGAAGCAGTTGTGGTTTTTATTTTTTTGGTGTTTGATTGTGTTGCTGAAGTTGAATCCCTCATGCATTTGGTACCTCTGCCTCATTGACTCAATCCTTTGCGCAAAATCACGTGATAAGCTAGTCTTGAATTCAACACCAACTTTAAGTAAATCGAGGATGGATTTTTCTAGTGTTACCCATATACAAATATACATGTTTGGAAAGCATGGCCATATTCATTGTTTGTGAGTGTCGCTAGGTGAGGCATGTATCGGAAGTTTAGTCACAGTTCTGTGAGAAGAATGGCGTTGCAATTAGAGAGAACTACAGGCCTAAACTCTTGGCACTCGAGCAAATTTTCATTCTAATGTTGGCGAACAGAAGCAATATTCCGACAATTCAAGAATTTTGCTTGTACGAACCTTGTAAATAAAGTAGTAAATTTTTTAAATAAAAGCTTAACATAATCCTTTCTTCTTACCAGATGAAAATTTTTTCATAAAAACTCCAGGAAATGGTCGTTTATTAAGAGGAAAATAGAGAACGCTTGGATTTAAACTAGGGCAACATACTTCTTCCAATGCTACATTATAATATTGTACATTTAAATAACATAAATCTTGGTTTAAATTAGAAGCAAAACCCTTTTCATGCCTGTACAAACTATTAATTGGAGTGAAATGCATGTGATAGATTAAAAGAGAATATTCAGAAAAATCAATATTGTTGACATAGATTTTAAACATTTTCAATGAGATTTTTTTAACAAGGTTTCGTGTTTTTTGAACTGAACCAATACAAAGAGAATTAATTATAGTAGACTTAAAAAAAATAAAATATCAATTTTAGCTCTTAACTTAGCATATACCCTTCTATGCAAAGAAAAATATAATTTTTAATTTAAAACTCCGAATTTCAATATTTTGTTTTAGTTTATAATTGCTGCTGAAATTTCTTGTCTTATCCTTCTCTAATTTTACTTATTTGTAAAAAAAAATAATTTCAGTGGCTATAATAAGGATATTTTAGTTTTTTAATCATAATTGTTAGAAAATTCTCTGAGTATATTTTTTGTAAAAAATAATTTTTTTTAATCTAAAAATTTGAAACTTCTCTGAAAATTAAAAGAAAAACTGCACTAAGTTTTAAAATAGTTTAGAGGTTGTATACAATTTAATTATTTTTTAAAAGAGTATATTTAAAAAAACACCAGATATAATAAGTAGCCAAACTCAAGCGAACTATTTTTTTAAAACCTTTATCGTCTACCGTGGATAGTCATAAAAATATTGTCCATGTTGCCGTGGTTTATTGGATAAGATTTGCTTAGTCGTTAAGCTTTTGTGAGTGCATTGTAAAGTCGTTGGTCTCTAACCTTTCCTTTTTTTTTTTTATTCTCAGTGCGTTCTCCTCCCATTGTTGAGCTACATATGTAATTTAGTTATTAAATACCCTTTAATTCAAAATTAAATCAAAATTAAAATTAAAATTAACGAATCACTTTCGTAAAATAAATTTTTTTAATTATAATTAATTATTAATAATTTAAAATTCGAAAAATTAATTTTGTGACAATATAAAATAAATAATATTAATTTTGTGAAAAAAAATAATTATTAAAAAAAAATTGATCTTAATTTTGATTTTGATTTTGAGCCAAACGGTAATGCCATGTCTCTCGGCTTTTATTCAAATTTTTTTCTTCTTTTTCTGAATTAAAATAGATTTTAAATTTAAAAATAATCCATTGATTTTTTTCTTCTCTTTTTTTATTTTCTTTTCCGGTCGATTTCAGCGTTGCTTCGGCTCGAAGAAAAGAGGGTAAAACAGTCATTTTATTAAGAGCTTTGCAGCATGGATCCATGCAGCCCATGCATGTGTGATCAATCTGAATGAAGCAGGATGCTCCTCGTCCGGTGCAGCGCACTGCTTCTCCGTCGTAAAGGGCTCATGGAAAAGTTGCGCCTTTTTCCTCTGCTTTAATAAAGTTAATTATTCTCCAAAGTGCGACTTAATCACACTTAATTTGTTGCCGATCCCAAGAACTTTTCACCACCCCAGGGTTGATTTGTAATTTTACGAAAATTCAACAAAAAAAAAAAAAGAAGGAGGAAATGTATTGGGACAAGTCTGCCATATCTGAAACGGCAAAGGGCATAAAACAGCGAAAGCCAAACATTGGTGTCAAAAAAAAGACGAGTCTTTTGCTTCTTTTCCGTGCTCTTCTTGCGTGGCCTGGCTCCGCGCTTCTTCTCCTCTCCGTTCCCAGCTCACCCGTGATGCTTTTTGCATGAAAACCATCGCCATCGACCTCCACTCGCCATCAAAGAGACCAATTCCCCACAGGTATGCTTGTTTCTATCGCCTTCTCAATCCTCTGGGTCGTTCTTATCCGGTGAATTCAATTGCTGTTTTTTCTGTCGAAGATTGGTTTTTTGTGGGTGGGTTTTGGTGGGTGATGATAAAAAGATTGGATTTTTTGATCGTTTTGATTGGATTTGGCTCTGAGTCTTGATTTCCTGTGAGTTTAGTTTTGAAATTGCAGTTCCCGAATCTGCGAGATTGAATTATGTTGGAATTTGGTTGATAAGATTTGTTTGCGATGTCTGGAGAGTTCGAATTGAATTGTATCCCATTGGGTTCCTGAACTTGGAAATTGGCATATATGAGCAATCATATGCCGTCTGTATGTTGTGTTCTCGTGTAAAGATGGCTCCTTGAATGCGAGCATCTACTATGAATTTTACAGGGAGGTAATGAAATGAATTTGCTTGCAGTGTCGGATGACTAATTTATGATTAAGTCTTTCACTCGTCAAGATATTTCAAATGGATTTTAGCTTGTTTCTGAAACTGAGTTGCAGAGTGTTCTTCAACTTATTATTAGATAAGTGCATATTTCTGTTCAAATATATATTCAATGAAGATTCATACCTAACTTTTCTTTATATTCGAGAACACACTTAGCAAGATATGGGATTCATAGATTATTCTATCCATTTGCCTCCTATGGAGGGCCTGTAGATTGTAGATTGTACCTTTTCTTGTCATGGTTGTTTTCTATTGCTATCAGTTTTATGGAATTTATAAATTTGTGTATATTGCATGAAATGCAATCTAGCGAGGCTTGATTTGACATTTGACTGAACGGATTATGGAATTTTTCATGCTTTGCTCTGACAGGGCTGGTTTAGTTTCTGATGACCATTTGAGAGCTGAGGTCCAACTCGACATTGCAAGGCCAATTGGATTATCCTGATAATTTTTAGCACTTCAGTTACTTGTTTTGTGTGTCTATTTCATATCAGCAATCAAACCGCTAAACTCTTGTACATATTGTGGGAAGTTGTGTAATGGGGGCTTCAAGCTCTAAAATGGAAGATGACAAGGCTCTTCTATTATGCCGAGAAAGGAAGCGGCTTGTAAGACAGGCTCTTGATGGGAGATGCTCTCTTGCTTCTGCACATGTTTCTTATATCCAGTCCCTCAGAAATATTGGAACCGCACTAAGAAAGTTTTCAGAACCTGACACCCCGACAGAATCTTCTCTGTATACATCAACATCTGAGACACCAGAGCCTCTTGCTTTAGTGGACAAGTCTACTTCGCAGTTCTCAAACTCATCTCCATCTTTTTCTCAGGGTATGGATACAGTAGATTCTTCCTCTCCTGTTCCTTCACCACTCAGCTCGGCAAGATTTCATGTGGACCATATGAAATCTATTAGAATATTTTCCAAAACATTCAAAGAGAAGTCGCCAACTTCAGTAATTGCTACTCTCGAAACAGAGGCTACCACTCCCAAAGGAATTGTGCCACAGACAGATGACAAATCAACCGCTGAAACTCCACCAACCCCTGGGACTCGACCTTGGGATTTCTTTGAATTATCCCACCCTATTGAGAACCAATTATCCTTTCAAGATGGAACTGGTTTGAACCTTGATTTGGACAATGCTGATGATATTAAACGGCTCAGAGAAGAAGAAGGTATCCCTGAATTGGAAGAGAAAGGGGAAAATAGCTCCACAAATGGAAGGGACAACTTTGTAGAATCTGAAGATGATTTCGACCAATCCCCAGCTGAACCTTTAGTAAGAATGTTTCAGAACAGAAATCAAGTGTTGGAATCCAATCCAATTGAGGAATCTTCTACCAATCTATCTTTGAGAAAACTTGATTTAGAAATTGAGCAGAGAAATGGGGTGAAGCCAGTAGCTAGTAATGGTATGTGTGAGACTGATGAATCAGTTTCTATGACGCCGCCAAAGGCAATATCATCTGTTCTTGTGGTTCCTAACAGTGGTCATGAAAATGGACATGATTATGCAAAAATTGCGTCCAAGGACTTCATGTCATGCATGTGCGAAATTGAGGATCTATTTCTAGAGGCTTCTGATTGTGGAAAAGAAGTCTCCAGGAAGTTGGAGGCAGACAGAGTGTATGTCCGCCCATTGTTCTCCGAGAATAAAGGTCAGCTGCCAAATGCTTGAGTCAGAACGTGTTTGAATACCATTAATTGATCAGTCACAAGTCTCTATCTTGGATAATGGCAACAAAATAAGTTAATATTAATGATATGATTAATTCTAAACACTTCTCTTTGCGAATGAACTTTTCTATAACTTTGACAAAATTACATGAGTTTCTAACATGGATTTGCTTCTTCAGCATGCAGATCAAATCAATTCACAGCTCTTACATCCTGTTTTGGCTGTTGCACTGAAGTCCATCTTCCTGAGGGTAGGTATTCATCCCTTTTTGTTGCACCCAGGTTGATTTCTCACTTGCTGGTTTTTCCTCTTCTTGAACTGTTCATACTGAGAAGCTCGTTGTGCTTATACTTGAGAGTGATTTTATGAAACCATAATTGGCTCCTGAGGTCCATTATATTCATATTATTAGCCTTTTCTATATTCTGTATTGTTTAAATCCTTCCAAGCAAATACTGATTTCTATCAAGTTTTCTGAATTCCTAGTTTGCCAAACTTGTCATTATGCTCAGAAGCATCTCTAGATTTTTGTGATTTTCTTTTTTTTTTTTCACTTTTCCTCTCTCGAACTTTCATCTAATTTCTTGTGGTTATATGCAGAACCTGCTCCAAATGAGATGAAGTATTTAACTTGGCATAGGTCGGCCTCATCACTCTCTTCATCATCCAGAAATCTAATAGGTGTAACTTCAAAAGATGAAGTGGGTGGCTCAAATGACGTTATCTTTGGAAGCATATGTATGAACGCAGGCAGTCATGCTTCAACATTGGATAGATTGTATGCATGGGAGAGAAAGCTTTATGATGAAGTCAAGGTAACATATTTTTTTCGACTACTATAACTTTTATTTTTGATACATAACCTCTTCACCAAACTGGGGAATCATTTGCTTGATTTTTATATTTTTAAAATGAATATTCAATTGGAATTACCTGTAATAATTTTTAACTTAGTTAAAGAATGAAAGAAGTGAGCAAGTTATAAGTACTTGCTGCCTGTTGGAAATCTAGAAGTTATGAAACTCACTGTCTTATCCATGGGAAACAGGGATAGGGAATTCACATAGTAACCTGGGTTATTGCCAATGTTCCTATGTTGTATCTACTCTCTGTTTTCAGTTAATGAACCAACTGCACACACATTGTGAAGTGAGTGACAGTGGCATCAAAATCCCTTTATAAATACATGTGACAGATATGTCTCTGAAAAAGTTAGATGGTCCTCAACTTGTATCCTTAAACTGTGTGTTACATAGATAGATCTTGGCTTCCTACTCCTATTTAGGCCTACATCTATAGCTGTGGCAATGTTTTCACTTTTCTGGTTTTCTACATATTATGTATCTCAGTTTATATTGGTCTGTGGTATATATTTTCTCTATTATCAGAGCCTTCATATGTTTCTGCATAATACCGAGTGTCTTTTGGATTCTTGTGTTTCTTACAAATGTTCCAGATTATGTGACTTTATCATTCGATATTTGATTTTATGTCTGTGATTCTGTGCCACAAAGTATTGGTTTATCAGAATTATAGTCAAAGTCAACTAGAAAATTTTTTGGCATACCGATATCCTCTCATCTGGAACATTCAACAGCTTTTTTCTGAAATCTTTGAATTTCAGGCCAGTGGTATCATTCGAAGGGACTATGATATGAAATGTAGGATGCTCAGACATCAAGAATCTAGAGGAGAAAGCCCATACAAAATTGATAAGACACGTGCTACTGTCAAGGATTTGCACTCAAGAATCAACGTTGCTATTCACAGAATCAATTCGATATCAACGAAGATTGAGGAGCTAAGGGATAAGGAGCTTCAGCAGCAACTAGAAGAGCTAATTAAAGAGTATATGTTTCTTCATGTTTTTCTGTACTCGCTATACAGGCCTGATACTAGTTTTTTGCATACTTAAATTCATAAATATGCATAAGTAATTCTGGTCCTGCAACAACACATGAACTTAAAACACTGAGTTTGATTTTGTTTATGTGTTGATCACAGGAACTTGTGTTGTTTGGAAGGTCCAGAAGCTGCTGCTAAGATTATAATTTCCAAGTAGATGTTAATGTTTCACATATTACCCAAAACTTTAGACATATAGAGGGAGATTGTTTATCAACCAAGTAGGAAAATTTCACTTTCTTGCGAACTTGATACCAAAAGTCAACAGTTCATGTGCCTTTATAGGAAAATATTGACTAACAACTGAATTGAAATACATCCTGCAGCTGTAAAGGAATAAACATCTGAATTGCAACTTGCCTTTACATACTGAAAGTTCTATTGTTACACCTTCATATTGATAGATATGTAATTGCTGCACTGGATGCAATTTCTCCAGAGCTCATTCAGAATATTTATGATTTCCTGAACGGATAACTTCTAGGCTGCATATTTGTATCCTTCTGAACATTCTTCAATTCTCTTACTGCTTTTGCTGTTGAATTATTTCTGTGCTCTATTTGATGAATTGCTTTATTGCGTGCTCCATAAATTCAGGTTAATTCAAATGTGGAAGAAAATGCTTGACTGCCATCAGCGTCAGTACCACATTGTCTCGTTAACATTCAATAATGGCAGCGCCAAAATCTCAATAAGGTCAGAATCTCATCGGCAAGCAACTATTCTTCTTGAGTTTGAGCTGAATTCTCTTTGCTCAAGCTTCACCAATTGGATTTCTGCTCATAAATCCTACTTGGAATCCATAAACGGATGGCTTCTGAAGTGCGTCTTTCTTTTACGGCACAAGTCCTCAAGAAGGAAAAGGAATGACGTTGAGTTCTGTCCAAAGAGGGACAAGGCTCCTCCAATATTTGTGATTTGCCAGGACTGGTTAAAGATCCTCAACACGCTACCCGTCACTGAAGTTGAAGATGCAATAAAAAATCTGGTAACAATCACAACTAGTTACTTGCCTCGCCAAGAAAAGGCTCACGGGAGTACACACATTCAATTTTCACTTTCTCGAAAGGCAGGGAAGACTAAGGTGCTTGAAAACAACATTCAAAAGAATGAGGCCCCGGTGGATCTGAATCTGAATATTGAAAATTTGCAGTCTGGTCTCGTGGTCCTTTTCGATCAATTAAAAACTTTTGCAGAAAACTCAGTAGAGAAGTATGGAGATCTGCAGAAGGCCATTTCTGCCGCTTGTGATGATTATAAGTGATATTAGTACATGGATGATGACATCTTTTTTTGCTTCCAGCACAGAGAAAAAACAGATAAGTCTGATTTGATCGACTGGATAAGCTGGATATGCAAACCAACAGCAAAGGGCTTAATTTTTTTTGTTGTGAAGTGAATTGAGAGGAATAAAGTTGCACTTTGGCTGAAGTGTGTGCCAATATGTGAATAGAAACTTAGGGAGATGATGTTGTACTTGTAGATTGATATAGATATTCGAAATTAGGGTTTTGTCTGTATAAATTTGAGTCGTTGGTTGCTGAGGGGTTGAAGTTAGTGATGAAAATGATGGCAATTGTTCAAGATTTGTATAGCACTGTTGTCATTTACAATAATGAAATGTTGATAGTTATTAGTTAATAATAATTGGCCTTGTTGTTTAATTCTCTTTATTATCATTATATGGTGTGCTTATTGTGATTTCTTTTCTACATGGATTATTAAGTTTTTAGTAATATATTAACTTTTTAGTGAAAAAGGAATTTCTTGCACATGACAGAAAGTGGAAGAGGAAGCGGAAAAATTAAGTGGGTGGATAAAAATACTCTGGCGAGGTGTGGAATGCCTGATGGCGCCTCTCCAGTCACGGATTTTTGATCACTGCATAATTTTTTAATTAATTAATTAATTTTATTATTATTTGATGATTCACCAACAAATCACTAATAATTTGACCAAATGATGTACCCAAAATGGCCCTTTCAGGTAATCGTCTAGTCGGTCAAACCGTGTGGTCAATGTTACCACGTGTAAATTGTCCATCGGTTAAATCTGCCAACTTGGCCCTAGCACGATAATTCCCCTAATAATCCAAAATTGCCATAATTTCCTTAGAAATGACAACAGCTTCGCATGTCTATTTCCGTAATTTGATACTAATGATTCATAAAATTCCTTTTTTCACAGAAAAGTCCTTTTGATTTCTAAAAATTTCGCCAGGTACATGACTATTAAATTCCATTTAATTTTGATTTTTGCCGGTGGTCTCCGTCGCGAGTCCGAGAGAGGAGAGCGAAGGGGCTGAGAGGAAGCTCGAGATTTCTGTTTCCGGATTCTAGGGTTTCGATCGGAGGTCTCTTCTTCTCTCGATCGAGGATGGAGATCCTCAACAAGCTGCGGAGCCTCGACGCGTACCCGAAGATCAACGAGGATTTCTACAGCCGGTCGCTCTCCGGGGGCCTCATCACCATCGTCTCCACCATTGTCATGATCTTCCTGTTCTTGTCTGAAATCAGTAAGATTTGATCTCTCTTTTGTGTTTTTTCGCTTTTTGTTGGATCGGATTTGATGTAGGAGTTGAGGCTACGCGAGGAATCAAATTGACGTCTTCAAAAGCTAGAACCTTTATTAGTTTTCACCATTAAAACAGCATTTTTTGGGCTTTTTTTTATATCCATTTGCTTTCCAGAATTTGGTTAGTGATCCGAGGCAATGTGCTTTACGTGCTATTTTTCGTAGACGTGATATTATCTAATGGACATTGGATGCGAAAAGGTTTTTTTTTTTCTTCTCTTCTCCTGATTCTGAATAGCCTTATTTCAAAATAATGCCGAATTTTAATTGGTTTGACATTGGATGCTGCAATTGTACATTTAGGAATGCTACAGGAAAAAAAAAAGAGAAACTTTTTCTTCCTTTTGATTGCCATCAACAACTTATTGTGTCTCTTCAAATTCTAGAGCTTGTTTCTCTGAAATGTTGCAAATCATTTTAGTTTGCAAAGCATAGTGATGGTTTTTCGTTTTGTTGCTGCAGGATTATATCTATATTCAGCAACTGAGACTAAACTAATAGTTGATACTTCAAGAGGAGAGAGATTACGTATCAATGTTAGTAATTTTGAATATTGAATGATTAGCTATTATTCTTGACTCTTTTTGTTGCTTCAATAGACCATCACGCTTTCTTGCTAGTTTCATTTTCATGTCAAAGATGTGAACTGCAGGATCTATCTAATTTTAAGCTAATGATTTAATTATTCTGGAAGATCGGAAATTTATGTGATTAATGCAACCATATCAGTGACAATACGCTAATATTTTGGTCATGTAATTGGCAAATTTGCCTTCTTCAGCTTTGTGGGAGTGTGGCCTTGTGCCTACTTTTGTGATGCAGCTTTGAATCGTACATACATGACTTGAATTGGGCTACATCAACAGACTTGCTAATTGCTATTAGTTGCTATGAAATATATTACCACTAATTAAACTTAGTAATTCATATGGTTGCTGACATGTGTTCCATCCTTGCAGTTTGATGTTACTTTTCCTTCCCTTGCTTGTTCACTTCTTAGTGTTGACACCATGGATATCAGTGGCGAGCAGCATTATGATATAGTATGTTTTCAAACTCTCATATTTTATTTTAGAATGCTCTTTTTCTTTCCCTTTTACTGTCGTAGATTTGTTCTGTTTAATATCTAAAGCCGAAACATGGTCTTTTCTGTTTGCAATCTCTGTTTTCCTGCAGAAACATGATATAATAAAAAGAAGACTGGATCACCTTGGGAATGTAATAGAGGCAATACAGGATGGTGTTGGTGCACCCAAGGTAGGTCCCTAGCATTTTGGTGTGCAATTGTTTGGTGCTTACATATACAGTACTTTTTGGTGTGCATTTTATGATTTTTTTTTTATGGTTTCCTAGTTATCCTGCCTTTGAAAAAATTACTTTTTCTGTAGGTTTCACAGCTTGTGCTTCTTTGATTTGATGGATGGGATGTGACCTGTAGATCTCATGATGTTTGTGAATGAATAATCTACTGATTAGTCTTACTATTCTTGTTATTTTAATGGGTTTCTACAGATTATGTTTGCTGGAAACTAAGCAGATATTGGTGCATTTCAGACTTTCTAGCTATGTTTTCTAGTTATACAAGCACTTAAAGCCTATTGGGAAGTAAACTTAGGATTAAGCCCTTGATCTTGATTTTACTTCCCAGACATTGTAAAAGTTAGAGATTTTTACTCCTGATATTTTTAATTAGTCCTTGAAAACCCTTGGAGTGGCTATTACTACCTGGGGAGTAATAGCTACGCCCCTAGTAGTAATAGCTACTCTCGATATTAAAACATTGCAAAATTATAAATAAAATTTGTTTACTCCAAATTACTTTAGGAGATAAGCCCAAACATGTATGAAATTAAAAATTACTCTACTTCATGTTATTCTTATTGTTTCTGTTTATATTTTTACAAAACCTAAATTACTTCAATTACTTTACTTTTGATGCAGTAGGGAGTACGAGGGATAGGAAGAAGATCATTGTCTTCTCACCATCATAGATCCTTAAATCCATAAGGAAGATGAGAAGTGAACAAACCGAAAATAATAGAATATTATTGATAGAAAAAGTTTTTCTTATTACAACATTAAGTTATATATAGTCCTCTAATAAACTTCAAGTCCTATTTGGTGTAAATTAAAATAGGATTTAAACTCCACTATTAATTATACTTAACATATCTTAAATAATAAAATCTAAACCCTAATTCTTATTAAGCTAGGACTATTATTGACTAAAACTTAAATAAACCCTAATTTTGGCTAATACATATATCGAATTAACCAAAATAGTAAATGAGAAAATTATAGAAATTGATATCAGCTTTCCAACGGATGATTATTTACTGAATTCGGATGAATATCTTAGGAGATATGGCTCTTGTATTGTACCTGTATCAATTCTGACATACCCTAATTAGAGTTAGAATTCAAATTGAGTTTGATTTCTAATTTTACTATAAAAAGAATATAGTTATCCTATATCAGATTTCTTCACTTGTAAAAAACTTATTCTCGAGTTAAAACTTAAACTCTTTATTGTTACAGTTTTATTCTCTCCTAATACTTTCTAACATAGAACTTGATGATGTAAATCAATAAGATCTTTTCGAGTAATATTTTTAGTACTTTAATATCTTATTTTTCTTTTATACAATCACTTGAACTTTTGCAAAGTTTCTTTCGATCTTATTTAAAGTAAAATTTCTATATACACCAATTTATAATTTGTTGTCATATAAGAAAAGTATTCTTCACAAGTTTATTAATAATTACGAAAATAATTTGAATATATTATTACAAATTTTAAATCTGATATAGTGATAATTCCCGTAAAAATTTCCTCCACTTGTTTAAGAGAGTTGGTTTTTGATGAATTTAAAGAATAATCTTTAGTAGTATAGTTAAAATTTTTACAAGTAGAAAATTCTTTTTGCAATTTTCAAGATTGTCAATTGATTCATATGAATTTCCATCGATAGTTTTTTAAAATTTTTCTCTAATATCCAAAGCTACTTTTGTATGATTTTTTAATTCAGCGAAGAAAGAATGTATGAATTCCTCGATAAGTTCTTTATTAATATGTTTGTCTTTCATACGATTCACAAACTTTTCTTTGACTTGATAATTCAATATTAGAGGAAAGTTAGTAAAATGCGGAATTAATATTTTATGGTTATCTGCATCGATTTTAATTCCATAAGCCCTTAGATAAAAATTATGTCTTATTTGATTTTGATCTTTTTTGAGAATTTCATATTGAATAGTTTAAGTATATTCAGTCATAAGCGAATTTTTGGTGGCCTTCACATGTCCTTTGGATTTAAATTTGCTTTCATCAAAATGAAATATAACCATCAAACTTATATTCAATAATTTTTACATTCTTTTCTTCTGAAATCTCTATAGGCTCAAAAAATTGCTCAATTTTATCTATGTAAATAAATTAATTCTCATAAACATGAAAATATGAAATACTCATCTTATGAAGGTTTTGATTTTTTTGAGTAGTTCCGTATCTTGATCTCTAAGATGTCGAAGCGCAAGTTTCTTCAATGATCAATTGACAAATTTCGTTTTTAGTTTCAATTTGTCTCAAAACTTTATACTTTTTAATAATAGAAATAAGAGAACTTTATTTGATCAAATTTTAAATTTGATAATTTCTTAAATAACCGTTCATGAAGTTGTTGTTATCAATTACAATAGAGTTGAGCTTAGGAACAATCTTGTTCTAATATTACTTGATGCGGCGGGAGGTATGGGTAATAGGAAGAAGATCACTATTTTTTTATCACCATAGATTCTTGAATCCACAAGTAAAATAAAAAAGGAACAACCAAAAAATAATAAAATATTATTGACAAAATTTTTTTTTTTAATTACAATTTTGAATTGTATATATAGTTCTCTAATAAATTTAAGTCTTATTTGATGTAGACTAAAGTAGAATTTAGATTCCACTATTAGTTTTACTTAATATATTTTAAATAAAAAGATCTAAATCCTAATCCTTATTGAGTTAGAATTGTTATTGACTCAAACTCAAATAAACCCTAATTTTGGTCAATACATATATCGAATTAGTTAAAGTAATAAATAAAAAAATTATAGAAATTGATCTCAGTTTTTCAGCAGGTAGTTATTTTGGATAAATATCTTAGGAGATATGACTTTCAGACTATAGCTGAATTAATTCTGACAGATTCTAATTTGAGTTGAAATTCAACTTGGACTTGATTTTTGATTTTACTATAAAAAGGATGTGATTGTCTTACATCAACTTTCTAACCAAACCGGCCCTTAAGATTTAATAGAAAAGTTTACTAAATATTTATATGCTAAACAAGGCAGATGGAATTAAGGATGCAGATTTTTTGTTACTTTAGTAGTTGGCCTTTATAGTTTCTATTCTATTGTGGATAACATTCCATTTTTTTCATAATAATCACCTTTTTTGTTTTTTAGTTAGACTGTTGCATACATCACACAATCATATTTATTTGATTATCATTATAATGATTGTCTTATGTGCTTATTTGTCAGATAGAAAGGCCTTTGCAAAGGCATGGTGGAAGGCTAGATCATAATGAGGTTTATTGTGGTTCTTGTTATGGTGCAGAAGAGGTATGGTACTAATAGCCAGAATAAAGTATCTATTTTCATAAGCTCAATTACTTGTTACTATTAGTGCCACTTTGTCACACCTATCATCTCATACCCAATGTTTTAATGTCTATGCCTACTCGATAGCATGAGTATTAATCTTTTCTTTCATGCAGTCAGATGATCAATGCTGTAACTCATGTGAAGAAGTTCGTGAAGTGTATAGGAAAAAAGGATGGGGCCTATCCAATCCAGATCTAATTGACCAGGTCTAAGGAAACTTTGACCACTATTCCCTTTGTGTTTCTCTTTTTTTATTTTCAATTTTTTGTAGACTGTTTGACACCTCAACTTGAAAATATGTATTCTATCGAGATGAAAGTTGAGTAAATACAGATGTTATAGTCTGCTTGAAGATTGCATCATTGCAAGGTAAGTATTGCACTATTGGCTTAGTAAAAGAAGAAGAGGAAGAAAAAAAGGAAGTAACTGGCTTTCCCCATGATGATGAACTACATTTTTGAAGCATCAGTAACATAGAGCATGCATCCTAGATACTACAGTATTGTAGATTGGAAGGAGTTTATCCTTTTTATCTACTTGACGTGATATTGAGGAATGATCACCATTTATCATCTTTTAAAGCATAGGCATGAAGAGATATATGAAGACAAGGTAGAACGGGCAAAATACTGCAAGCAGGATAGTGATTTGTTTGCTCAGTGATTCTTTTTACTGTGATTCAGTTCCATTTTTCTGCAACTTGTATTGGGCCTTTTTTTTTAAGCTTAATTTAGTATTTTATGCAGATTTTAGCCTCAATCTTTTCCTGGAGTAAATGTTCTAATTCTTATTTCTTGTAAATGTTGCAAATATGTAAATAGTTGAAAATTTGATATTTTCTTTCTGCTATATGATGTGAGTATGCCGGTTTTTGTCAAGTATTTGTTGTATTCAGATGTTCTTATTACAATTAAAACTATCATTGCTTTATTCTGTTTCACATCCTTAAGGATTCCTGCATCAAGTTCTGTCTTTTCATGAGGCTGATGTTTGTCTAGTGATGTTTCAGTGCAAAAGAGAGGGGTTTATTCAAAAAATCAAGGAGGAAGAAGGTGAAGGATGCAACATCTATGGATTCTTAGATGTCAATAAGGTTGCAGGAAATTTTCATTTTGCACCAGGAAAAAGCTTTCATGGTGCTAACATATTTTTGCAAGATTTAGTGGCTTTTCAAACAGAAAGCTATAATGTGAGTGGCATCTGTTAGTAGCTGTTATCTTAATTTCTGATGGCATCTTTGAGACTAGCATGATATGCCAACATTTTCTTGAGATGTGAAGCTGAAATTTCTTCCTTTTGTATGAGCAGATAAGCCACAAAATAAATAAGTTATCATTTGGAGATGAATTTCCAGGTGTTGTAAATCCTCTTGATAGGTAAGTTTGGCACAAATTTCTCGTGTTCAATTCACTTGATTGTAAATAACCTAACTGATAATTAGTCTCTAATAGTTCTTAATTTTCATTGAAAATCCAGTGTGCAGTGGACCCAACTGGCGACTTCTGGGATGTATCAATACTTTATCAAAGTGAGTTCTATTATTTGATTGCTGTCTCTCTTTAAAATCTATTTCGCTTGTGAACACAACTGAGTAGTTCTTGCCTATTAACTCCAGAAAAATCTCAATTGTTCTAGTGTACACATCTAAAATAATCCTCTTTTTGTGTTGGAGATTTGATGTCCCGTTTGTCTTGATCCTTGCAGTTTGTAAAATTCTCTCATTCTGATTTGTAACAGTTATTTTTCTTTGTGGAGAATCTGTACCAGAAGTAATTTTCTCTAATTTAACTGTGTTTTTAGGTTGTTCCTACAATTTACACTGACATTATGGGACGAAAAATATACTCTAATCAGGTAGATTTTGAACTACTTTATAGATCTCAATGCAGATGCTGGACGTGAATCACACTTTCCTTTTATATACCTGCAGTTTTCAGTGACGGAGCACTTCAGGGAGGGAAATGTTTATCCTAGGCCTCCTCTTGGTGTATACTTCATATATGACTTTTCGCCTATTAAGGTGCATGAATTGTTTTGTTTTATTTTGTTTTGTTTTTTGGTAGTAAAGGTGCATGAATTGCTTAACCTTGTTGGCTTGAATCCTGCCAACTGGCTTCTAGTACAAGAACTTATGTGGAAAAAGCAACAAATTAGTTGCGATAGTAAAACTAGCTGAGAGGAAATGGCATACAGATATTTGAGGTTTTCTATAGTTACAGAATGTGCTGATTATTTATTTAAGGAGGCACAGTCCTAATACCTTTCTGGTCTAGCTATGGATGTGAGCAGTCAAAAGTAAAAGCAGTGGTACTTATATTGATTGACATTGACTCCTACTTTGTGCATTAAGTTTAGTAAATTCCCCTGCCCTATACAATAAATAGGTGATTGAAAATAATGCTGTACCTTTTCCTGAACTGTATTTTATTTTCTATATCTGCTCTAAATATCACAATTTTTTTGAGAATAAAATGGCAATATATTCTCTTCATCATGTTTTCTGAAAGATGTAGTTTTGTTTATGCATGAAAGTGGCATTGGAAAATTATCAAAAGTGTGCACATGATTTGTTTAGTCCAAGAATATATTTTTTCAAGTAGAGAAGGAAAAAACAATATCAAAGGTGAGATCTGGAAACCTTTTTGAAGATCTGAGCATGGAACCTGCTGTGAACTGGCCTTACTGTTACTGAGCATATTTGTTTAGAAGGCAGATCAACTAGCTGTTTGTTTCAAGAAATATGCTGTTGTACTTAATATATGTTCTGCAATGTGATTTTTGATACCTAATTAGTGCAGATATTGAATGTACTACTCTGAAAGAGTAATGAAAATCCTGTGACCTGCCTTCATTTTTGCTTCCTTTTTTGTTTTGAGAATCTGTTGTTACATCATTACCTTCTCTTTCATGTGTTTGTTCACATTAGACAAATATCGATTACTGAAGTGCTCTGCAGGTGCTCTTCACGGAAGAAAATACGTCATTCCTGCACTTCCTGACTAATATCTGCGCAATTGTAGGAGGTGCTTTTACAACTCATCTCTTTGCTACTAATTTTTTGTGCCATGAAATATTTAGCTGCCTAGGCAATCCCAACTGTGTTGTATACTCACATTTTATGGAAAGATCTACCTAAAGATTGAGAATTCTGGATTGTGTTCAGGAGTTTTCACGGTCTCTGGGATCATTGATGCTTTTGTGTATCATGGTCATCGGGCAATCAAGAAAAAGATGGAGCTTGGCAAGTACACTTGATTTGTTTTGAACATGTTGAAATAGTACCTCAAATTCAAGTGCTGGAGACCCAATTCTGTTGCTCGGAGCGCCCTCCCTCCCTGCATTCCCCAAATCAATGAAGCAGAAACTAGATGAAAGTGGGATGCAGAAAGCGTCCCATTGAGACAGTATATGAATGTACTTTCTTTATACTTCTTTATATAGCTCTAAATGTGATTGTCATTCTGTATTACAACTTCAACCTGGTTCTAAATTTTAATGATTGGAAGATGTATTGTGCTTGGACAATTCTTGCTTTATTATGGTTTATTTTCTGTACCAGTCGGATTTTGCTGAATGACCTATGGCGACTTATTGAGGCTTGTTACTCCCCTGTTTGATCTAGCTGTCTGCTACAATCTCTTAAGGTCATTGACTCAGCTTTCTTCGCTGCTTCCCGTAATGCTGGTCAGAGATATTAATTATAATAATCTTTTCTGATTGTGAGTTAGCAGTTGATCAGACAAGAAAGGTAGGTAACAACCATCACATGTTTGGGGTGCCGTATGTCCATTATTGTATAAGTTAGTATGCCCTCAAATGGTTCAAAGATCGATTGTTCTGAGGAAAATGTAAGAATCCTCGCTAATATAAAACTAACCATTAATTATTTTAAATGTGTTTTTTTACTCATACACGGAATATGTTGTCTTTTCCATGAACATTCAATTTATATTAACTCAGACTAAGTAAACAATCCACCAAGTTGGACTTAAAAATATAATATTTAAATTTATATATTACTTTTATGTCATTAATTATATTTATTCTAATGATTGAGGCTTTAATCCCAGGTCACCTGGGTTCAAATCCTCAGGGTGGTATTTTTTATTTTCTCAATATTTTATATTTTAGTATAATTTGATGAAAATTGAAATGAATTAATTCATATCAAAATACATCGATTTCAATGGATGTCGAAATCGATCACGACATCAAAATTTAAAACCTTACAACCTACAATAAAAGAGATGCTCCAGAGTTTTTTGCAAGGTCGTCAATTATCTATATCCGGTATTTCAGTATTTATGATATTCATTTTATTAGTAATAACGTTGTGATAATTTTTCGAGTTATGATTGATATTGATTTTCGAAATCAATGTATCTCGTGGTTGTAAATAAAGAGGACGATCGTCCCATTTAAATTGGTAGAATGTATCCTGATAATTGATTCTGAACTCTAATAACTTTAATATGGTAAAAGTTACATGAAGAAAAATTGAAGCATCATACAAAATCTCATAAAAAAAAAACTTTGGTTTTACATAGAATAAAATAATAATTTAGGTGGTTTTAAGTAAGGTTTTATAACTTGGTATCGGTTTCAGTTTTGAGACCCAGCGAAACCGATACGTTTCGACCGTTTCGATTTCAGTTTTGGCCGTTTCGGTTTCGGCCGAAAGATTTTTTTAAATTATTAATTAGGTGTTGACCAGAGTTTGACTATATTTTGACTGTACTTTGACTTCAAATTAAAAATACGATAAAATATTGGAAAAAATTTAAAAAAATTTGAAAAATTAGGAATGAATTTATACTTAATTTTACCATAATATTAAATATTATTTAAGCTAATCAAAATTAATTTTGATAGTTAGTCACTGATATAGTATACTTTTAATATATATTAGTGTATTAAAAAAACATATAAAAAATAATATGAATATGATTAAAAGTTAAAAATTAACATAAGCACATTTAACTTTTCATTAAAATGTACTTCACACATACATAATTTATAAATTCTAAGATAATACAACTAATCATCATAATCATCATCAATTGAGTTTGGAACATCTCGGTGTGGAATTACAAATTCAGTACTTGGATGATCCGGACGAGCATTTGTAGGCATATGAGCCAGAACAACTAGCTCTGCGCGATCTCGTGGCAGCGGTTCTGAAGTATAACCATACATCGAAGGTCCAAAATAGAAATTATATTTTGACTAAAATTTAACTTTATTTCAATTATTTTTTAACTTCAAATTAAAAAATTATAATATGTTTAAAAATTTTAAAAAATAATGAATAATTACGTGAATAATATTATGTAAGTGAACAGTATCTGACAGAAACTGATAAGGACGTCAAAATCAAATTGGCGATAGCGCTGGCCCCAGTGTAAGGTCGGCCTCATCTTGCAGGAGTACAAGCCAGTTCGGTGAGGGCGCGAGATAGGCGAGGGAGCGACGGAAGACTAGCGAGTGCGCAGGGCCCTTGGGCTCGGATACGAAGCTGGCGTGAGGTCCTCCCCTCCCTCCCCATCGCACCCCCCCTGCCTCGCCCCGCGCTCGAGCCCGGCGAGCTCCCGCCCCCGCGCGCGATCCCTGGGAGCTCCCGCCCACGCGCGCTCCCGCCCGGACTCGTTGGTGAAGATGAACAGTAATGAACAGTAAACCCTAACCGAAACCCAAAATAAGATTTCGGTTCGGGATCGGCCGAAACTGAGCCGTTTCGGCCGAAACTGCAAACCATGGTTTTAAGTAAAGACCCATAAGCACAATTTAGTGGGCCGGATCCAAGCCACCCGTATGGGATCTTGACTTGGATCCGAACCCGATAGCTTCCTTCTTGGATCTAGATTTTGTCTATTATCTTCGGCCGGTACTTCCTTCTCTCGCCCAAGCTGAAACACAAAAGAAGGGAATCTCGCCAGAGATGGACTCAGAGGGAACCAACAAGCCGGCGAAGAGGAAAAAGCCACCGGAGGTCGACAACACGCCCGTGGAAGTGATTTCGTAATCTTTTGCTTTTTGATGTTTTGATTCTTTAAGAGATTTGATTCTTTGGAATATGATAATGAAGATGATCATGTAGAGAGTGATGCAATATTTCATTGTGCCTATTTTTAATAGTGAATATTCAAATGATGATTACGATGAAGAAGATGAAGAAAATGATGAAGAAGGGTTTTCAAAAAAAAATTTCACTGTAGTTTGTTGGTACGTGGTTACATAAACTCTTTTTCTTCGCTTAATATTATACAGATAAGATAAAGTTCTACGTTCAACGTTGACATTATTTTGTTAAACAAAAATTTCTGAATAAGATTCAGTGTTCTATCCTTTTATATGTCTATTCCTCTATTTTCTTTTATCATCTTATTTTTGTTAAAATTCAAAAGTATTTGAAAAATCTTAGTTTAGATAAGATTTCATATAAATTATATAAAAAATAATCAAATATTTGAGTTTTCTTTTGCTATAGATGTGATGTTTAATAGTTACATATCATTCATATTCATATCAAGATGTAAAAATATATCAAGCACCGGGTACATAAGAAAGATGATGGACATAAGTTTTACTTGCAATGGTGTAGGCAGTATGTATTGGTTAATAATAGATATATAATCTAACAAGTTTTGTGTGTATTCAGTTGAAGCTGAAGAAGATTTTTCTTATCAGTTGAACAGCTCCTTCTACTAGGAAGAGGATGAACATGACGTTGGCCTGAATGAAGAGTGCTTAATATGTAGCTCGTCAAGCATCAATCTCAATTACAGAGGGTGGGGTGACAATAGTTACGTTTAGATAGAGAGGAAATAAGTGCGACTCGTGAACACCAACACCACCTGTAGCGGCTCGTACACAAATCAATCAGTTCTCCCTATAAAAATGTATGAGACGTTAGTTAGATGAGCAAGATGATGGACATCAATTTTGTTTGCATTGGTGTAGACAATATGCATTAGTTAATAATAGTTATATAATCTAATAAATTCGTGTGCAGTCAGCTGAAGCTGAAGAAAATTTTTGTTATCAGTTGGACAACTCCTTGTACTATGAAGAGAATGAACTTGTCGATGACCTGGATGAAGAGTACTTAATGAGCAGCTCGTCAAGCATCCATATCAGTTACAGGGGGTGGTGTGATAATAGTTATGTTTAGATAGAGAGGACATAAGCGCGACTTGTGAACACCAACACCATCTGTAGTGGCTCGTACATAAGAAGATCAGTTCTCCCTATAAAAATGTATCCGACACTAGTTACATATGCAAGATGATGGACATCATTTTTATTTGCATTGGTGTAGGCAGTATGCATTTGTTTGCATGGATGTCCATAATCTAATAAGTTTATATGCAGTCAGCAGAAGTTGAAGAAGATTTTTCTTATCAATTGAACAACGCCTTCTATTATGAAGAGAATGAACTTGACGATGACCTGGGTGAAGAGTACCTAATGAGCAACTCGTCAAGCATTCATATCAATTATAGGGGGTGAGGTGACAATAGTTATATTTAGATAGAGAGGAAATAAACTTGACCTATGAATACCAGCACCACCTGTAGTGGCTCGTACATAAATAGATCAGTTCTCCCTATAAAAATATATCAGACGCTAGTTACATATGCAAGTTGATGGACACCAGTTTTTTTTGCATTGGTGTAGTTAATATAGATTTGTTTGCATCGATATCCATAATATGACAAGTTCGTGTGTAGTTAGTGGAAGTTGAAGAAGATTTTTCTGATTAGTTGAACAACTCCTTCTACTGGAAAGAGGAGGAACTTGATGATGACCTAGATAAAGAGTACTTAATGAGCAGCTTGTCAAACATCCATATCAGTTACAGGGGGTGGGGTGCCAATAGTTATGTTTTGAAAGAGAGGAAATAAGCGTGACTTGTGAACACCAATATCACCTGTAATGGCTCGTACATAAATTGATCAGTTCTCCCTGTGAAAATATATCAGACTGGTTACATGAGTAAGATAGTGGACAATAGTTTTGTTTTCATTGGTATAGGCAGTATGCATTTGTTTGCATTGACGTCCATAATCTAACAAGTTTATGTGCAGTCAGTAAAAGTTGAAAAGATTTTTTTCATCTATTGGACAACTCTTTCTACTATAGAGAAGATGAACTTAATGATGACCTGGATGAAGAGTACTTAATGAATAGCTCATCAAACATTTATATCTATAACAGGAGGTGAGATGACAATACTTATGCTTAGCTAGAGAGGAAAATGTCATCTTGCAGTTGATGATCATCTTCTCATCAAGTAGTTGACAAACTCGAATTCAGTCGCTTCTAGCCTGCTTGTCTCTTCTCCAGAATCGTCTTCCACCTTCAGTTTGAACGGTCGTCTCGTGAAGTTTCGTACTTCTAGAACCTTAAGATGCTCGTACTTGGACGAATGAGTTCGTAGCACACCTTGGTCGCTCCTCTCCTCTCGCGCAACAAAGTCTTTTTTCAGCTGGAGAATTCAATATTTAGCATGCAAGAGAGACACAGGTTAGGTTGGACACAACTGATAGTTGGACTAACGAATATCTACAATTCGCTCATCTTAATTGTTTGCATTTTTGTTGAGAAAATTTACCACAAGTTTTTGAAGATTAGGACTTTGGTCTAACAAGCATGCAACTGCAAGAATCTGTAGACCATACAAGCAAATATTTAATTCCAATTTTTGCCTCTGAAGTTAGCGAGTCAACATGTGTGCATTTGTTTGCATTGACGTCCATAATCTAACAAGTTTATGTGCAGTCAGTAAAAGTTGAAAAGATTTTTTTCATCTATTGGACAACTCTTTCTACTATAGAGAAGATGAACTTAATGATGACCTGGATGAAGAGTACTTAATGAATAGCTCATCAAACATTTATATCTATAACAGGAGGTGAGATGACAATACTTATGCTTAGCTAGAGAGGAAAATGTCATCTTGCAGTTGATGATCATCTGCTCATCAAGTAGTTGACAAACTCGAATTCAGTCGCTTCTAGCCTGCTTGTCTCTTCTCCAGAATCGTCTTCCACCTTCAGTTTGAACGGTCGCCTCGTGAAGTTTCGTACTTCTAGAACCTTAAGATGCTCGTACTTGGACGAATGAGTTCGTAGCACACCTTGGTCGCTCCTCTCCTCTCGCACAACAAAGTCTTTTTTCAGCTGGAGAATTCAATATTTAGCATGCAAGAGAGACACAGGTTAGGTTGGACACAACTGATAGTTGGACTAACGAATATCTACAATTCGCTCATCTTAATTGTTTGCATTTTTGTTGAGAAAATTTACCACAAGTTTTTGAAGATTAGGACTTTGGTCTAACAAGCATGCAACTGCAAGAATCTGTAGACCATACAAGCAAATATTTAATTCCAATTTTTGCCTCTGAAGTTAGCGAGTCAACAACAAGGAATTCATGTCTACATCGAGTATGTTGAGTTTTAGATGTCTTGAACTCTAATTAGAGTTTGAGTTAAAGTAGGAATCCAAAGTTGGATTTAGATTTATATTATTAGGAGTTGTAATTGAGTAAAACTCAGGCCCAATAAGAGTCTATAAATATACTATAATATATAGGGCTTATGTGTGGCGTAGTATTGAAGTTGAACTAGAGAGAAATAGAGAGAATAGAGAGAAGAGAAAGAGAGAGAGTGTTGGCTCTCGTGTGTGGGTCTTTCTAGTGCTTCTCGGTGGTCTCTCGTGGTGGTTCCTCGTGGTACTCTCTTGGAGATTCTCTCTGAAGGTGGAGGTGTTGCCGAGGCTTGGAGAAAGAGTTTAGTTGTGTAAGAAAGAGTGAAGTCCTTCTTGTAAACTCTTGTAAAAGCCTTTATCTATTGATAGTAGATCTCCCGTTGTCTTATCTTGTTATTTTCTTTTATCTTATATTACTTCTCGTTTCTTGTGTTGTTTGAGAACAAGGTGATCCGTGAAACTTCTGCTGCGAATCCCAACAATTGGTATCAGAGCCTAGAAGCAAACAACCAAGATGGCAAAGTCCTTACTCGAGGTGGAGAAGTTTGACGGCAAGATAAATTTTGCCTTATGGCAAAAGAAGATGAAGGCGGTTCTTACTTTTCAAGGTCTACAAAAGACGTTAGAGGGAAAAGAAAAGAAGCCGGTCAAGATAAGTAATGAAGACTGGGAGGAGATAGATCAAAAGGCATTGAATTTAATTATTCTAAGCCTGACTGATGAGGTTTTGTACAATGTCATTGACGAAGAGACGATGATGGACATCTGGATAAAACTCGAGAAGTTGTACATGTCAAAAAGCCTCACGAATATATTCTATCTGAAACAACAGTTATACGGACTGCGTATGAGCGAAGGTACAACTATATTACATCATCTAAATGCTTTTAATAAGATTATCAATGATTTGCTGAAAGTTGATGTGAAGTTTGTAGAGGACGATAAGGCGCTGATTCTCCTGATGTCTCTTCCTGCTTCATATGATCATATTGTGACCACAATTCTTTATGGTAAAGAAACTCTTAAGATGGAAGATGTGACAACTAGTCTTCTTTCTAATGAGAGAAGGAGAAACTCCAACATTAATATGGAGTTTGGTGAAGGATTGGTGACTCACGAAAGAGGAAGATTAAGAGAGCGTGGAGAAGGCAAACAACGGTCCAAATCAAAATTGAAGGCGAAAGTACAATGCTATTCATGTAAGAAGTATGACCATATTAGACGGTATTGCCCTGAACGTGGGAAGATAGAGTCCTCCAATACGACGGCAATAGCGGATAATACTTCTGATAATAGTGCAGATGGAGATGTTCTTGCAGTATCCGCAGAAATCGACACTTATGGTAAGTGAATTTTAGATTCTGGTAGTTCTTATTATATTTGCTCCAGAAAGGATTGGTTTACTTCTTATGAGGAGAATAAGAAGAAAAGTACTGTTTGGTTGGGCAATAATTCAGCCTGTGAGATCGCCGGTGTGGGAACAGTTAAAATCCAGATGTTTGATAGAGCGATTCGAACTCTTACTGGGGTGAGGCATGTCCCCAAGATGTGAAGAAATCTAATTTCACTTGATATACTGGACTCAAAAGGCTGTAATTATTCAGCAAGAGATGGAGTCATGAAGGTGACACGTGGTATTAGAATCCTGATGAAAGGTGAGAAGTGTGGCAATGTTTATCGATTGATAGGGAACACCATTACAGGTGGAGTTCCGATGGGTACAGTAGTGAAGAGGAAGCACGATACTCGGAGTAATTTGATGTCTCCTCAAATTATTTTTACTACAACAGCAGACACAGGTCATCCGAAAAGCTTTCAAAAGTACAAAACTGTAGACATGAAGAACAAATTCAAGGTTGGCTCAAGTTCACATCTTGAAATTAGCTGAATAAGCTAGTAGCCCAAGGGCAGGGGCTGGATGAGAGATGACGGCTGACGATTCGTGATGATGGCACGCCCGAGTTCAAGCCAAGGTAGAGATTGTTGAGTTTTAGATGTCTTGAACTCTAATTAGAGTTTGAGTTAAAGTAGGAATCCAAAGTTGGATTTAGATTTATATTATTAGGAGTTGTAATTGAGTAAAACTCAGGCCCAATAAGAGTCTATAAATATACTATAATATATAGGGCTTATGTGTGGCGTAGTATTGAGGTTTAACGAGAGAGAAATAGAGAGAGAGGAATAGAGAGAATAGAGAGAAGAGAAAGAGAGAGAGTGTTGGCTCTCGTGTGTGGGTCTTTCTAGTGCTTCTCGGTGGTCTCTCGTGGTGGTTCCTCGTGGTACTCTCTTGGAGATTCTCTCTGAAGGTGGAGGCGTTGCCGAGGCTTGGAGAAAGAGTTTAGTTGTGTAAGAAAGAGTGAAGTCCTTCTTATAAACTCTTGTAAAAGCCTTTATCTATTGATAGTAGATCTCCCGTTGTCTTATCTTGTTATTTTCTTTTATCTTGTATTACTTCTCGTTTCTTGTGTTGTTTGAGAACAAGGTGATCCGTGAAACTTCTGCTGCGAATTCATGTCTACATCGAGTAATCACCTAATGCCTGCAAGTCAAGAGCAGTAAACATTAATCGAAGCCCGAAGACAAGGGATCGTATCTGAATCAGAGACTGGGTTTTCCAAAAGCACCAGAACACACGAACTGCACAAGCTCAGTGGTGGAACATGCAGGGTGTTGTCGAGAAACAGCCGCAGATGTTCGGTGTAGATGCTATGCTTGGAGGATGGCATGTAGAACGTGTAATCAAAGTAGAGACGAAGTCGGCGAAGCGAAGACAGGTCCTCCACTTGACAGCTTGCTAACATGCCGCTGAGGACCAACTGTCGCCAGGTGGAAATCCACTGTCGCTCGCCGGAGCGCGGAGTTCATGGCGTATAAGCAGAGAACCTGCCGTCCGACCTGCACCACTTCAAGTGCAGCGACTTCAGAAATGGAGCTGCAGATGTCAAGTTCTGATCCAATCCTTAGCCAGCATGATGCGCACGAGGCTCACAAACTTGAGGGATTGGAAATTTGTGTGTGGTGGTGACGAAGTAACAAGTATGGTAGACGAGAAAAATACCGTTGCCTCTGTTTAGAACTCCTTGAATTCATAAAAAAGAGAGAAAATTCACTAAAATAGAATTTTATTGAGAATAAAAGTTATTCTCCCATCCATAGGGCTCAAAGCCTATTTATACAAATACCAGAAGTCCAATTTGAGTAAGTTTCTGGCTTTCCAAGTCCTAAACTGATTACAACTCAGCTTGAACCCATTAATTGGGCTGATAGAAGTTTTAAATAAGTTAACGTACGAAAATAAAATCCTAAATAAGGATTCATCCTTCCCAAGTCCTAAACTGAATAGGATTCAACCTAAAATTAGTCTTAGGTTAGTGGAATCCGAAAATAAGGTCTAAGACATCATAATGAAGAGAATTTAAATATAGAAATGTACTAAGTAAGGTAAATCCTAAGTTTAAATAAAGGAGTGAATCAAATCATTTGTCATATCCCTTTGACTTCTGAATTAGCTCCTGTTGATATTTCTGAACTTTCTTTGAGCGTCCTACATCAGTGTTCGTTTTTTGTAAAGAACTCGTTCTCGAGTTATTTTGTCATAACTTACAGTCCTCAGGTGCATGGTAGTCAAACAAATCTTGGATATTAAAAGTGTTTGAGATTCCCAAATCCTTTGGGAGGTCGATGACATAGGCATTGCTGTTTATCTTTCTTAGCGTCTTCAGTGGCCCAATTTTCTTTTGTTTCAATTTGTTGTAAGTTCCAGCTGGAAACCGCTCCTTCCTTAAGTGCACCATCACCAGATCTCTTTCTTGAAACTCTTTTAGATGCTTATGAATGTCCGTTTTAATTTTGTATTTTATATTAGATTTTTCTAATTTCTTCTTTACCTCAGTATGCACTTTAATAATTGTCTCCACCATATTGGCTGTAGCTATGCTTGTTCCTGGCAATTTGGGCAACACCACCAAATCCAGTGGGTGCTTTAGGGTTCTTCCATTGATAATTTCAAATGGTGATTTTCCCGTGGACCTGTTTTTTATGTTATTGAAAGCAAATTCAACTTGTGCGAGTGCATAATCCCACTGCTTTGGTTTGTATTTTGCAAGACATCGAATGAGATTTACAAGTGTTCGATTCACCACTTCAGTTTATCCATCTGTTTGTGGATGATATGCACTGCTAAATTGTAGAGATGTATCAAATCGCTTCCACAAGGTCTTTCAAAAGTGACTTAGAAATTTTATATCACGATCAGAAGTGATAGTCTTTGACACTCCATGTAGCCTTACAATCTCCTGAAAGAATAGATTAGCCACCCTTGTTGCATCTGCTGTCTTATTACATGGAATGAAGTGTGCCATCTTGGAAAATCTGTCGACAACAACAAATATTGAATCTAAGCCTCGTTGAGTCCTAGGGAGGCCCAAAACAAAATCCATCGATAGATCCTCCCATAGGGCATTTGGCACAAGCAATGGGGTATAAAAGCCAGTGTTTTGAGAGCTTCCTTTGGCTGTTTGGCATACATAGCACCTTTGTACAAAGCAACCGACATCCCTCTTAAGTTGTGGCCAGTAGTAGCGCTCTTCAACTAGTGCAATGCTCTTGTCACGCCCAGGATGTTCTGTTAGACCACTGTTATGCAACTCTTTCACCACCTTTTCTCTCAAAGAGCACCTTGGAATGCAAAGACGAGAACCCTTAAAGAGAAAGCCTTCATGGAGATATAAATCACTTCGTTGTCATGCTTGGCACTTTCTAAACTCCTCTTTAAAATTTTCATCTTCAGCATTCCTTCAAATAATCAAATCCTTCAACTTCGTTGCTTATAGTTACCATCAAGACTGCCCTGCGGTTCAAAGCATCTGTCACCTTATTTTTTTGTCCAGGTTTGTGTTTCAAAACATAGGTGTATTGCTGTAAGAATGACGACCATCGACTATGCATGCGATTCAAGTCCTTTTGGCTATCAATGAATTTCAAAGCTTGGTGGTCAGTATATAGAATGAACTCTCGTTGAATTAGATAGTGCTTCCAATGACGAACTGCTTGTACAACCGCATAAAATTCTAGCTCATATGTTGACCACTTCTTTCGAGCTTCACTCAACTTTTCACTATAGAAAGCTACTGGTCTTCCTTCCTGGGATAGAACGGCTCCAATGCCTATGTACGAAGCATCACAATCTACCTCAAATAACTTCTCGAAGCTAGGCAATGCCAAAATAGGTGCAGTAGATAACTTCTCCTTGATCAACTCGAAGCATCTATTAGCTTCTTGAGTCCAGGAGAACTTGCGTTGCTTCAAACACTCAGTTATTGGTGCCACAATGGAACTAAAGTTTTTGACAAACCTCCGATAGAATGTTGCCAGACCATGGAAGCTTCTAACTTCTGATACACTTCTGGGTATCGGCCATTCCTTAATAGCTTTTACCTTTTTTTCATCAACATGAATGCCTTCCGCACTTACAATAAAACCCAAGAACACCAAGTGGTCAGTCATAAAATGGCATTTCTTTGAGTTGATGTACAACTTCTCCTTCTTCAGCACAGTAAGTACTTCTGTTAGATGCCTTTTATGTTCTTCTTCATTATGACTGTACACCAGGATATCATCAAAGTAAACAATAACAAAATGACCAATGAAAGGTTTGAGTACCTGATTCATCAATCACATGAAGGTACTTGGTACATTTGAGAGTCCAAAAGGCATAACAAGCCACTCATAAAGTCCTTTTGTTTTGAAAGTAGTTTTCCATTCATCACCAGGTCTAATTCTGATTTGATGGTATCCACTCCTCAAATCTATCTTGGAGAACGCCGTTGACCCTTCCAACATGTCCAACATGTCCTCTAAGAGAGGAATTGGGAATCTATACTTTACCGTGATTTGGTTGATAGCTCGACTATTTACACGCATCCGCCAACTTTCATCTTTCTTAGATGTCAATAAGGCTAGAACTGCACATGGGCTCATGCTGACTCTGACCATTCCTTTTCTGATCAACTCTTCAATCTTGTCTTATAAAATTTGTGACTCTTTTGGACTCATTCTGTAGTGGGGCAGATTTGGTAAACTCACTCTAGGAACAATATCAATGTGGTGCTGAATATCTCTCATTGGAGGTAGTTCATCAGGAAGATCATCGGGCATGATTTCTTTGAATTCATCTATGAAGGGTTGCAAGCTTTTTGGAGCTTCAGTGGGTATTGTCTCCATTCCTTTCTCAATCACAATAAATATTTTGGATGTCTCTTTAGCCTCGTTTATAAAATTTTGCACAATCAGGAAGGAGTGACCCTCCTCTTGTAAACTTTTGGATCGACGCTCTTCGCCAATGGGGGTAAGGATAATTTTCTTTCCATTTTTGAAGAAGATGTAGCGATTGTCTCGCCCACGATGTATAGAATCTCTATCAAATTGCTAAGGTCTGACAAGAAGAATATGACATGCATCCATCTCCACAACATCACAAGTTACCTCATCATTGTAGAATTTTTCAATGGAAAAACAAATTTGACACCGTTCAGTTACCTTGGTTTCACCACCCTTTTTAATCCAGTCGATCTTGTAGGGGGAGGGATGTGATTCTGTTTTCAATTGAAGCTTATCAACCATAGTCTTGGAGATGATGTTTTCACTGCTTCCCCCATCAATAATCATGTCACAGATCTTGTCATTTACTGTGCATCGAGTGCGGAAGATATTATGACGTTGTAGGTTTTCCTCTTGCTTTGGGATGTACATCAGATTTCGAACTACTAAAGATGACCTTTCACCATCAGGCTCCTCGAATATTCCATCTTCATAGTTTTCTTGATCACAAGTTAGGTCATCAGCTTTTGAGTCATGTAAATTGTCAGCAACAAAATTATTTTCAATAGCCAAATTCACAAGTTGTCGTGCTGGACAAATATTAGAACGATGTCCAAATTTTCCACAGCGATAGCACTTTAGATCAGGATTTGAACTTGGGTTCTTTGCTGATGTGGCATTTCCTGATGGTCTTGTAGGTCTAGCTTCAAGACTCACTTGTGTGGGAGGTCAAGGAGGTTGTGTAGCTGCACCTCTATTAGGAATAGATTGTGCTCCTTTTGAATTCTCACCAATGGTTCTCCCCACCTGATTTCTGATGACAGATCGCTCCAATTGGGACTCAACACGAGTTGCACTCCTCACAACCTCATTAACCGTCCAAATAGGTTGCAAAGAAATCCTATCTTGGATGGTTGTGTGTAGCCCACCGATGAATCTTACCACTTGATGAATTCAGTCCCTATTAGATTATTACATGCTGATAGGCGATAGAACTCCTCAGCATATGTCTTCACACTGCGATTACCCTGTCGACAATTTTGATATTGCTGAAAGAGTACCTGGTCATAATCTATGAGAAGAAATTATTTTTCGAGAAGAGCCTTCATCCGTGGCCATGTTCGAATTGGAGCTTTATTTTGGCATGTCCTTTCCAATTGGATGCGTTCCCACCATGCTGATGCACCCCCCTTTAGTCGGTAAGCAACAAGCTTCACTTTCTTCGAATCTAGAATCGCCATGTAGTCAAAAAATTGTTCCACCTCAGTAAGCCAATCGAGAAAATCTTCAATCTGATGTTGGCCATTGAAAGATGGGAGATCAATCTTTAAGTAAAAATCATGACGTCTATCATGCTCAGAAACTGGTCGATGAAGGATGTCTTCAATTTCTTCATCGATGGAGTTTTCAAAAATTTGTAAACCCTTTGGATTCACTTGCGAAGCCTTTCCTCGACCAATTGGATCGCGAGTCACTTTATCGATCTGTCGACGTGGTTGATTCAGGCCTTCAAGTTGATCCATCCTCAGCATCAATCTTGCAAGTGAGTTTTGGATTGCCTCCATGGTCGAATCAAAATACTCACGGCTGATGTGATTACCCACAGGAGCACCATCCCTAGGGTTACTGCTGGTTGCGTCGTCGTTAGACATTAAGCAAGGAGAGCCTCGATCTGATACCACTTGACGTAGCAACAGGCGTGGTAGACGAGAAAAACACCGTTGCCTCTGTTAAGAACTCCTTGAATCCACAAGAAAAAGAGAAAATTCACTAAAGTAGAACTTTATTGAGAATAAAAGTTGTTCTCCTGTCCATAGGGCTCAAGGCCTATTTATACAAATACCAGAAGTCCAATTTGAGTAAGTTTCTGCCTTCCCAAGTCCTAAACTGATTACAACTCAGCTTAAACCCATTAATTAGGCTGGTAGAAGTTTTAAATAAGTTAACCTACGAAAATAAAATCCTAAATAAGGATTCATCCTTTCTAAGTTCTAAACTGAATAGGATTCAGTTCAAAATTAGTCTTGAATTAGTGGAATCCGAAAATAAGACCTAAGACATTATAATAAAGAGAATTTAAATATAGAAAAATATTAAGTAAGGTAAATTCTAAGTTTAAATAAAAAAATAAATCAAATTATTTATCATGATTATTTAATTTCTAAATTAATTTTTTTTAATATTTCTGTATTTTCTTTGAGCATCCTCCATCTGGTGTCCTACATCTGGTGGCAAGTCGAACCGGAAGGATCGAATAAAAAATTCTTGCAGCGACGAGACGGCAAATACGCACGGATGCGGATGATAGTGCCTGAAGTCCAGAAGGTCCCTGTCCCGGAGTGGATACTGCCCTGGACTGAAGTCCAGCTCCACCCGCTTCGCGTTGTGGGAGACGGCGTGCTGGACCCAGTCGTCTGCATGGGCGGCGTTGGCGTTCCGGTAGTCGAAGGTGACGGAGAGCAAGCCAATGCGCTTGACGGTGCGGCAAGCCAGTGCAGCAGTGATGAAGGCAGGAAGGAATCACAGAAGCACATGTAGTCCTTGGGGTAGCAAAAGCGGAAGTGAGGACAGCTCTGGCAGAGGTGGTCGCTGGCGGGAGAGGACGCAGATGCGGATGGCTTCGTCGGCCCGGAGGAGGGAGAGGATGCTGATGAGTACTTCGTCTGGGAGATTGCTGATGAAGTCCATAATTTCACGAGTTGGGGTGATGAGAAGATTGAATATTATGATTTCTGTCAATTATTTTCTTTTTAGTTTAATCGATGGTTTCCCATCAAGTTGATTCGGTGTAATAAACTTGGGATAGGATCATTCGGTTACGCATTCGGTTACGCACTATGTTCATCGAGTGTCACAAGGGAAAAATCAGATGCCAAGACATGAATTTCGCCGACAAAAATATGAACCATAAAACAAAAAATAGATTATAGAAGAAAAATATGGTTCAACCGATAAAGAAACCAGTCGACAGTTCTACAAAAATCTGTCTCATGTTGAAAAAATGGATTAGCTGAATGAGCATAGATGATATAATAAACAACGGGTCAAATAACATAAAATTAAAATACGTTACAAAAATCTATATCAACTGAAAGAAAAATGAATCAGTTCGACAATTTTACGAAGGTCTGTAGCAAAAAGGATCAATTGACATCTTGAAATTTGAATTTTGCTATGGAGCATGACAAGATAAATTCAATCCCTGTATGTCCCAACTTGGATTCAACACGAAAGTATTGGCTTCTTGACATGGACAATATCCACAATGATGCAGACTGAAAAAAATCTGGAGCTTTGGATTCTGAAGAACTGCGTTAAAAATATTAATGCAGCTTTCCAGCTATGAACTAGAGCACTCTACGACCGACTGTGGCTCAACAGCTAATAAGAATAGCGCGTCACACCTAAGCGTTTTCAATTCTATGCAAGTGTATCATATTTTCTCCCCAGACTTGACGCAGCACATAAAAAGACTTCCTGGATGTAATTTAAGGTGCAGAACTGTATGTTTCATTGGTTTCTTCGTGTTCTGTTGTATGCATTCATGCATCAGGGGTGTTTGGGATGACAGAATCAGGAGCTGGACATTGAGATTCACTAAGTCAGGCATCAGCTATGTTGGACGCTTTCTTCCTTTCAAATCTATTCAAAAGCCTGGGTTCCTGGATATCCAAATACGCGCAAAGAACTTGACTGGAGATGCTTTCCTGGATCAACCATTACCCTCGCCATCTTCTTTCTTAAATTCTGCTGATCATATCAATTCCATTCTATTCGGCAACTTTTGAGTCTCATAAGCCTTTCTTACAAACCAGAAATCCTTCATTTGTGGAGTTCTGAAAACCCAGTAGCAGATCTGTTCAGCCTTAGATTTCAGAAGCCAGATTCTTCTTGTGCCTTGTCGCCACTTTTCACCAAGACTGCTAGGCCTTGCTGATACATCTCCTTCTTTCATAGAAACATTGCAGTATATATAAGCTTGCATCTGGTTCCCTGCCAAGAAAGAAGCATATACATGATCTTTATGATTTTACTAGAGAATATATATAAGTTAAGCAGAGTATAAATCCTAGAAGAAACCCTGAAGTCATTTAGCAGTAATATCTTCTTTGATCATTTTGCTATTCCACTTCCCGTTTCCTGGTGAGAAATTCAGTAGCAGTGCCATGCCAGGAGACACTCAGAGGGTGGTGGTGATCCAGGATACATCAAGCGTAATCAAATGGGCCATTGATGGCCTCTCCCTGAAACCTGGGGATAAGCTCACCCTCCTTGGAGTTCTTCACCAGGTTATTAATCCTAGTACGTTTTCTATCATGGCAGCTGGAAAATTGAGTAAGAACTTTTTTTGTGGAGAATAAAGAGGAAAAGGTAGAAAGATGCAGACTGATAAAAGATAATGACTTTAAAATCTTGTTTAGTTTCTTAGTGTTCTTCTTTCTACTCAGTGGGATATAAAAGCAGAGTAGATTCCAAATCTTTGCTGGGAACAAGTAGAAAGATCGTTATTGAAAAAATTGCAAAGAAGGAAGCAGAATATGAGAACAATACTGAGATTCTGCAGATTAGCAAATTGTATGAAACAAAGAAGGTAAGTATCACCAACAAGATGATATATTAGCAATACTACAAAAAAGATGTTGACCAGTCTCGACAAGTTCAATTATAAGGTCACTGTACTGTTTTCAGATGAAAGCTGGACTAATATTAAGTTTACTCCCATCCAAATCTCAGATTACTTTCAGGAAAAAGGTGGTGGCTGGATCTTCGCCAAAAGTCAGTGCACTCAAAACAGCCAAGGAACTACAGGCAACATGGATAATTCTTGACAGGTTTGGCAAGAAAAAAAAATATAGATAGAAAGGCCCGAGGCTTGCCAAAATATTTGAGTAGATGCAAAAAAATGTAATAAAAATAATGAAAATTACATGCAAAAAGATCTTATACAGAAAAAAATGCATAGTATACACAATATGATCCATGCACATATATAGCAGGCATGCATGTTTTATGAAGCTTGGAGAAAACAGAAGTTTGGCTGAAAAGTGTGGAATATATCAAATTCAAAATTTCTCTTGCATTTTCTTAGATTCGTAAGTTAATGGATCAAATTCAATTAAAGAAATTTTATACCATACTGTGCATAAAAGATCTTCAACCATTGATCGGTTGATGCTGCACTCACAGAAATATTATTTTGACAGGCAGACGAAAAGAGACAAGGCATATTTCTTGGACAAGTTGTCCTGTGGTATATCGCAAATGAAACACAATTCTAGTGTTCAACTACTGTGAGGACCAATTGATACTCAAAAGAGAAAGCTGAACCAACAAGGAGGGCCAAAAACAGCAATATTAAGTACAAAGAGATCCTATAACAAGAGATGATGCAAGATAATCCTGAAGATGATGACCTGTTCAGTCTGGAATTCTCCCCCATATGTGAGGCACACTTTCCCTTATGAAAAGGATTTTCGTGGGATTTTTCTTTTTACAAAAAATTGTCACCTATCAAGGGTGTATTGAAATGGCCCAAGGAAAATTGCAGCAATAGCTCCTGCCAGCCGATCACTAAAATGAGAACCGTAAGCTTACCAAGAAATTTCAAATAAGTTAGTCTGCAAATATCCAACTTGTATAATCTTGCTTATATGAATATGTCAAAGCATCATCAGGCTTGAAACAAACCCTATCTTCCTAATCTAATTAAATTTTTGACATTTTAGTGTGCTCTCCTTTTTTAAAGGGAACTTGAACGTAGACTTGCCATTGTTGTTGAATAGCAGGCTCAAGATCTAACCATGAGCATTACAGAGAGAGAGAGAGAAGTTTCATGTTTACTGACATATTCCTCAATGTGTATGAGGAACAAGTGATGTAAGCAACTCTTATCAGAAAAACAATAACACATCCCAGAGTAAAAGCATCGTAATAATTCAGCAACCCCAAAATTTTGAGACTATTTAATTCTTGCAATATTTCACAAAACGTTGTGTCCAGCTCCAAATCCTCCATCATTGTCAGCTAGTTCCTCTTCCATATCTATTACCAAGTATGGAATGGAGAACTTGAAAATTGAATTCTGCCTGGAGCTTTTAAGATAACTATAGTTGCACCTCAATGGATCTCGAGAGGATGTCCAGATGTACCTCAGCTCCACAACTTCAGTCAATGTTTGAAACCTTAAAGTCAACCCATCAGGGATTGTTTATGGCATACTGAACATCCTCATTGAAGATCCCACACAATTCTAGACAGAGAAGAAAGGCCTGTGTACAATTACAGATCTCACTTTTACAAGGAGAGAATCCAAAAGAAGTCCACCAGCACATTATCAGTATACTAGCCTCCCAGAGTTATATTTAGGCCTTAAGAGAGATTTCTAGACTTCATCTAGATCTTTGAGTTTCAACTACAATTCTCATCTATATTATTTTTTCTCGACTCCCTGGAAAAAAGCCTCGTTAATGAGTTTACGGTAGTCAACATATTTAGCCCAATTTCAATTTCTATACTTTATTGATGTGGAACTAAAGACAACTACTACTAGTCGCAGGCCGTACTGCCTACCCATTGGTCCATTGGCCCACCAGACCTAATACTTACATTCTCCCAAGATTCAACCATATATGTATTTGCATCAGCATTGATCATTATATCATGCTAACATGATTAAACACCAGTAGATCAACCGCAATATTTTATAACACAGTGCCTCTGCTATATTCTATCTTACATGAACTTATAGCCTAAGCCAGTACATAGAAAGATCCCATACAGTATCAGGAAATGGTTGTGAAATTAAGAGATGATGCTTGCATCTACATGATCCTAATCTAATATACTTATCTGTTCTTCCAAAACCCGAAAGCCCAAAGAAATGCTCAAATGATGAAAAGGTACCATGCAATGATAAAGGGTATGCACATATTACAATGACCTCTGACTTTTATTTCTACCAAAAATTTATGCAGCATCAACCACAGGAGTAAAGAACCAAGAGATTTCATCCTCGTCTTCCTCTTGGGATGCAAAGCAAGCTGACAAAAAAGATTGTTTCATAAGCTCAAATTCTAGAAATAATAATTCAGTTGAGGTTCCTAACCATAGATGGCATACTAGCAAGGTAGACAAGAATCCAGGAACAAACCAACAACAGAACAATGTTCAAGATAAAATCTTGATGGATGGATATACCAAAAGCTAACCAGAGGAAATTCTTGCATGTTGCGAAGTAGGGGAGGAAGGATCAGGTGAACCAAAGATATATTTTACTTCTGCAGAGTTACACACAGCTACAAATGGATTTTCTTCCAATAATTTTATTTCTGAAGGAGGCTTTGGATCTGTTTTCAAAGGGCAGCTAAAGAACGGACAATGGATTGCTGTGAAGCAACATAAACATGCAAGCATGCAGGGAGAGAAAGAATTCAGGTCAGAGGTTCATCTACTTACCAAGGCTAGGCATAGAAATGTTGTCAAGCTACTAGGTTCATGCTCCGAAGGAAACCATCGTTTGCTTGTTTATGAGAATGTAAGCAACGGTTCATTGGATCAACAACTATCAAGTAAGAAATATCTCTCATCTCCATCAGATTTTTTTCTTTATTTTCATCAGATCCTTACATGTGCCACAGAATTTTCAGCTAGCAGTCACTATTCTGCCTATTTTTGCAAATATGATCCTCTTAAACCATGTTATGCATGTGCAGACATGATTACAACTAGTGCGAAGTCTCAGATAGCCTTACTGGTACAGAACCACAATTGCACAGGATAATGGTCTACTCTAGTTTGGTTGTGTGAAAGGTACAACAAAATGTTCTGCTTTAGGTTTTAAAAGCCTTAGGCTTACAGCCTAGCATGTATCCCTAATTTTCTTCTGGTATTAAACTACCAGCACAAGGACACATACCAGCATATTTTCACATTTCAAGTAATAGGTAGCTTAGATGATACATGTTTAACCTCCAGATGAAAATTGTAAGTACCATCAACTTAGTTTGCTTTGGCAATTTACACAAGATAGTGTCAAAGATACTAATGCTAATTTTACAGTCGCAACAAATAACAGAGGGGAAGGAGGAAAGTCAGGAGTGAGAGTGGATAGTTCACAAACCAAAGGCAAGGTCCCATTCCTCTACTCTAGTTGAAGTACAAGTTCATCAAAACGTAGTTTTTAAGTGTTCATGCAAAGAAGGTAACATCTTCTACTAAAAGGAACTCATTTACCATCTCAAAAAAGAAGCTAAGAAAGCAAGCTTTATCAACAATGCAAGACATTGGAATACCAAATCAGTCCAGCTTCCAGATCATCAAAAGGAATAGGGACATCACAATTGACAATGCAGTTAAAGGAATTATCATTATTGTAACTAAGGTAATTAAGCTAGAAAAGGGCAGCAGGGGCAATGGAATTGTTATTGATTTAGCAAAAGGTCATTAACCTAGAAAAGGGCAGCAAGGATGGATGCAAGCACATAAAAAGACAACAACACAATAACAACAATCACTAAAAATAAAAGACTGATCATGTTAATATCTAATCATCACTAAAAAATGGTAGAAAACAATTACTTAGTCGCTTGCATCAGTAATTTACCTTCATACTTGTTTGTAGATGCGACCAAACATTTTTTGTACTTTTATCAATCAAATCCTTCTCTTTTTGCTGTTTTTTATTTCTGCTGTTTGCCAGACAACTAATACCTTATCAATTTTCAACATGATGAAGAAGACAACTCCAGAATATTAAGTTGGAAGGCGCAGATGAATATAGCACTTGGATCTGCCAAAGGCTTGAACTATTTGCATCAGCAAAACATAATCCATAGAGACATGAGGCCCAGCAACATTCTTATCGCACAAAACTATGAACCCCTGGTAATGGTTCACAGTTACTGATGCTCAAATCATTCAGCATTACGCAAATAATCAATGGCAAACTCCTTTAACTGACCTCACTATTGAAAACCAGTTAGGGGATTTTGGACTTGCAGGGACAGAACAAAATGATCCTGATCATTCATCAGAAAACAAAATTGTCGGCCCTATGTGGCACCAGAATATGCAGAAAGAGGAAAATATTCAAACAAGACAGATGTGTATTCCTTTGGAGTAGTTCTATTGGAGCTAATTACTGGTCGAAGTCCTACAGACAAGAGACTTCAAGATAGAAGTCTCGTAGGATGGGTAATTCTTCATATTTTGCACTTTATTCAGATTTCTTCTTTTTTAATGTTTTTCCATTAATTTGGCATGACCACTTTTGAAAGAAAGGAAATATCCTGAGTTGATTGACGAGAGACTTCTAGACTGTCATGATGTTCACCAACTATTTTGGATGGTTAGCATTGCAGAAAAATGTCTCTGTAAAGATGCTGACAAAAGGCCATCCATGGAGAAGGTATATATTTCATATTGGGTTCTTTATAAAAGAAAACACATACTAATTCCATGTTATAAAATAGAAGGTTTTTATTAACATGCCCTCATCTATAGACACCACGCCTGGTGTCAAGATCTAAATATTCCTGTTTACTAAGCTTTAACTTCCTAAAAACAAAGTAAGTCTTCCTACCAATAGTAAGCCTTATGGCATTTCTGGCAAGGACTATGTTTTGCCCAAAGTGGGCTGTTCCTGGCTTTCAGTGCAATGATACACATTGAATTTTCATTTGCCTCAAAGAGCTTATGAGAATCAAGTATCTTATTGCTTGAGTCTTTTTTAGCTTTTTTCTGCATAAACTCCTATTTCTTTCCTAATTAGGCAGATAAAGTTGGGCCAACTTACAAGTGCCAACTCATTGAGGGAGGGCATCTGTTTATACTCCAAACTTCTATTTATGGTCTTACATAGATCCAAAAGCAGATTTCATATAACATGTTTCTCTACAAAGTACGATGCACAGGACAACATCTAGAGCCAAATCCAAGATTCTGGAATGCAGTTTTTGATGGTAACGTCTTTCCTCTTATTTCACTTCAGGTGGAAAATGCAGTGAGACGCATAATTGAAGGAGGAACAGCTAATGGTATAGTAGAATTTTCCCCAAACGTTCTCTGTTCAGTACCTTGCCGCTATCTGAATCACAAAGTGCACCAGAATAAGATCAAGAGGGCATAACACTTGAAGCTCTATTATCTAGCAAGAGCAATGCAGGTGAAGCATACTCAACAATGCAGCACACTCTGACATTGGATCAGCAGAAACAACCAAGGGTCCCAAGAGATTGGACTTGGGAAGAAGCATAGATCCCCAAAAAACAAAGGGAAGAACTCGAAGCCAATTTTTTTATGATGAGATGTTGTCTTAGTCTGATAATCTAAAACACTGCCCCTTTGCCATGTACATCTCTATTTGTCTTCCCTACCAACAATTAAACAGCTAAAGATTTACACTCATCTGTAATCTGTACTATATAAATATGTAGACATCTTTACAATTTGCTAAGTGTCCCCAGATATCTTCCACATATTTATTCAAGATCTCATTTTTAAGCATGAACATTCAACAGATTCTTTGTAACAATGCCAAAAATGCAAATGAGATTCTTTACCACGGGAAGATAGCCATATTCCATTGTCATCAAAATTTTTTATTTTTCACAAAACTTAACTTCCAGAATGCAATTTCACATGGGAGGGATCTAATTGCCAAAAGTTAACTAAACTCTCGACCACTAGTCTACGGTTCTGAATCGAAGGTGAAGGCAAGTAACTATTGTCTATATTATCAACTAGAGAGAAGAGAGAAGTAACATAGGGCACCTTCATCTGTTATGTACCCCAAGCTCCACTTCTGCGAAGTACTAGAAGCCGCTCGTCGGGGATGGAGGGATTACATGGTTTGGTGGAGGCGACGTCCAGCGAGGCCCGTCTCCGATCCGGGCTAGCAGGCCAGTGGCACTAGCCGGAGCGCCGGTTCTAAGTGGCAAAAGCTTCTTCTTCACGTTTTCCTTCAGATATTTTGCAAATTTCCTCTTCACAATTTGTATTTGTGGTAAACCCTCCACATATTTGCATAACATCCCTCTCTTTTTGCAAATTCTAAGCGCCAAATTCTCTTGGCTAACTTTGGTAAAATTCTAATCACTCCGTAAATTTTCTTAAGAGTATTTTTATTGGACTTTCAAATTCCAAAATTTTAGAATTATTCGGACAATAAAATTTATTATTTGTTATAATGAATTATGAAACTTCAAAATTTTGGAAGTTGATCAGAATTAGCTAAACTTTAAAATTCAATTTTAAATTCTAACACATGAAATTTCAACTATATTACTTTTAGTAATTAAAAACATCAAAAACCAGATTTTTGGTTGTTGTTTTATATGAATTGAATAATAGAGTGAAAGAAATTAAGCAAGAAAATAAGAGAGCGAGAGTAATTTACTTGTAAAGTAAAAAACAAACTAGTCATATCTATTTTGCAGGAAAAATGCAAAATAAAGCGTTTGTTTGCAAATTTTGATAGTGCAGGGGCTACCCAAAAATATCACAATATGAAATACCGTAGGAAGTACCTGCAAAATCCTTTTCCCTCTCCTGCAAAGATATGAATCCTACGAGATGAACTCCTTCTCCTTGATTTTTTTTTCTCTTCTTTGTATTCTACTATATGAATAAACAGCATTCACAGATAATATAATCCAATTCCAACTGGTTTTCAATTGCTTATTTATGAGAAAAAATTCTCATATTTATGATTAGAAGATGAAATATCCATTAACAAAATACAGTACAAACAATGTTTGAATCATGACAAAGAAATGAGATTACATCAACTAGCTAAATAAACAGGTCTTCATAGTTATTGCAAATGAAACCTCCGTCTAACTACAAACAATACTTTGGTACATCGCTTGCTTCATGTAGAACATCCAATCAATTGGAACAGACACAGGCTAGAAGGAAATAGGCATAGCCTGATGGTTCTATACTTGAATCTGATAAGAAAAAATATTGAAAAACAGCAGCTGCATCAAATATCTCAAGGAGATTCAATTGTCTAATATCATCCAACAGGCATTATTCCAGATACCACAGATGTGTGCATTCAAATTCACTGCAAATAATCTTCACCCAAAAGTGTAGCTAAAGCTTTGTTCAGCATAGGCTGGTTTTTTGCATCTTCAGAGCTGGCCTCAAGCCAATTTATTCCAGGCAAAGCATCTGAACTTGAATAGTTTGGCTGCAGTGATTCTTTTTCTCCTTCATTTAGAGTAGGAAATTGGTCTGTTGTTGCCTGAACTAGTTCAGCACCTGCAGAAACACATCCACATTGGTTGCTGTAAACACGATGCAAAAGAAATGCATATTTCATAGATTTTAAAAAAATCTAAGCACCATACCGCAAGTCATTTTGGCAGGCAGAAAGTCATTGAGTAAACTGCAACCCATGTAATCATCTGAGCCAGTCTCGCCAAATTCGGGTGTTGAGACTTCTACCACGCCACTAAGCATTGGAGTAGAGCAGTTGGAACCCTTTTCTGATGCCTGGTTCTTGGCACTGCACAACACTTGCGCCTCATGAAGCAACTCTTCGAGGAGGCCACTGTTACATGGTGACGAACAATCAGAATTCACTGGCAAACTTGTCAGTGGAGTCTGGACACGAGTCTCAACAGCTCCAGGAGGAGTCGAAGAAAATGCAAGCAGGCCAGAAGAATCCATTTCTGGGAATTGGAGTGAAGGGAGCTCCAGCTTCATAACCTCAGTAAGGGGCTTAGAAGCATAGAGGTTGCCATTTAAAAGGGCATGGCTGCCAGGGATTGCACCTGCAAGAGGATCATAGGGATATCCCAGTCCAAGGGCCCTGGGGCCAGTGCAGTTACCATGGAAAACAGGCCACAGAGGTTCTGATTCTTGAAGTCGCTTGACACAATCTGCTGCTAGATTTGTAAAGCCAAACTGTTGAGAACCAAACCTCAGGCTCAGCAAGCCATTCATAGAGATTTCTTGAAATGGTGGGGTATAAGATAAAGCCCTTTGATTGGCTTTCATATTGTCATACACAATATTCTGAAAATCAATAGTTTGCTCATTGCACCGTTTGTTACCACAGATCAATTCATCAGCACCATTGTTTTCCTGGTTTTCATTCAAAGCTTGAGAACACAAGTTGGGAGGATAAAGTGGTAAACCAGCACGCTGGCGCCTCTTGATTCGGGTGTTCCAATAGTTCTTTATCTCATTATCTGTCCGACCCGGCAACTGGAAGGAGAAACAAAAGGTAATTCTGAAATTACAATATACTTGAATCATGACAGGACTGAAAGTCATGACAAAAATTGTTCAAACTTCAAAAGAAAAGATGGAAGATAAAAATGACCTTTATTTTACCAAAAAAAAAGATAAAGCCGATCATGCCCAATCAAAGGAAAATTTTGTTTCAATCACTCAGAATAAGAAATATTAGCCTCATATCAATCGTTTATTGGAGCCTTCAGTGCTCAGTCAAGGGCAAAACTTAACCTTGTATGGTCAGAATGCTTTTGCATATGCTCAATTGTAAATCTTGGTGGTATGAGTATCCATTTGTTCCCCAAATTTTGCCGTCAAAAACTATTCTACATTGCACTTTTGCTTCCACACCTGCTTCCATTCTCTTAACTATAACCTGGTACCTATCAGGTAGCTAAAATTAATCTCTATAGCTATATGATGAACAAGGAAAAAGCGATAAAGTTTTGCTGCTCACATACCATTGAAGTTACTGAACACTTGATCTCCTAACTTTCATTAGGAAGAGGTTAATGTTAAAGCAAGATTATTCATACTAGATTAAACCTGTTTCATATTGATAATAAATTACATTTATGTACGCTAAATGCACCAAGCCAATGAATATTAAAAACCAGTGTGTCTTAACTCTAGAATATGGAACATAGGAGGTATATTTCCTGCTTTTTGTAGGCATAAGCATTTCTAACGAGTTTAGAAACGTACAAGGAGACATCTTAATTGAACAAGTCAGAAATTCCTGAAGGCAGAAATCTCAAAGAAACAGTTACAAGAAGCAAGTAAAAATTAGATCCATGTTGTAGGTAAAAGTAGAACGCTTACATGAGCAGCCATCCGAGCCCATTTATTGCCCATCCTCGCATGGAGCTCGATGATGAGCTGCTCCTCTTCTGCCGTAAAGGCACCTTTCTTCAAATTTGGCCTCAGATGATTAGCCCATCTCAACCGACAGCTTTTCCCACAGCGAGAAAGCCCTGAATGCTTCTGAACAGCATTCCAATTTCCTTCTCCGTGTTTTTTGACATAGTCCACAAGAATTGCATCCTCTGCAGCCGTCCATGGTCCCTTCTTCAAAACTCCATGCCCGCCATTTAATGTTCCGCTGCAACCATCATCAGCAGATGGTGATTCAACTTGATCTTTTGGCATCATTCTTTCATCACGGTATGGTTTTGACATGCAACTCAAGTCCTGAATATAAATTCTGACACCAAAAAGTAATTCTATCAAAATTCTGTATTACCAAGAAAAGAACTTAAAAAACAAAGCAGAGGAGAACACCCTAAAAATATTCACTGAATGTGAAGAAGTGACTAGTCTGGCCTCCTAGAATTAAGAAATAGTGAGGGATGGAGCTTTTGTGGATTCCCAGTTTCTTGAACAAAAGGAATAAATAAAAACCAAAAAAGCTACCAAGATTTGTAATCTAAACTACAAAACACAACATTAATTGCAACAGGTTCCGCAAAAATTTCTATTTGAAGACGAAAAGCCAATAAGAGAGCTATGTAAGAGAATCTAACTAGTATCAAGCCATGAACAAAAAACAATTTTTTTTTTCGAAAAAACAATAAAAGTTCACATCTCTGATTCTGACACTTGCAATTCAACAGAAAAACCAGTCCAAAAACCTAATTCAACCAGGTTCAGCTAAATACGCAAAAGCAAGCACAAAAAGGACAGACCAAGAATCTTCGTCAACCCAGCCCAAAATGCGCCAAGAACACCAATCTAAAGCCAAAATGCACTTACACAACCCAAGAACAACAGCGCTAACTGCAGAAAAATGAGCAAAAGAATCCAAAGAAACCGGTTACCTCAGAAAGATGCCGCCTTTACAGAATCCAAGTTCCCTATCAGCTCCAACTCCAAAAATCGACCAAAAAAATCAAGAAAATCAAGAAAAAACAGCTTAGACTGTGCGAGATGTAAGCAAATTCAAATCTTGGGATCCTGATTTGGTAAGGGAGAAGGAGGGAGGGAGACTTCTCCTTTTATAGACGGAGGAAAAAGAAAGCAACTTTTTTTCTTTTCTTTCCTCTTTTTCCTTTTCCCCCCGCTTTTTTCCATCTTTTTCTTATTCACACCCCTGTTTTCTGGCATCATCACACGCATTCTTCCCCACTTGAAAAATAAATTTATTTTCTTGTATTTACTAAAAATAAATTTATTGTGTTCAAAAAAAGGTATTATGCAAATTTGCATGACTATTTTTTCTGCTTAAAATTCAAAAAAAAATTATTATCATTATTTAAGGATCGTCATTCAACAGTTTTTTTTGACGTTGATTTTGACTAATATAGAATTGACTTGAATTCGATGTTTGGGGATTATTTTTTACAATTAGACATTGACATTTCTTATTGATTAATTATATATTAATTATTTTTTATTTATTCCGATTTACAGATAGCTTAAAACTCCCATGGTATTTCTCAAAAAAGAAAATGCTGCATTTGGGCCCACCACAACCGATTCTGAATCTCATGGGCCTGGGGCCCACTGCACTCTTCCTAATCTCCGCGAACAACTACTTCGCCTTCATATTTTATGCCAAAAATAAATAAAAAATTAAACAAACCGATGAAAAAAAGTAATTGATTTTTTAAAGAAATTTATGGCGTAGATTTCTTTAAAAAGTAATCGGATAAATCATGCCTTGTTTTCAAATAGGTCCATGTAGATTTCAGAAATTATTATTTTGTTGGCCCATGTCAAAAATGGTGATGGATGGTGATGGTGGTGGGGGGTGCTGGGGGGCGTGAAGGGACACGGGAGGTATCCCAATTCCATTTGAATAAGGAACCCTAGAAAAAGAACGCTGCCAATCCGTGCTAAAAGTCAAGACTTTTTAGGGCTCTCCGTGCAATCCTCTCGTGAGCGAGAGCCCCCACCAACCTTCCTTTCCTTTTCTTAGGGATTTTTTTCAACTATACACCTATAAAATCATCAAATTATTTTGCAATAAAGTGCATGACATTATTAATATTTTGACCATTTAATTTTAACGAAGTATAGGTTGCAAAAGTAAGAATTTTACTTACTTCGTTATATTCGTAAAAGCAAAATCTACTAAAATAATTTTGAAAGTTTTCGGTCAAATATGAAGAATATTAAGAGAGTGTAATATCGTGTTCTTTATTGTTCTAAAAATATAAACCGTTTGAGGTTCATACAAAAAATAAAGAATCAAAATAAATAAAAAAATCGGCAAGCTATATAAAACAAGCAATTCTCATTTTTTACAAGGGTTTGTGTGCAAAAAAAGACCCCTTCTTTTTTTGTGGGACCCTCTAAACTTTCCCAATACATTTTCATCATCAGTACATCCCCCACCTTCGCAACTTGCAAGTCAGTGATGCAAGCAAATTTTCTCAAAAATAAAAAAATATACATAATTCTTTAAAAATATTTTTTTTTTTTATGTCTTGTCTCCTATTATTTCAAAAATCATGTGTAATTCTTTCTTTTCACTTTTATCCACAGAGATCACCACCATCCTGGTTGGTAAAAATGAACAAAAGCGTGTCATCTGTAATTTCAAAAACTTTCAGTGGGGAAAATAATAATAATAATACAAATAAAATAAAATAACAAGAAAATGCAATAGACCCTTAAAAGATGGCCGTTGCCGAAGATATGCCCTCTTTAGGACATGAGCAAGTGCACTGAGACGTACTCTTTTTGTCTTCTTTTTATCCCTTTTTTTCCTTGTTCATCGTCTCCTTTCATACAGCATATGAAGATTTTTAAACAAACTGGTCTTTCTCGCGAGAAATGAGTTCAATGATCACAAATGATTTTAGCAAAGGAAACACTCTTCAAAATCGCCTGTTGTCGATGATCACGCGCGCATAACTTCATCTGAACTCATTTTGCTTCGACCTCTATGATTGCGGAACCAACAGAAATCATGCTTAATATCTTGAAATCAAAGCAAGCAATGCAAACAATTGGCAGAGAATTCATTCAAGTCATTCCTGGTTTTCATCATCGAGCATTTCTTCACTTCTTGGATGGAAATCCTCCGTGTCGAGAACAACATGATCAACATGTTTCAGCTTGCTACTTCCATGCTTCCTGCACCACTTGCTTTGCAGAGGACAGCGAGTAATGTTCACAACTCTTAGCTTCTGAGGCAAAATTTGATCTGGTGAGAACCACAGTTTTGTGCAGTAATTTAGTTTCAAATTCTCAAGAAGCACAAGTTTGTCCAGCTCCAACGGAGAACGATTTCTCTGCCGCACCTGGCATGATGCTACCTCAAGTTCTTTTAATGAAGATAAATGGTGTAGAGGAATAGATGCAATCTCTTCCAAGTTGTAGACTAGCAAGTATTGAAGCCCGTTGAGAAGTTCAGGAGGCAAGAAAGACAATATATTCTGGTTTTTCCCTAGATGGAGTTCTAAACTAGTAAGTGAGGGTAAGCGAGGAAGTACCATAAATTCGTTTAGCACTTGCATACCTAGTCGTTTAAGAAACAGAAGGCTGTCGAGCATTCTCCGAAGCTTGAAACAATAGTCGATATTCAGTTCTTGCATGTGAGGGAATTCGCCATCATCTATACCACACCACTCCTCCAATGCATACAATTCTCTGAGTGTTAAGTTTCCAATGATGGAAATGCCTTGCTGAGAACTGTTTCTCCATTCCTATAGAACTCATGGCCAATGTGCTTCACTTGGGAAAATTTTTCTAAGTAGAGATGCTCAAGGGACGGAAGCTGACCGAGCGGCGGGAGGACTTCATATCTGAGTCAATCACTGAGTGCAACAGAGACTAATCTAGAGTAAGATGAATCTCCAAGCCAACTGGAAAAAATGCTACCACCATAAAATGAGATTGATAACACCATGAGGTCTTCGTGAGGCTTGAGACTTTCTAGCACATTAGTTGCCAACTCCTCAGCTACTTCGAGAGGATTAATAGTCTTCACTTGAACATAATCCTCTTCGCTGTATTGATCCATTGAATTCATTAGATATATCTGAAGCTCATCATTTAAACTAGTAATGAATGCTTTTGTCTCATTGTAAACTACTTCTTCTTCTTCTTCCTCTTTCTCTTCCTCTTGCTTCTCCTCCTCTTCTTCATCGTCCTCTTGTTCTTGCTCTTCTTCATCAAACGAATTAAGTTTGTAAATCCATTCTTCATCTTCAAGGTCATCATTCATAATAAAAAATCTTGGAGATGCATTAAAGCCATCTTCTCCTTGCTCTTTCTTTCTCATCGTCATAATCATTGTCAACATCGTTGTTCAGTTCTGCAACTTCGGCGTTGCACAATACAGTCATTACTTGCTCCTCTGTGATGTCCTATTCCCTGTCCTTGTATTCATCCCCATTGTAATATGATGGACCTCCATACCAATGTAATCTCAACTTCTTGATATTTCTCTTGCTACTCAAATCACCTTCATCAACATCTTGTACACTGATCACATTCACAAGGCCCGAAATGCAAATCTCTCCTCTAAGGTTTACCATATCCTTCAGCTCTCTTATGACGTAGCAATCGTCTTCACCAATATTGAATGCAGATAACGTCTGGAGAGTATTAGCTTTCCAATTCCAAGTGGCATTGGAACAAAAAAACATGCTTTGGGAGATACAGATGCCTCAGATTAGCCAGTTTCAATGCTTCTAGGCAGTTCTTGTAGATAGATGCAATTGTGTAAACCCAATGTTTGCAGACTGTGAAGACCGCAAATTGATTCAGGCAATCTTCTTAAATTAGTACAATTAAGACCAAGTTACGGGAGGCATTTCATGTAAGGTCTGTAGGGCTAGTGGGCCAGGAGGTAAACAGTGAATTTGTAACTGACAGTAATTATCTTTAGTCCCACATCAATAAAGTATTGAAGTCGAGATTGGACTAAATATGATGACTACTGTAGACCCAATAATGAGGTCTTTTTTCGGAAAACTGGAAAAAAAAACCCTAGAATTGGATGGGCCGCGGACCGTAAATGCCCAAGGACAATATCGTGCTGGGTCGGGAGTGTCATGTTGAGCCCTTGAGAGGGGGAGATTGTAAGGTCCAATGGGCCGGTGGACAAGTAGGTAGACAGTATGCCAGTAACTGACAACAGTTATATTTAGTCCCACATCGACAAAGTGTCAAAGTTGAGATTGGACTAAATATGATGACTATCGTAAACCCAACAACGACGCATTTTTCCAGAGAGTTAGGAAAAACAAAAATATGGGGTTGGATGGGCCGCGGGCTATAAACACCTAAGGACAATATTATGTTGGGTTGGGGGTGTCACATAGCGGTATCAAAGTCATTTCGCACCTCTTGATCGGTGTGGGCTAGTTCAACGAGAACGCTGAGTCCTTGAGAGAGGAAAGAGAAGAGAGAGAGGGGGAGGGGGATTGTAAGGCCCGATGGGCCTGTAGGCCAGTAGGCAGGCAGTAAGCCTGTAACTAGCAGTAATTGTCTTTAGTTCCACATCGACAAAGTGTCGGAGTTGAGACTGGGCTAAGTATGATGATTGCTGTAAACCCAACAACGAGGCCTTTTCTGAGGAGCTAAGAAAAACAAAATCCTGGGATCGAGTGGGCCGCGAGCCGCAAATGCTCAGGAACAATATCGTGTTGAGTCGGAGGCGTCACATAATTGTAAGGCCCAATGGGCCAATAGGCCTGTAACTGCCAGCAGTTGTCTTTAGTACTACATTGACAAAAGTATCGGAATTAAGACTAGGCTAAGTATGATAACTGTCGTAGACCCAACAACAAGGCCTTTTTCCGGAGAGATGGGAAAAACAAAATCCTAGGGTTAGGTGGGCTGTGGGCCGCAAACGCTTAGGAATGATATCGTGCTAAGTCGAGGGCGTAATATAGTGGTATCAGAGCATAAGGTTTAAGAATAACATAGTTTTGAGATTTATTTTATTATAGAATACTTTCTGATGTCATCTGAAATACTGAACCTCCAAATCTTTATTTACAAGTTTAGTATGCCTCCCCATCAAGCCTTTATTCATGGTCGTGGAGCTGCAGCCGTTGGCCATAGACACAACACTCTCGATATTGTGGAGGGTGTGCCACGGCGAGCAAGAACTATAGGAGCTAGTCGAGGTTGTGAGACAGGAGAGAAAAATACCGAGATGACACTCCAAGAAACTTTGATGATGTTCTTGAGTCAGCAGATGGCGGCCGGTTCTAGAGGTGGAGGCAAAGGGGGAAGAGAAAATAATTCCAAGCCCTTTCTCACTTAGTTCAAGAAGATGGAGCCTCCAACATTTTTTGGATGTGATGATCCCGACGAGGTGGACACCTGGTTACGGGAGGTAGAGAAAGCCTTTGAGGCTATTGATTGCCCAAACGGGGAAAAGTTGAAGCTAGTGGTCTACTTACTACAAGACGATGCTGATGTCTGATGGAGAACTACTTTGAGGTCTTTGGGAAAGTCCAATGAGAGTATTAGCTGGGAAGAATTTAAAGAATATTTTCTACAAAAGTATATCCCTGCAATAGTTCGAAAGGAAATACGATAAAAACTCCTTAATATCCAGCAGGGCAATTAAACAGTCTAACAATATGAAGTTGAGTTCAACAGGTTTTGCCATTTTCTTTTATACTTCATCTCTAAGGATGAAGAACGGATTCAGTTATTTGAGGATGGACTCACTAAGGGGATCATAGAGCATGTAGCCTATTTTAAGCTAAAGACATATAGAGAGGTTGTGAGTAAGACCCTCTTAGTGGAGAAGACACAAGCTTATTCTCGATCATTGAGGGAGAATTTATTGAAAAATCATCCTAGACCACTAACCCATACATCGATAAGGAAGCCAAAGAAGATATTCAGGCATGGGGAGCTAAGGAGCATCATGGGACAGACTGCAACATATGACAGAAATAAATATTATCTATGTGGCCAGTGGAGACATAGTGTGACGCCCCCGACCCAGTACGATATTGTTCCTGGGCATCTGCGGCCCGCGGCCCACCCGACCCCAGAATTTTGTTTTTCCCAGTTCCCCGGGAAAAGGCCTTGTTCTTGGGTCTATGACAGTCATCATATTTAGCCCAGTCTCAACTCCAACACTTTGTCGATATGGGACTAAAGACAACTGCTACCAGTTATAGGCTCATTGCCTGCCTACTGGCTCACTGGCCCCACCGGGCCTTATAATCTCCCCCTCTCAAGAGTTCAGCGTCCTCGCTGAACTAGCCCACATCGATCAAGAGGTGCGGAGTGACTCTGATACCACTATGTGACGCCCCCGACCCAGTACGATATTGTTCCTGGGCATCTGCGGCCTGCGGCCCACCCGACCCCAGGATTTTGTTTTTCCCAGTTCCCCGGGAAAAGGCCTCGTTCTTGGGTCTATGGCAGTCATCATATTTAGCCCAGTCTCAACTCCAACACTTTGTCGATGTAGGACTAAAGACAACTGCTACCAGTTATAGGCTCATTGCCTGCCTACTGGCCCACTGGCCCCACCGGGCCTTATAAAATGTAACCACCCGTCACTCCATAACAGCCCATTACTCGAGCCCACAACCCACAACCCAATAACCGCCTCTATTTATAGGCAGCAACCACCCACTAAACCCGGACAGATAGAGAGAGTCAAGGGATAATCGTTGGGGAGGCTTACGGAGTGGCAAGAAGATTTGGGACGATCGTTATCGAGATTCGAGGTAGGTTAAGTTACTTTCATTTGTTTTCTCCTTACCTCTATTCGAACTAGATGGTGTTACTTTCATCCGTTTCTCTTTGCCGCTATGCTCGAGACAAATTCATGTTGAATAATCGACAAACTTAGTGACCCTCATGATACTTAGGAGGATGATGATAACCTAGATCTAAGTAAAACTGAGTAGAGAATAGATATGTCTGTGTTATACCAATCTATGGCATGTTTTGAGAATAGAAAGATTAGAGGGCTAAATTGCAAAATTCCCATCTTCTTCCCCGATCGTCCGCTGTGCTCCGGCGGCCGGCAGCGGAGGCGGCGGCGTGCGGTGCGGCGGCGTGTGGCGCTGATGCGTGCGGGCGTCGTGCGCGGGCAGCACGGACCCGGTGTCGACGGAGTTCTGGCGTGTGATACGGCGTGGGGAGCGGCCGGTGGCGTGCGCACGACTGCACAGGCCGGAGTCGGCCAGAGGCGCGGGGCAACGCGGGTCTGGCGACGCCGGAGGCGGTGGTCTGGCGGCAGCCACGGCCCAGCGGAGATGTCGGCGTGCGGCGTGGCGGCGTGGTGGCCTGGCAGCGGGGCGACCTGACGGTGGGATGGCCTGGCGGCGGCGGCGGCAGTAGAATTAGGGTAAGGGTTTTGAGGAGGAAGAAGGATTAGTTTAATTAAGGTTTAACTTAAAGTTGATTATGGTTTTGGTTTAATCCGAAAGTTGGTTTCGGTTTAGTTTAGTTAAAAGTTGGCTTTGGTTTTGGTTTCGTTTAAAGTTGGCTTTGGTTTAGGTGGGGCTCAGAATCGGTTTTGGTTTAGATTCTGGTTTTGGAATTGGTTTAAATTAGACTTAAGGATTAAATGTGGAATTATTAAGGACATGGGTGATGAATCGCTGGATCAATGGCCGTTGATAATAACATGATAAATTGGAGGTTCATAAGGTGGAATTGATGGAAATTATTTATCTTGATGGCGGAGTTGTAAGGGGGGAGGTTCATAAGGTGGAATTGATGGAAATTATTTATCTTGATGGCGGAGTTATAGGGGACGTGATCTGCTGTGTGATTACGGATCACCACCCCCCTCAAACGTGATCTGTTGTGTGATACGGATCACCACTCCATCAAACGTGATCTGCTGTGTGATACGGATCACCACTCCATCAAACGTGATCTGCTGTGTGATACGGATCACCACCCTCCATCAAACGTGATCTGCTGTGTGATACGGATCACCACTCCATCAAACGTGATCTGCTGTGTGATACGGATCACCACTCCATCAGCGGTTGGGAGTGCAGAGTGGTATGACTCTGCTTGGTAGGGGAGGCAGCCACACCCATAAGATATCCTTGTTGATTCATTTCTTGCTGTGGATGTTAGTTTACCTAATCACCTTTGTCGTCGAATTATTGTTGTTGCCACTGTGTTAATTTTATTGTTGCCACCAAAAATTGATCTCTCCAACTGTTTGGAGAAGGTAACTTCCTACTGAGCATTCGTGGCTCATTCTTTGATTGTTCCTATCCACAAGAGAGTAGCAGCCTGACACAGGTGTCTACGGTAGCAGAAAGTACGTGCGCAACTATCTTTGGAACTGATTTATTTACATGTTATTCTATTTTTATGTAGGGGAAAACTTTTGAGGACTTGAGTATTTCCAGTGAGACCACGTTTTGTTATGTTATCTGAACTATATTCGTATTGATGAAATAAATTTTAATTCTATGTATTCTGTAAACCTTTTATTTGTATGTTGTCCACTTGTGTTGTGGTTCGATCGGACACGACAGGGGCGTCACATATGGTATCAGAGCCACTCCGCACCTCTTGATCGATGTGGGCTAGTTCAGCGAGGACGCTGAACTCTTGAGAGGGGGAGATTATAAGGCCCGGTGGGGCCAGTGGGCCAGTAGGCAGGCAATGAGCCTGTAACTAGTAGCAGTTGTCTTTAGTCCCACATCGACAAAGTGTTGGAGTTGAGACTGGGCTAAATATGATAACTGCCATAGACCCAAGAACGAGGCCTTTTCCCGGGGAACTGGGAAAAACAAAATCCTGGGGTCGGGTGGGCCGCGGGCCGCAGACGCCCAGGAACAATATCGTGCTGGGTCGGGGGCGTCACATAGTGGTATCAGAGCATAAGGTTTAAGAATAACATAGTTTTAAGATTTATTTCTTGTGGTGCGAGATATAATTTTTATCGATAATAGAATTGTCTCTATATCGATCGATTCTGGCTTTACACATTCTTTTATTGCCCCTCGCTTTGCTATCAAGCTGACTAGAAAGGCTGAACCTCTAAAGACAATTTTGATAGTTGGAATACCTACTGGCGATAAAATGATTGTAGATCAAGTATTCAAATAGTGTGTTATTAGCATTGGAAACTAAGAACCCACCATAGATCTAGTGCTATTAAATTTTAAGGATTTTGATGTCATTTTAGGCTTGGACTGGTTGACCGCTTATCATGCGAATGTTGATTGTTTGATAAAGGTAATAACTTTCAAACCACCTAGACAATATACTTTTACTTTCTCCGGTATGTAAGAAAACTTTTCTCCTATCATTTCTTTTCTGCAAGCCCAACAACTACTGATGAAGGGTTGCAAGGGGTATCTAGTTTTTATCTCTGAGGAGCTATTGAGTACACCTCGATTAGAGGACATTCCTATTGTCCGAAAGTATCCAAGGGGTCTTTCTTGAGAAGTTATTAGGATTGTCTTTTGACAGAAAGGTGGAGTTTGACATAGACCTCAAGCCCGGTGCAGCTTCGATCTCGAAACCCCCTTGTAGAATGACACCGGTGAAGTTAGTAGAGTTGAAGAAGCAATTAAAAAAAAAAAAAAACTTTTGGACAATGGTCACATACGCCCTAGTGCATCTCCTTGGGATGCACCAGTCCTTTTTGTGAAGAAGAAAGACAGAACTATGAGATTATGCATTGACTACTGTCAGTTAAATCAAATCATAGTAAAGAATAAATATCCTCTTTCTTGAATTGACGATCTCTTTGATTAGTTACAAGGTACTCAAGTGTACTTGAAGATTAACCTAAAATCTGGCTATCATCAATTAAAGGTCAAGAAGGAGGACATCTCGAAGATGCCTTCAGAACTCGCTATGGACATTACGAATTTCTTGTCATGCCATTTGGCTTGACCAATGCACCTGCTGTCTTTATGGATTTAATGAATAGGGTATTCAGGCAGTATTTAGATCAATTCGTCATTGTCTTTATAGATGACATTTTAATATATTCCAAGAGTCATAATGAGCACAAGCAACATCTCAGAATTGTGTTGGAAACCTTGAGACAAGAGAAATTATATGCCAAACTTGGTAAGTGTGGCTTTTGGTTGTCGGAGGTGATTTTCTTGGGTCACGTGATCTCTGGTGCTGGTATATCAGTAGATCCCAAGAAAATAGAAGCTGTGTTGGACTGGAAGAGGCCCCCCCTAATGTAACTGAAGTGAGAAGTTTCCTTGGATTGGCAGGTTACTATAGAAGATTTGTGAAAGGTTTTTCCAAGATTACTACTTCACTGACCCGATTGACTCAGAAGAATGTTAAATTTGATTAGGCTGAAGATTGTGAGCAAAGTTTTCAAGAATTAAAGAGAAGGTTGACTACTGCACCAGTGTTGCCCATATCTTCTAGTGGCGATGGGTTGGTGGTATACAATGATGCTTCCATCAACGGATTGGGTTGCGTTCTAATGCAACATGGAAAAGTGATAGCCTATGCCTCTAGGCAATTAAAGGTCCATGAGAAAAATTATCCCACTCATGACCTTGAATTAGCAGCTGTCATTTTTGCACTAAAAATTTGGAGGCATTATCTTTATGGACAGACATTTGAAATCTTTACAGATCATAAGAGTTTGAAATATCTTTTCACCCAGAAAGAACTTAATATGAGACAGAGGAGATGACTGGATTTCCTCAAGGACTATGATTGCTCAATCAACTACCACCCAGGTAAAGCCAATGTTGTTGCAGATGCACTTAGTAGGAAATCGGTAGGATACTCAGCACATTTATTGGTAAGAAGATGGAAGATCTTAGAAACCTTGGGAGACATGAAACTAACCATTATAACAGAGACTCAACGAGGATTGCTAGCTGGATTGCGCCTAGAGTCAGAACTGGTGTTGAAACTTAAAGAGTGCCAGTTGAAAGATCCTAGGTTGCAGACCTTAAAATTGAGTTAACTCAAAATTCTAAACCAGGGTTTGATGTGACTACTGATGGTGTGATTCGATATCAGGGTCGGCTGTGTGTCCCTGATGACTTTCAATTGAAGCAAGAATTGCTAAACGAGGCTCATCGCTCTCGTTTCTCAGTACACCCAGGTAGCACAAAAATGTACCGAGACATGAAGCAAAATTATTGGTGGCAGGGCATGAAGAGAGATATTGCAGAATTTGTTTCCAAATGTTTAGTGTGTCAACAGGTCAAAATTGAACACCAAAAATCAGCAGAAAAGTTACAGTCACTCCCTATCCCTGAATAAAAATGGGATCATGTGACTATGGACTTTGTGGCTGGGTTACCCAGGACAAGGAAGGGGTTGGATGCTATTTGGGTTGTGGTGGATCGGTTAACTAAGTCAGCCCATTTCCTTCCTATTAAGATGACCTACTCATTGGACAAGCTTGCTGAACTATATATGGAGGAAGTAGTAAAACTTCATGGAATACCTGTTACCATCATTTCTGATAGAGATCCCAGATTCACTTCACGATTTTGGGGTAGTTTTCAGGAAGCCTTGGGGACGCAGCTACGTTTTAGTACTGCATATCACCCTCAAACTGATGGTCAATCAGAGAGAACAATCCAGACCCTAGAGGACTTGCTGAGAGCGTGTGCTCTGGATTTCAAGGGGAGCTGGGACTCTCATTTGTGTTTAGCCGAGTTCACCTACAATAATAGTTATCATGCTGGCATTCAAATGACACCTTACGAGGCCTTTTCCCGGGGAACTGGGAAAAACAAAATCCTGGGGTCGGGTGGGTCGCGGGCCGCAGATGCCTAGGAACAATATCGTACTGGGTCGGGGGCGTCATATAGTGGTATCAGAGCCACTCCGCACCTCTTGATCGTTGTGGGCTAGTTTAGCGAGGACGCTGAACTCTTGAGAGGGGGAGATTATAACGCCTGGTGGGGCCAGTGGGCCAGTAGGTAGGCAATGAGCCTGTAACTGGTAGCAGTTATCTTTAGTCCCACATCGACAAAGTGTTGGAGTTGAGACTGGGCTAAATATGATGACTGCCATAGACCCAAGAACGAGGCCTTTTCCCGGGGAACTGGGAAAAACAAAATCCTGGGGTCGGGTGGGCCGCAGGCCGCAGACACCCAGGAACAATATCGTGCTGGGTCGAGGGCGTCACACATAGGACACAATATTGCCCAAGGAGTAATGGTGGGGAGTGTCTCTGTTACAAGTGCCAACAATCAGGTCATTTGGCAAGGGATTATCTAAAATCATTGCATACTCAGCAGAATATTTGGTAGAATTAAAATCAACAATGGAAAAGGTTCATCTTAAAGAAGAACCCAGCACCAGCTTGAGTTTATGTTTTGACCCAGGTTGATGCAAATGTTTCAGCGAATGTGGTGTAAGGTATAATTCTTATCGATAATATAATTGTCTATATATTAATCGATTCTTGATCTACATTCTTTTATTGCCCATCACTTTGCTATCAAGATGGCTAGAAAGCTCGAACCTCTAGAGATAATTTTAATAGTTGGAATGTCTACTGGCTATAGAATCATTGTAGATCAAGTATTCAAGCAATGTATTATTAGAATTGAAAATCAAGAACTCGCTGTGGATCTAGTCCTATTAAATTTCAAGGACTTTGATATCATTTTAGGTATAGACTGGTTGACAACTTATCATACTAGTGTTGACTGTTTCATGAAGGTAGTAACTTTCACACCACTTGGATAGACCGCTTTTACAATCTCCGGTGTACAAGAAAACTTTCCTCATATCATTTCTTTTCTTCAAGTCTAACAACTATTGATGAAGGGTTACAAGGGGTATCTAGCTTTTATCTCTGAGGAGTAATTGAGTACACCTCGATTAGAGGACATTTCTATTATCCGAGAGTATTCAGAGGTCTTTCCTAAAGGAGTTATCAGGATTGCCTCCTGACAGAGAGGTAGAGTTTGGCATAGATCTTGTGTCTAGTGCAGCTTCGATCTCGAAACCCCCTTATAGAATGGCATCAGTGGGGTTAGTAGAGTTGAAGAAGCAATTACAGGAGCTCTTGGACAAGGGTTACATACACCCTAGTGCATCCCCTTGGGGTGCACCAGTCCTTTTTGTAAAGAAAAAAGATGAAACTATGAGATTATGCATGGATTACCGTTAGTTAAATCAAATCACCGTAAAGAAAAAAAATCCTCTCCCGCGGATTGACAATCTTTTTGATCAATTACAGGGTACTCAAATGTACTCGAAGATTGACCTAAGATCTGGCTACCATCAACTAAAAGTTAAGGAGAAGGACATCTCGAAGATGGCTTTTAGAACTCGTTATGGACATTACGAATTTCTTGTTATGCCATTTGGCTTGACCAATGCACCGGCTATTTTTATGTATTTAATAAATAGAGTATTCAGGTAATATTTAGACTAATTTGTCATTGTCTTTATAGATGACATCCTAATATATTCCAAGAGTCACAACAAGTATAAGCAATATCTCCGAATTGTGTTGGAAACCTTGAGATAAGAGAAATTATATGCCAAACTTAGTAAGTGCGGCTTTTGGTTGTCAGAGGTGGTTTTCTTGGGTTATGTGATCTCTGATATTGGTATATCGGTGGATTTTAAGAAAATAGAAGTTGTGTTAGACTAGAAAAGGCCCACTAATGTAACTGAAGTGAGAAGCTTTCTTAGATTGGCAAGTTACTATAAAAGATTTGTGAAAGGTTTTTCCAAGATTGCTACTCCACTGACCTGATTGACTCAGAAGAGTATCAAATTTGATTGGACTGAAAATTGTGAGCAAAGTTTTCAAGAATTGAAGAGAAGGTTGACTACTGCACCGGTGTTGACCATACCTTCCAGGGGTGATGGTTTAATGGTATACAGTGATGCTTCCATCAGAGAATTAGGTTGTGTTCTGATGTAACATGGAAAAGTGGTCGCTTATGCCTCTAAGCAATTGTAAAGCCCAATGGGCCAGTGGACCACTAAGCAGGTAGTGGGTCTATAACCGGTAACAGTTGTCTGTAATCCCACATCGACAAAGTGTCAGAGTTGAGATTGAGCTAAATATGATGACTGCCGTAAACTCAATAATGAGGCCTTTTTTTGGAGAGTTAGGAAAAATAAAATTCTAGGATCGGGAGGACCATAAACCACGCCCAGAGATAATATCGTGCTGAATTGAGGGCATCTGATTTCAACCTTCCAATTGACTCTGGCAAGTTTTTTATATTTGTACCACTCAAATCCAAGGTTCGCAAATTTCCGGACATATCATTTGGGATGCAAGCATGTATGAGATCTTTCTCCCCTAAACTATTAGAAGACCCAGAATTCAGAAGACTCTTCAGGATCCAGTAAGTTCGCCTATCACCAAGTTTCTCAAATGATTGAAACTCTATTTTCTTCCAAGTATTACGCACAACAAATGATGAATGCCTAGCTTCTATAAAAAGAGAGTTTGCGTTGCTATCCTCTATTCTCAGACATTCTTTATCTGACAAATAAATCAAGGACAAGATCATGGATCACGAAAGACTGTTTATCAAACTGCAATAACTGAAAGAATGATCGTCTTATTAATTCATCAAGACACTTCCTCCCAGTGTCCTCCACTTTTTCATCTCCTCTAGGTTGAACAAAAGCCCTGTGCCATCCACAACCTCACCAAGTGCTCTTTGTTGAAAATGTAATCCTTTGGAAACAAACAACTGTATGCAAAACATCGTTTTAAAGATGCAGGCAAGTTCTGATAACCCAATCTGACAGCCGGCAATATCTGCTTTTCTCCCACGTCAAAACATTCCCACAGCTCACTGTGTAAGATATCCCCCCATCCATCTTCTGTGATTTCATTGCATAACAGGCTTCCTAGTATTCTTGCTGATAAAGGCAAACCTTTGCACTTTTGAGCAATTTTCTTCCCAATCATCAGCAAATTGAAAGGCATAACAGACATGAGACTATGAAATGCATGATTCTTAAGCACCAACCAACAATCCTCATCTGACAAGCACTCCAGATGGTAACAGGGAACAGTTTTCATACACCTGGCGGCAGATTCCTTTCTAGTAGTTACAATAACACTGCTTCCTTCAAGTCCAACCATCAAAGGGACCCTTAGCATCTCCCATAGAACTTGATCTTCATTCCATACATCATCAAGGACCAACAAGAGTCTCTTCCCTCCCAACTCCTGCCTCACAGAAAGCTGAAGTGTAGACAAGTCTACAACAGCTGTGATACATTTCAGTCAAACATTGAATCATTGCTTTGGTTATCCTCCTCAGATCAAACTGTTCAGAAACATGACCTACATCCTACGATCAAAATGCTTGCAAACAACCGGATCATTGTACACAAGCTCCGTAACCGTTGTTTTCCCCTGACATCGAGCTTATTTCGCCTATCAGACAACAACAATCCAATGATTTTGTTTCTAATCTTCATCCCTTCCATAAATAACTGGTTCATCACTAAGGAAGCTACAAATTGATGTGTTTTTTGCATAGTTAAGCACTGGATCTATGTTTGTTTCTTTCAAATGAAGAGCATCACATTGCATTGCAATCTTATCGAGTCTACTGCAAATGTGATTCAATGAAGTTTGTGAGCTCCATACCTTGGATTGGTGGCACTCGAAAGCATTATAAGCATCATAGGTGGCATCTTTGAGCATCACAAATGCAGCTAGCATCCTTGCAGTAGGAATCAATCAGGAGAGAAGATGTCATGGCTTGTTGCTCAATGTGTTGGAATGGGTATTTAAATACCAAACTTCTGCCTTCAATTTCTTGGGATCCAAGTTCTAACACCATTAATAAAAAAAAAGTAATTGTCTAAGACCAATTCTGCAGGCACATGGGAACATGCGATGGAAGTCAACGTGTTTACCAGGATAGCTTCCATGCATGGCCATTCTTTGCCTTGTCCCCAAGCTTCTCCAGACGAAATAGAGCCTGACTGCAAATAACAAGGGGGATAGATTGATGGAACCCATAAGCTCATTAGCTTCGAAAGAGTAGATGGAATTCATATTTACATAGCACTGAGCCTCATTGCAAAGGTGAGAGAATTGAAGATAGTTGTTGAGGAGACAATGTGTTGTTTGCATGATGCAGCAAAAATACAAGTTCAGAGACAGAAACCTATTTCTGATAAGTACAGGTTTTTTACCCACCTGCACTATGCCATGTAAGTACTGAAAAATTAAAGAAAAAAAGTATGTTAAGCACAAAACAAGCAACAAGAGTTGCAACTTTCCTTTTTTCTTTGAAATTTTTGTAACACCCCATTTTGTCCGATATTGAACCATAAAACAAAGTGAATAATATATATAAATAAAATTTACAGAATACATATAGTAAAAATTTATTACATCAACATAAATATAACCCAAATAATATAAAGAAAAGTGATCCTATAAAAAATACTTAAGTTTTTCACGATAACCTCTCAAACATGAAAATAAAATAACCTGTAAGTAAAATATCTCTAAGTATAAGTACGTGTGTATACACTACTACTATTACCACCAATATCTATCAATTACTCTCTTGTGAATGAAGAAAATCGATGGAATGAGTTAAAGATTCTTAGTAGAAAGTTACCGTCTCTAAATAATGTAAAAGGTCAATACATGGAAGGTAATATAAAATTGATAACAGTAATAATAATAATAATAATAATAATAATAATAATAATAATAATAATAATAATAATAATACAATGACAATGATGACCAAGAAAAATCAACATCTATAGTAAGAAATGAATCAATAAGAAGATAATCATCGTATTCACAAAAGTTAGTAGTTAAGGACAGTAACTATGGATGTTGACTTAATCATGTCTCAAATTAAAATTTTTCGAAAAGTCCTAATTAAATTAATATCTATATTAAAAAGTTATTTAGTAAGTCTAATCTTTCTCCGAATTTATTTCCTACTAGAAGACTTGGATTACTGTGATTCTTCTTCGAATCAATATTTTACTTTAACTCAAACTCTGTTAATCCACTTTTATAGATACCCTATTAATCTAAGGGTTTTATAATAGTGAAATAGAAAGACATATATTAAACTCTCAAAACATTTTGCAACGATTATACTAATTAATCTTTTTGTGAAAGCTTGTAATATTAGAGTTTTGTCTCCATTATTATAATCTCCTTTTCTTTCTTATCAATATCATATCCTCTAGATCGTCTTATCCCGTGAAGTAGGTCATAAATCGAATTACATAAATCTCTTATATATTATTATTTTTTCTTTTTTTCTTCTTCTATATTGTGAATTGTGATGAATATCGGTATTTTACACAATATATGAACTCCCCTGTCGATCTCATGGAAATAGTTGCATCCCTCATCAAGTAGGGTCGAAACAATCTACACGTAAACTAACCTATGAGTGTGGTCGGACCTTCTACCAACTAGAGTTGTATCACACTACATTTGCAACTACTGATAGAGTGGCGATTTCATCTAATTATACAATGGATCACATCTCCTAATATTCAAGAGATTGGCTATTATTACGTCTGACAATCTTACTAATTTTTTATCAAAGCAAGGAATTACCAATTAGTACCAGCTAGATAGAGTCCTACTGTGTATATTCCTCAATATACCAAAGACTCAGTCATAACAACTATCGAGTCAAGATTATAGGAAGATAAAAAGAAATTAACTTGATCACAAATCAAACTAAATCAGTTAAAAAATATATCATTAAAAGAAAATTTTGAGACCACTAATAGAATTGACATGAAAAATTAAGTCTAATAACTCTTAAATCATTAGAATCTGAGCCCAAATAAGAGAGTTATATCTATTTAAATACATTTATGTAATTTAGTCTTTCAATTATATAAATTATTATTTTAATCCTCTCCAATGGAGAATTCAATGAAGATACTTTTACAGAAAGCCCCTTGTGTTATTTCAAACTATCATTCAATCCTCAAATCATTTATATTACCATCTTTAGCTATTCATTTCAAAAATTTTCATATAACCCCCTAACAAATCAAAATTCAACATGTAGTCTTCAAAATGATTTTTCACTTAAACCCTTGATAAGACTCATTCCATCATATAATTTTTTAAAATTAATAACTAACTCAATTCCCTAATCCATATGAGATTATCCTTCAATCAACAGATTAAATTAACTATAATTTAATAAATTAATTTTTATTAATCCCATCCAAATGTCACCAGAATTATAATCCACTCAAATCCATAAACCACATTGTTAATTATAATCACCTCAAAACATAGTCCTCCAAATCTAATTAATTAATTAGTTAAATTCAATTCCTTAATTGAGTTATAAGGCTAAACTACCAATAATCAATCCAAATTAATTTATAGTCAACCCAAATCAGTCCTCACACCCAACCAATTCAAAATCCAATCCTTCTAACCCTAAACTTCAAATCTACCCAAACCAAACCTATTATCAACCCAAAACCAAAAACAATCCTAAATCAAAACCAAAACTCATTTTCTTCGTTTTTTTCTCTAACTCAAATCATCAAATCTTATCCGTAATCTGCCACGACCATCACCAGATTGTCGCCTCCATTGGGCCACCGCTGGGTGCTGGGTCGTCGCCGTTGTCAGGCCACCACCCCCAACCCATGGCGTTGCGCTGCGCTGCACCGCCACACGCAGCTGCACAACAGCATGGGCTGCACGCTGCTATCATGTCGCGACCTTGTCTTAGCTACAGGTGTCAATGGGTCATGCCGGACTGACACGGCTCGTTTGACTGAGCCGTCTAAATTGTTTCGGACCTACTTGATATGGCTCGAAGCAGTAATGGGTTATGCCTGACAGGGACCATGAGGTTTCTGAATGCCAAGCACGGCTTATGCCTTGCTTGGACTCTTTTTTAAAAAAATATATAAATAAAAATATATAAATAATAAAAAATACTAATGAATTGTAGTTTAATTATTTAGGTTTTTGCCTTGTATTCATGAGTTCAAATTATGGAGTACCAGATAGGGTCTGACATGTAAGTTGTATCAAGCATGACCAGATAACCAAATACAGCCCATAATAAACAGTCTTGGGCCGGGCCGCAGGCCGACGGTCGTTTTTACATCTCTAGTCTTCGCCGCCACTATGCTACGCCACTGTTGAGCTCGCGCCATTGCGCACTGCCACCACCGGACCGCTCCGCTAGTGTCGGCTACCCCGCGCACCGCCAATTCTAACCGCTGCGCTCAAGCGCCGTTACCGGCTGCCACTGCTATGGCCGCAGAGTGAGCAGCCCTCGCTACTATGTGGAGACAAAGTGGATGATCACTTTGTAAAAAGACCCCTTTTAAGACCATCATTCTCAATAAGATATCCCATTTGCATCATATATATATATATTGTCTGTGACAGAAAGATAATAAATTTTTTTCGGATCGGGAGTTTGTCTAGAGGTAAAGGAAGACAAGAAATGATCATCGTGAGGACGTGCAGAAACATGAGAAGTTTTAAGGTGATTATTATCGAGATTCAAAATAAATAAATTTTATCTATTCTGAGACCTAGTGAGTTGATGAAAAAACAGTAGAATCTGTGACCGAGAATAATTGTATTTAACCTCACATCGATAAAATACAAAAGTTCAAATTATGTTAAATATAATGACTATTATTTTTTCTCAAAATATCGGAAAAAGCAAAAATCAGAGATTGAGTCAAACTGCATGTCACGGACGTCTAAAAATAATATAGGGTCGGGGGTTTCACAAATTTGGTGGAATTGATTTAGATGAGGAGCCAACTGGGGCTACTCAGTAATGGGTTTACACCAAGTAATTAATGAGAAAACGTGTTGAAAGTTTTGGGTGCTATTTCAAGGAAATGAAGGAAGTGAAGGAAATGAAGGCAAATAATACTGAAAACATTGTTTTGTCAGAAATAATCTAACATAAACAGATATATGAACTCAGCTTGCACCTGTAGTGCATTATTTGCCCTCCGTAAATCTGAGTTTGAAGATAATATGAAAGAACTATGACAAAATTTAGCAAGAATTGAGGCCAACAACAGATAAAGACATACAGAATATTGCTGGCAAGGCTGAACTAAAAATGACACAAGGCACACATAACATTCGGAGGCAGAGCATGAAAATTTCTTGGAATTCTTCATTTTCAACTTTCTAGAGGTCAAGTTTAGTGTTGTTGAGAACATCATGTACAATAACACAATTACAAGCCATTCTAACCCAGAAAAAGAAGACAAACAAAATAATACAACCTTCAGTACAGCAATCCTCTGATCAGCTTCATGGCAAGGAGTGTGGATGATGGGGATACTATCCAGTTTTTAGCATTCCCTGGTAATAATATTTTTTTCTAGCATTTTCAGAATGCATTTGATCCCCGTCATGAGTATTGATGCTTCACAACATACATGAGCTTGGAACAATGCAAATGAAGGTTAACAGAAAATCAACTAATTCAAAATGCAATTACGATGTACGAATAAGAACTATTTTTTGTTTATTGGGGAAATTCTGATAGCATTACATGCAACACGCTTTTGTTTGGTGAAAAGAACACAGTGAAAGCCAAAGCACGCGAGAATTACAATTAAGAAGAAATCGAACAATGCATCTGAATTACCCTACATTATGTATGTGACGCCCCTGTCGTGTCCGATCGAACCACAACTCAAGTGGACAACATACAAATAAAAGGTTTACAGAATACATAGAATTAAAATTTATTTCATCAATACGAATATAGTTCAGATAACATAACAAAACGTGGTCTCACTGGAAATACTCAAGTCTGATAAAGTTTTCCCCACATAAATAGAATAACATGTAAATAAATCAGCTCCAAAGATAGTTGCGCACGTACTTTCTGCTACCGTAGACACCTGTGCCAGGCTGCTACTCTCCTGTGGATAGGAACAATCAAAGAATGAGCCACGAATGCTCAGTAGGAAGTTACCTCCTCCAAACAATAGGAGAGATCAATTTTTGGTGGCAACAATAAAATTAACACAGCGGCAACGACAATAATTCGACGACAAAGGTGATTAGGTAAATTAACATCCACAGCAAGAAATAAATCAACAAGGATATCTTATGGGTGTGGCTGCCTCCCCTACCAAGCAGAGTCATACCACTCTGCACTCCCAACCGCTGATGGAGTGGTGATCCGTAATCACACAGCAGATCACGCTTGATGGAGTGGTGATCTGTAATCACACAGCAGATCACGTTTCCTATCAAGCAGAGTCATATCACTCTGCACTCCCAACCGCTGATGGAGTGGTGATCCGTATCACACAGCAGATCACATTTGATGGAGTGGTGATCCGTATCACACAGCAGATCACGTTTGGTGGAGTGGTGATCCGTATCACACAGCAGATCACGTTTGGTGGAGTGGTGATCCGTATCACACAGCAGATCACGTTTGATGGAGTGGTGATCCGTATCACACAACAGATCACGTCTGAGGGAGTGGTGATCCGTATCACACAGCAGATCACGTCTGAGGGAGTGGTGATCCGTATCACACAGCAGATCACGTTTGATGGAGTGGTGATCCGTATCACACAGCAGATCACGTTTGAGGGAGTGGTGATCCGTATCACACAGCAGATCACGTTTGAGGGAGTGGTGATCCGTATCACACAGCAGATCACGTCCCATATAACTCCGCCATCAAGATAAATAATTTCCATCAATTCCACCTTATGAAACTCCTCCCTTACAACTCCGCCATCAAAATAAATAATTTCCATCAATTCCACCTTATGAACCTCCAATTTATCATGTTATTATCAACAGCCATTGATCCAGCGATTCATCACCCAAGTCCTTAATAATTCCACATTTAATCCTTAAGTCTAATTTAAACCAATTCCAAAAACCAGAATCTAAACCAAAACCGATTCTGAGCCCCACCTAAACCAAAGCCAACTTTAAACGAAACCAAAACCTAAACCAACTTTTAACTAAACCAAACCGAAACCAACTTTCGGATTAAACCAAAACCATAATCAACTTTAAGTTAATCCTTAATTAAACTAATCCTTCTTCCTCCTCAAAACCCTAACCCTAATTCTACTGCCGCCGCCGCCGCCAGGCCATCCCACCGTCAGGCCGCCCCGCTGCCAGGCCACCACGCCGCCCCGCCGCACGCCGACGTCTCCGCTGGGCCGTGGCTGCCGCCAGACCACCGCCTCCGGCGTCGCCAGACCCGCGTTGCCCCGCGCCTCTGGCCGACTCCGGCCTGTGCAGTCGTGCGCACGCCACCGGCCGCTCCCGACGCCGTATCACGCGCCAGAACTGCGTCGACACCGGGTCCGTGCTGCTGCGCACGACGCCCGCACACATCAGCGCCGCACGCCGCCGCACCGCACGCCGCCGCCTCCGCTGCCGGCCGCCGGAGCACAGCGGACGATCGGGGAAGAAGATGGGAATTTTGCAATTTAGCCCTCTAATCTTTCTATTCTCAAAGCATGCCATCGATTGGTATAACACAGACATATCTATTCTCTACTCAGTTTTACTTAGATCTAGATTATCATCATCCTCCTAAATATCACGAGGGTCACTAAGTTTATCGATTATTCAATATGAATTTGTTTCAGGTATAACGGCAAAGAGAAACGAATGAAAGTAACACCACCTAATTCGAATAGAGGTAAGGAGAAAACAAATGAAATTAACTTAATCTATTTCGAATAGAGGTAAGGAGAAAACAAATGAAAGTAACTTAACCTACTTCGAATAGAGGTAAGGAGAAAACAAATGAAAGTAACTTAACCTACTTCGAATAGAGGTAAGGAGAAAACAAATGAAAGTAACTTAACCTACTTCGAATAGAGGTAAAGAGAAACAAATGAAAGTAACTTAACCTACCTCGAATCTCGATAACGATCGTCCCAAATCTTCTTGCCACTCCGTAAGCCTCCCCAACGATTGTCCCTTGACTCTCTCTATTCGTCCGGATTTAGTGGGTGGTTGCTGCCTATAAATAGAGGCGGTTATTGGGTTGTGGGTTGTGGGCCCGAGTAATGGGCCGTTATGGAGTGACGGGTGGTTACATTCCTACCCCGTTAAATAAATTTGGTCCCCAAATTTTAAAATGAACATACCTCAAAAGATATGGGGGTATTTGCCCCTGATGTCCTCCTCTCTCTCCCAAGTGGCCTCGTTCACAGAGTGATGCTGCCACTGTACTTTTACCAAAGGGATCACCTTTCTTCTTAACACATGCTCTTTTCGTTCTACGATCCGAATTGGCGGCTCCTCACATGTCAAGTCCTCCCTCAGCTGTAACTGCTGAAACGATAGTATATGTGTGGCATCTGAGATGTACTTCCTCAGCATTGACACGTGGAAGACGTTATGCACATTAGCTAAGGCTGGAGGTAAGGCAAGTTTATAAGTAACTGCTCCAATTCGCTCTAAGATCTCAAAGGGGCCAATATAACGAGGTGCTAACTTGCCCCTCATCCCAAATCTCATCACGCCCTTTATTGGAGAGATCTTTAGAAAAACATGATCGCCCACGGGAAACTCCAGATCCCGCCTTCTGGTATTAGCATAACTCCTTTGTCTACTTTGTGCTGTGAGTAACCTCTTTCGAATCACTTCAATCTTCTCGATAGTTAATTGAACCAACTCTGGTCCCAAAATTTGCCTCTCACCAACCTCTATCTAACACACAGGGGATCTACACTTCCTCAAAAGTTTTCCCCTACATAAAAATAGAATAACATGTAAATAAATCAGCTCCAAAGATAGTTGCGCACGTACTTTCTGCTACCATAGACACCTGTGTCAGGCTGCTACTCTCTTGTGGATAGGAACAATCAAAGAATGAGCCACGAATGCTCAGTAGGAAGTTACCTTCTCCAAACAGTTGGAGAGATCAATTTTTGGTGGCAACAATAAAATTAACACAGTGGCAACAACAATAATTCGACGACAAAGGTGATTAGGTAAACTAACATCCATAGCAAGAAATGAATCAACAAGGATATCTTATGGGTGTGGCTGCCTCCCCTACCAAGCAGAGTCATACCACTCTGCACTCCCAACCGCTGATGGAGTGGTGATCCGTATCACACAGCAGATCACGTTTGACGGAGTGGTGATCCGTATCACACAGCAGATCACGTTTGATGGAGTGGTGATCCGTATCACACAGCAGATCACGTTTGATGGAGTGGTGATCCGTATCACACAGCAGATCACGTTTGATGGAGTGGTGATCCGTATCACACAACAGATCACGTTTGAGGGGGGTGGTGATCCGTAATCACACAACAGATCACGTCCCCTATAACTCCGCTATCAAGATAAATAATTTCCATCAATTCCACCTTATGAACCTCCCCGCTTACAACTCCGCCATCAAGATAAATAATTTCCATCAATTCCACCTTATGAACCTCCAATTTATCATGTTATTATCAACGGCCATTGATCCAGCGATTCATCACCCATGTCCTTAATAATTCCACATTTAATCGTTAAGTCTAATTTAAACCAATTCCAAAACCAGAATCTAAACCAAAACCGATTCTGAGCCCCACCTAAACCAAAGCCAACTTTAAACGAAATCAAAACCAAAGCCAACTTTTAACTAAACCAAACCGAAACCAACTTTCGGATTAAACCAAAACCATAATTAACTTTAAGTTAATCCTTAATTAAACTAATCCTTCTTCCTCCTCAAAACCCTAACCCTAATTCTACTGCCGCCGCCGCCGCCAGGCCATCCCACCGTCAGGCCGCCCCGCTGCCAGGCCACCCCGCCGCCACGCCGCACGCCGACGTCTCCGCTGGGCCGTGGCTGCCGCCAGACCACCGCCTCCGGCGTCGCCAGACCCGCGTTGCCCCGCGCCTCTGGCCGACTCCGGCCTGTGCAGTCGTGCGCACGCCACCGGCCGCTCCCGACGCCGTATCACGCGCCAGAACTGCGTCGACACCGGGTCCGTGCTGCCGGCGCACGACGCCCGCACGCATCAGCGCCGCACGCCGCCGCGCCGCACGCCGCCGCCTCCGCTGCCGGCCGCCGGAGCACAGCGGACGATCGGGGAAGAAGATGGGAATTTTGCAATTTAGCCCTCTAATCTTTCTATTCTCAAAACATGCCATAGATTGGTATAACACAGACATATCTATTCTCTACTCAGTTTTACTTAGATCTAGGTTATCATCATCCTCCTAAATATCATGAGGGTCACTAAGTTTATCGATTATTCAACATGAATTTGTCTCGGGCATAGCGGTAAAGAGAAACGGATGAAAGTAATACCACCTAGTTCGAATAGAGGTAAGGAGAAAATAAATGAAAGTAACTTAACCTACTTCGAATAGAGGTAAGGAGAAAACAAATGAAAGTAACTTAACCTACTTCGAATAGAGGTAAGGAGAAAACAAATGAAAGTAACTTAACCTACTTCGAATAGGGGTAAGGAGAAAACAAATGAAAGTAACTTAACCTACTTCGAATAGGGGTAAGGAGAAAACAAATGAAAGTAACTTAACCTACTTCGAATCTCGATAACGATCGTCCCAAATCTTCTTGCCACTCCGTAAGCCTCCCCAACGATTGTCCCTTGACTCTCTCTATTCGTCCGGATTTAGTGGGTGGTTGCTGCCTATAAATAGAGGCGGTTATTGGGTTGTGGGTTGTGGGCCCGAGTAATGGGCCGTTATGAAGTGACGGGTGGTTACAATGTAGGCCGACAGAGAGAAGTACTACAGATTTGTATCATTACTGGTAACTTGTTGAACTCGGGGCACCACCTGTGAGGTCCATAAGTACTGATTGTGTCAACAGGATCAAGAAGACTTCAACTGGGAGCATTCATTTTGTGTAAAGCATTTTTTTCATGAGAACATCATTTTATCCCTGCACAAGCATCACAGAAGGTTGGTTCAGATGCATATCAGATGAGTAGCCGGAAGTAACACTCGCTACTTAGCATCCACATGGAGGGACATACCTGAAGAAATTGCTTACTGGATCATAATCTCTCCTGGAAATAATCACTTCAGAGATGTGAGCCAACTTGCTAGTTCCATGTCTGCAGCACCATTCAATAAATAAGGGACAATCAAATACCACCAGACACTCAAGCGTTGAAGGAAGCTGCTCATCCTGAGCGAACTGGAGCCTTCGACAGTGAGATATATTCAAACTCTGAAGCAATGGAAGTTGATGTAGTCCTGCACCTCGCATTCCTTCCCATATGAGAAACTTCCTCAGCTCCAACTTCTCCAGTGATGGAAATGCCTCTGTGGACTTTCATTCACCGAAAAACTCGAGGCCAACATGCTTCACCTTGACAAATTCTTCGAGGTAGAGAATCTTGAGGGATGGCAACTGCCCGAGTGGCGGGAGAACCTCGGAGTTATAGCATCGTCTGAGGGTGACAGAAACCAAGTTAGTGAAAGATGAATCTCCCAACCAGCTTGGGAATCTGTTGCCTTTGTAGGAGAAAATTGCCAACTCTTTGAGGTTATTATGAGGCTGCAGGCTCTCGAGCATCCTATTCTGAAAGTTGAGGTGTTTCCTGTTTTGGTGTATAGCCTTCTTTCTGGCAATATTTAGATCAATAGGCATGTCTACAACATCAATTTTGTATATCCATTGGTCGTCTTCTGCGTTTGCTATATCATTGGAAGATTGACATGTCATTTTGTTGGCTTTTGGGCCTTTTTCTAATGATGATGTTCCCTCATTTTCTTCCACCGATAGACTATGCACCATGAATTCCTCCTCACGCATATAGGGATACAGACCTTCACTCTGCAGATCATCGTACTTCTGCGACCATAGCAGTGCCAACTTCTCAAGATGCTGTTTATTCTTCAAGTTGGTTGCACTAGCATCCTCAACTTCTAAAACATTATGGAGCCCTGCAATTTGAAGTTCCCCTCTAAGGTTCTCCAAGTCCTTAAGCTCTGCAATGACATAGTTCTCTATGTTTCTGCCCACATAGAAGGTGGATAGTGTTTGAATACTCGTTAGTTTCCCAATCCCGCAAGGCAGAAGAAAAAATTTAGCATTTGGAAGATAAAGATGACGCAAGTTGATTAGTTTGACAATTTCTTTCGGTAGCTCACAAAGGTCATTACAGTCTTGCAGCTCTAATGTTTGCAAGTGGAAAAGCTTACACAGTGACTCTGGCAATATTTTGATTTTTGTTCGATTAAGACCAAGAAAACGCAAATGTTTCAAGATGCCTATTGAATCTGTCAAACTTTGGAGATCACTGTCACTCAAATCCAACGTCCTCAAGCATTGCAACCTGAGAAAGAAATCATTTGACGGTGAAACATGCAGGAGATGATTGTTCAGCTGATAGTCAAAATGCCAATTTCGCCTAGGTTTTTTAATAATTTGAAACTTGTTAATGACCAAAAGAGTCCTCAAAACAGAAGGTGCAGTTGGGGTCTGGATTTCCACTGTAGCATTACTGCATTGCGGAATTACTTATAAGTGCCAAGCTTCCATAGGAAAGGGGCATATGGCTTTATTGCCAACCTTAGAGTATTCTTTTCCTGAAATAGATTGTGCTAAGTCATGAATGAGATCATGCATCACATATGTGTGTTGGTCTATGTGTGACAATTGAAAGAACGACCTTCCGAACAATTCATCAAAATACTTGTAGCCAATTTCTTCTGCTAGTTTTCCTTCTATAGAGTGAAGAAAGCCCTGTGACATCCACAAATGGACTAGTCGATCCTTCTTAAATAGATAGCCTTTGGGAAACAAAGCACAATATCTCAAACACACTTGCAATTCTACAGGCAAAGCAGAGTAGCTCAAATTTATTGGAGGCAAAATGTCATATTCTATTTGTTCAGAATCCCATAGATCACTATGCAAAATTGAATTCCACCTTTCTTCATCAGTTTCCAATCTTAAAAGGGCTCCAAGCATTTTCACCGACAAAGGCAAGCCTTTGCACTTCTGAACAATTTTCTCCCTCGTAGCTATAATACTTGGATTAAGCTTATTTTGTTGGCAATCAAATGCATAATTTTGAAATAAAAGCCAACTGTTTTCATATGACAAGCATTTAAGGTTATAAAATGGTGTTGTCTGCAGGAATTTGGCTACTGATTCATCCTGTGACATTACTATAACGGTACTTCCTCGGAGCCCACAAGCTAATGAAACTCGTAGACTCCTCCAAAGTGTTTGATTCTCATCACAGAAATCATCTAGAACAATCAAAAATCTTTTTCCTCTTAACTCATCCTCAAGCTGGTCATGAAGGATACCCAACTCGAAGTAAGAACAAGTTGCTAGAGTGGTGACAGACTCTATGATTGCTCTTGTTAAGCTTATCTCATCAAAATCTTTGGACATATGGACCCAACCCCTCAAGCCGAAATACTCACAAATCCTCGAGTCATTGTAGACCATCTGGACAAAGGTTGTTTTCCCAATGCCAGCAATACCAATAACGGGAATAACAGTAAGATTATTTGATGTTTTAGAGAGCAGCAATTCAATTAAACTCTTCTTGTCATCTTCCCTACCATAAACAACAGAGAGGATGGCATTTGAACTACTGGGAGGTCTACTGTCGCCATTGCGCTCTTTCAAGCAGAGGGCGTCTTTCTGGTCTGAGCTAACATTCATTTTTTCCCTTAGCTTTCTGATACTAAATGCAAGGGAACTAACCAAGTTGCGTACCTTTTGTGAAGCCCTTGCTGAAGCACTGACCTCCACTTCAGTCCGCAGAAGCTCAAAACCAATCTCATCCAGTAAGTCCTCTGCTTCCAGAACAACGCTTTTGAGCTCACTCAGCCAACACTGGCAATTTTCATCACTCCTTGCCTGCTTCTCTGCGTTAACTAGTAACAACTGAATCCCCAGAAGCATCTCCTTCATCTTGCCGAGGTCTTCCTGAATATTGACCCATAGATTGAGTGATGGGAAACAGGAACATTTTTGTACTTGGGAGTCTAAGTTATGGATCATTTGTGCTACCGAAGGTAGAACTCCGGCCGCCATCAAGTGAATGGGGTGGAGTTAGTGATTCTTCCGCGGACAGTTCTTGGTCATGTTCCATATTATAGTTGTCTCAGAGAACATGAAAGTCAATGGCTTGGCCTACACCCCAAGCTTTTCATTAAGAAAGTAAACTTTTTCCCCACGAATCGGTTTTGGTGGTCTTTTAGACGGAGAATGGGGCAAGGCAATGTTCTTCAACTAACCTAATTGATTTTTGTCTACCAAAGAAAACCTGACTGATTTTCAAACTCAACACAAGGTGTGCATTCTAGCTGTCATATAAAAGTTCACACTGATATTGAAGTCAGTGAGATGATATCAGAATAATAAACTCTCTAAATACAAAGATTAGAAATAAACAGAAATTAATGTGACTTTAATGACAATATGATCATTGTTCCAGAGTAACTATGCTCAGTTATAAAAAAGTTCTCTTATTAGAATATTTTTAGCAATTAACCACTTACCTTACCTTACCATGAATTTGAAAAAATCACTTATCTTATTACATTAGCAAAAAATCACTTGGTTTATATTATATAAATTTATAAAAAACTACATTAATCAAAATATTGAAAAAATATTTAATTAAATTAATTTAAAAGATAAAATTATTTTCATTTATTTTTTATTTTGAACAACCAATTTTATAATTATCTGTTTTGACAAATTTTGATTTTAAAATTTTAATGTCATAAAATTGAATAATCGATCTCTCATAAAAATTAAAATAAAATAATTTATTTTTATATCAATTTAATATTTGTATAAACTAAAATCAAAAAAGAATAATTAAAATTTTTTATATTATTTCTAATTGATAAAATTGATTTAAAATAAAATATTTTTTTGAATATTTTAATAGAGGTAATTTCTTGTAAATTTATAATAGAAGATAGTGATTTTTTTGCTAATAAGAATAAGTAATTTTTTATAAATTTACAATAAAGGAGGTGATTATTTATTAAAAAAAAAAATTTTCTTAGAAAGGCTATTTGCTTTTCCAAAAAGGCTTTTTATATAGCACCTATACCAAGTTTTTCCTGGGCTGGTGCATGGTCTGCTCCATTGACAGCTTTAAAATCATTATGTTGGAGCTGATTCTCAGAATACCTGAACAAGTCCGGATCCATAGCACACAGGAATATTGTAACATAAACCAGTAAGGAAATTCACCCAAGAAACGAATGGTGGATGGCAAAACAACCATCAAGATAAGCACACATAACCATATGCAATTTGACTGATGTAAAATCATGATGCAAGACATATTTGCATTGGATGAAATACAAATAGTGCTTTATCGATAAATTAATGGTGACATATACAAGTTCCTGTTGAATTGATGGTAAACAAGAGAGCACTTCCCTGAGAAGTTCTCCAAGTGCCCATTATAGATGAAATTCCAAATGACAATAGAAGGGGAAGAACTCTCAATCTTACCAAAGATTGTAGGACAACAGGCTGTGGGTTTTTTATGATATTTAAATTGCACACCCTTGACAAATAAGAACATGAAAAAGAATTCAAACAATGCCCAAGTATCCCAACTTAAACTTTATCATCAAGCTCTTCTGAATTTGATGGCAAACCATGCTTCTGAGATTTGTCACTTGATGTTGAATGGCTCCGGCGATCTTTACCACCTGGCTTTGATGATGCATTTCCATACCAAACCATTCCTATCACTGCTAGCATCATGCCAAAAATGACATGGCGATTGAGGCCTTCTTTCCCAAAGAAGACAAATCCCAAGACTAAAACTAGGATAGTTTTCATGTGGCCAAGAACTTGGAAGGACACCGCAGTAAATCTGCCAATGCAGATGAACTGACTAAGGTTGGTCCCTATTGCAATGATGCATGACAAGATGATAAAAAACTGCAGATGAATCAACAGAGTCCATCAGTCACAACATAGACAGTAAAGATTGATGTTTCGAAGAAAAAAATTAGCAGTTACATTACTGTCAAATGCATTATAAAGGATAATTTGAAATAAACACTCATACCACGGCAGTCACATTATAGTCAAACTTGTCTACCCTTCTATTCATCAGCCAATAATCCAAAAATGGTCCTAACAGCAGCAATGATGCAGCCTGAGCTGGTGCAGTATGACGAAGGAGATTGAAGGATCCCAGCGAGTATTTCCTTTGCAAAAAATGAACATACTGAAGAAGCAAAATAGGAACAATTAGAGAGCTAGCAAAATAGGAACAATTAGAAAGCTAAGTCTCTACTTACAGAACAATGTGATTTACTCCAGGTAAATACAAACCAACAAAGGGAATTGAATCAGCAGAATCTTTTTTTTTTTGAGCAACTGAGATGACCATTAAAGTCTTGCTTTAAACAAGGTTCGAACTAATAACCTCTCACATAGAAGAGATTAGTACAACCACCAAACTAATGCTTGAAATGTAATTGATAAGCATAATCATCTATAAAGCGCTTGACTGACATGTGCCTATCAGCTGTCTTAAAAAAGCCAGATGGTACACGAGCTACAATTATAAGTAGAACTCTCAATTGGGTGGCATCAATATGGAGTAGACATTTGCTTAACAAGAATGACAGAATTTTGAATCTTCTAAATCTTTTGACATTATAATAGATGCAACTTCAGGCTAATTCAACAGCTAGAATAGTAAAACAAGAAATTGGCAGTACGTTGAACTTTAAAATGAAATATTAAAATGAAGTGTATACCATCCCTAATATAAAAAGAAGCATTTTGTTTATGTGATGCCTTACATATTGCTGGAGAGAAGTGCTCCAAACTGCTACTGCTGCCGCTACTAAACCTCTAGCATTCACACTTACATCAGTAACAGTACAGATTGCAACACCTATGAGTACCACGACTATGCTAAGCTTAGTGTCTCTGGAGTAGTGAACCTTATCCAAGACTACTTCAAGAAGACATAATACAGGGATCATACACAGTTTTGCAATCTGACATCAGTAAAGATCAATAAATGACTCAGTAAGTTTTTATGCACTATGTGGTGAAAACAACAAAAACTCCCAGTAAAGGTAGACTGACCTGATAAAATCCCACTGAGTTCCACATCAAACTCACATTCATCCCGACAATAGATAAGTTAGCAAAAAGAACAAATCTCAAAAGTTCAGACAGTGGTAAGTAAGTGGCCTGAACATATCCCAACCATCTAAGAACAAAAGTCATTAGAGTGGTGGTGGCGAAATGCAGGCCAGTTAATGTAGTTGCTGTGGAAAATGAATATGATCATGAGAATATTGCCAACATGGCATGGTAACTAGATGACACTAGCATATCAATAGATGTATTGCAAACGTGCATTAACTCAGAACGACAAATCAGATAAGTGCATTCTCTGATAGGTCAATACATATTTAAAGAACTATGTGACATAGAAGCAAGATGCAAAGAAATAAACATCAGCCAAATTTCAAGAGTCCAAGCCTTGTTAATGAAATTACTTCCGAGTAAAAGTATGAGCACCAAAAATTTTCAGTCCCAATTAATCTATAGCTTCATTTCTCAGTTTCCATCATAAAAGGATTATAAGTGTTGATTAAGAAAAATTACTACAAAACCTTAATTTAGAGTAGTCATATTAGAGTGGATCTACACGAAGCATGAAATCGTGACTAACATATTTGCCTAGAGATTGTGGTAATATTATAAAGGATAAAGGAAAGGGATTAGTTTCCTCCTACATCATGATCTTCTCATACAACAAAGCAGTGATATAAATAAACACAATCTACTATTTCATGAAAAAAGGAGGACAAAGTAAATATAATTGGAGCAGTAATGAAAGTGCTAATTCATTGGAATGGGATTTACCAAGGAAGGGCTCCAAAGCCTAGCATACACATTAATTTGATTGCTTTTGATAACTCGTATTCCAAAAGTACTATCAGTTGGGAAGCTTTTATCAACAAAGAGATTAAAATTCTGCACTGCCATCTACCAAGAAAATGACTCAAGGAAAATGCTCTTGAAACATTCTTTAAATTTTTCAGCAAGACAAGTAATAACTAAAAATCCCAATAGATTGTGATAGGGCTATTGATAGAATTTAAATGTTAAATCAATAAGTGTATAGACACGCAAATATCATTACCAAAACTAAAACCATGAGATGCCATCAATGCTTTATTCACCATGATGATTCCAACAGATGTAAGAATATTAAAGATCCATGAGGCAGCATCTAAAGCTGCCTTCCTGCTCTTGTTCATGTTGCTTGCAGGTGCCATGTCTTCTACTTTTGTAAGATGCAGTGCTCCTTACCCCATAATTCTGACTACTTGGCTTCCATGTCAAGAATAATGCTTCTGTAACAAGAAAAACTGATTGTCAAAATTTTTCAATCATGACCCTTTCATTGGTAAGCCTTTATTTTAATGTTGAAACAGTAGCACCCAAATTTCAATAAATTCTATTGAAGAATAACATTGCTATACATAATTTGCACGGATAGGAATAGAAACCTTCCCTGTATGCAAGAATCTGGAGGCTCCATGTGTGTAATATTTATGCATGCAATCAAGAACATGTGATCTGAGACATCTAAAAGAAAATCAGCAGTGATTCAGGTGGGTTCCCACTGCCTTTAATATTTGACTAATTTAATGAATATTAAATCATAAGAAAAACTAGATAGAAGGAAGGACTATCTTGGAAGAAATGGACAGTAAGTCTGTGATATCAACAGAGGCTAAACGTTGCATGTGCAAATATAAAGAAAGAGTTATCATGAGAAAAATCTTAAGCCAGGAATAGACTAATGCACTTTAAATTTAATCTCATACTACAGTAAAACTTTTTTTTTTCCGTTTACATTTAGCCAACAGTGTCATGTCTAGAATTATAATGATGGTGCATCGTGGGTACTAGATGTGCCTAACATTTTTTTTCATTTTGTAAGATAGTATAACTACTAACTTTCGACTGCTCTTACTGTTTGATAAGAAAAATCTATCAAAGTAATGAATTCCATTCAAACTTTACAAATGGTCAGTAGATAACCACATTTGCGCTCTACGTACATTTAATCCGAAACAAAAACATCACTTACGCCATGATCTCCGGAATCATATCACAAATGCCTTGTGATTGTCCATGATATTCCAACAATCATAAAAGTTTTGATTCACATTCTCTAGATCAAAAAAACTATACGAGCACCCAAACGATTCCTTGCAATAATATTCTCAAGTTGCGATTTTTTCACAACAAATTTCGATCTACTTCCTCCAATTCAATCCAACAATGATAAAAAAACATCAGCGGTCTATGAATCGAATGAAAAACTAGAAACCAGCAAAAATTCCACACAAGATGACCCCAAACAGATTATGAGAAAGAAGACGAGATCTGGGAAAAGAAAAATCAGGGTTTGAGGATTACATGGAGGCGAGATGTGAATCTCGAGCAGCGAGATGGAGCTCATCTGCGGATTTTCTCTTCGATCTGCATCCTTTTTCTCCGCTTTTTTAACAAAAAAAGATGCAATTCTTTTCCTTCGTCACGGTGGAATCGGTAATTGCGAGAAGGGCTGCGGAGCAAGGTATTATGACGTGCTCTGTTCCGACATTTTCGGATCCAATAAGCTGCGAGCCGGACACGCTGGCAATACTTTTGCATTTAAACGCTTATATTTTCTTGTTTTATCATTATACCCTAAAGTCCCAAATCTAGGTTATTGCTGTTCTTTGTTCTGTTTTGGATTGCAAATAATGAGAATTTTCTCAATGTCTGAAGAAATTTTTAATTTAGGTTTTTATCGAAGGTTAAGCGATGCGACGAAAAAGATATGTTCTTTCAGTTCCTTTTCTGAATTCCAAATGATAATAACTTCGTTGATTTTGTGTGATTACTTTGCATTTTTCTAATCATGCTGTTCATTAGGTTTCTTGTCCTGTTTAAGAGTGCAAAAGTTGAAACTTCCCATTTTTTTAGGGGAGGTGGTGAGGTGTTGATGCAGCTCCGACAGGAATGCTTGAAGCAATGTTCCTCTTCTTTTGTGAAAACAATGCTAGATCTTCTGGTTATTTAATGTGATAAAGATGCAAAATTTTCGCTATTATTATTTATTTTTTTCCCA